>OU744338.1:136789731-137389731 GCA_916610165.2 Gymnosoma rotundatum | reverse complement strand
ATTTTAATCAACTGAAAATAATTATTCCATAAATAATTAAAATTTGTTTCCTTTTTCATTACAAGTAAATGCTTAAATTTTAACTGACATTTTTTTTTAAATTTAAAGTTACCGCGTATTACTATAGCTCCCAAAAACAAAACTTAATCCAAAAATAAATCTAAAAATTAAAGGGTGTCCCCATAGGTGACGTAAATTGACCTACATGGGTCTATCTTTTTACCGTTATAGAGAAACGCTTGAAAATTGGATTACTATAAACGTTATGACAACATAAAAATTATAAGTTAAAGGGTGTCCCAATAGCTAATGTAATATGATATGTGGCCAAACTTTGAAACCGTTATAGACAGAAAGCTGAAATTTATTGATAACTCCGCAATAGCAACAAGTATAAAATCGATTTGGAAATTAAAGGATGTCCCAATAGTTGCTGTAATTTAATGTATATGGCCGAACTTTTGAACCGTTATAGAGAGAACGCTGAAACTTAAAAGGGACCTGTGTTGCTAAGCACTCTAATACAACAAGTTTATAATTTGCATTTAGACATTAAAGGGTGTTCCAATAATATGAACCTATCTTTAGACAAATTGTAAATTAAGCGGAATGTGTAGAAACAAGTATTAATATTTAAAATTATAAATTAAAGGGTGCCCCATTAGTTTATTTAATTTAATAAATATGGCCATTCTTTTGAACAGTTGTAGACAGATGCTTGAAATTTATAACAAACATGTAATACTAATTCCGTTATAACAACAATAATAAAATTTGGACTTGGAAATATAAGGGTGTCCCAGTAGTTGATGTAATTTGATGTTACTTTTGAGCCATTATAGACGGACAGCTGAAATTTACAGGGGACCTGTATTGCTAAGTCCGCTATAACAAATTTATAATTTGAATTTATATAGAAATTAAAGGGTATTCCCAAAGTTAATATTATTTGACCTATATGGCCGTATCTTTTGAACAGTTTTCTGTGAAAATTACACAGAATGTCCACTACTCAGTTGATGTTTTCTGATGTATGTGGCCAAACTGTTGAACCGTTGACAGACGGTTGAAATTTATAGACAGACGGTTAAATTTACAAGGAACCTGCTAAGTCTACTACAACAGCAAGTATATAATTTGAATTTGAAAGTTAAAGGGTGGCCCTGTAGTTGCTCTAATTTGATGTATATTGCCTAACAAGTATAAAGTTTGGATATGGAATATAAAGGTGCACAAAAGTTAAAGTAATTTGATGTATGTCGCCATACTCTTAAACCGTTATAGACCTACAGATGAAATCTGTTTTGAAGTCAATTTCTTCTTGAAATTTAATTTAACACAATACGTGTTTTATGAAATTTAAACTTTATATTGCCGTTTTAGAACTTAAGAAAAACCTCGTAGATCGTTAGAAATAATTTTTAAGCATATTTTATTATAATTTTTTAAGTCCCGAGCATGACTTTTTTATACCGTTCACCACAAAGTTTGTCATTTCGTGTATAATTTCTACAATATCCATTTCCGACCCCATAAAGTATATATATTCTAAGTTCTTATGCATAGCGAAGTCGATAGATCCATCTCTCCGTCTGTGCGTCCGTGTTAGTGTTAAAACTTGATTTCACAAAAAAAAATAAGTATGTCTGTCAATCGATCGAAAGTTCTATTGGAAATAAACATGACCGGTCCCTGTCCTTCGAGGCAACAGGCAAAACACCACGCCTACCTATTAATTTTTCATTTCAATTATAACAATAAAGTAACTCCAATCAAAAAAAAACAAATATATGGGGCGATAGAGAATTATAAAATAAGAAAAATATATTAAGTGAGAAAATTGGCGGTCACCCACATATTCCGAGTTACGGGGCTCTAAAATTTTCAAATTTTTTTCAAATATCAATATGGGTATCATTTTAAAGCTTTTAAAGAGATCTTTAAGGAAACACTAAAATTTTAAAAAAATACTTAACCCATTAAGAGCAGATGTCATTTTATGTATCAATTTTTTTTTTAATTCTCTGTCCCCAAAATATTTGCTTTTTTGATTTATATAGATGATGAAGGGTTTATAAGATTCGGCATAGCCGAATAGTTTTCTTTAAAATAAAATCAGTTTCAGTTTTCTTTAAAAGTTAAAAGTGCAAAAGTATTAAATGAATATGTTTTACTTACTTCCAATATTGGTGATTGATTTTCTAAAGGCACTAATGGTTTTTCTGGTACAGGACGTGAAATAAAATAAAACACAGAAGCAGCTGCTATTCCCGAAAGTGTTAACACTCCAGCTGAGCCTCCAACGTAATACAGATATCCATCAATTTCATCAACTGTAATATAAAAAAATATGGCAAATAAAACCCAACACATTTTAAAGGCAACAAAAAAATTTTTATTATTAATACACTTACATAAGTATGAAATATTGTTAATTATGAAATGATTAACATATGCCCAAATTGACTTTTCCGGCGACATGTGGAATATACAAGTTTCTAGATAATACCTAATAAGCTTTAGATCCTTTGGACAGCATCAACTGCGTCGCCTTAATTTTTTTATTGTTTCCTTAAATAAAACTTATCTTCAATGCTGAATTTTAATCTAATTTAATTTAATATCCTTTGCAGATTATGATGATTTTAATTATGTTGTTTCTTATACCCCACACTACGGGTGGAAGGAGTAATTAAATATAACTTTGTCAATCCGTTTTTAATTTCACAACATAAGTTTGTGGTTATAATACTTATGTTATTTTGAATATATTATTCATTAGGCGTTTTTTATTTCAAAAACAATTCTAGAAATAAAGAGAGAACATTTCGAAATTAAATATTTTATTAACATTTCACGATAACATTTTAATAAAAGTTTAAAAAGTTGTAACAAAACATGTTTATTATTTTTTTGTTATATTTATACATATGTGTGTTTATATGTATGCTTGTACAAAAGCTTTATGTTTTTAATAAATATTTTATACCTGATGAAAATACAAACTTATAAATAATATCGGTGAATCTAGTTTTCTCCAAAACTTAAAGATGTTTTATTAGATTGAAGTCTAATAAATTCTTTAGGCTTAGATGTCCTGAAGGCGATTTATAACGATTCACAGAGAGATTCTTTTTGAACGTAAACAAAAATTAAATACATTCACTTATAACTTGTATATCTATTGAATTTTTTCTGATTTTTGCATGTTTAAAGAAGATAAAAAATTAAATTTGTTTAAGGAAAACTCATTTCCTTAATATCACTATGGAAAGGAAATTTCTTAAAGAACGTAAACACTTAAATATTAAAACAAGAAAAATGTATTGGCTATTAGGACCTAAATCTAGATTAAGTCTGGAGAACAAAATCTTGTTTTATAAAGCAATCCTAAAACCAGTATCGACATACATATGGTATCCCAGCAATTCCAATATTGAGTCTAAAACTCTAAGATTTTTAGCTAACGCGTCTTCATTTAAGAACAACAACAGCATACACAGAGATCTCAAGATTAAAAAAAAGTCACAGAAGAAATTTCTAACTTCTGTGAAAGGTACCTTAGCAGACTTAGTAATCACTCACATGTATGTATTTACAATCAACCTTTTAGATGATCGCAACAAAATCCAAAGACTAAAAAGATACCATGTACTTGACCTACCCTTCAGAAAATAGGAAAATATACTATTAGCATAATTTAAATTTATATATACGAGTATTGTATTTTTTTAAGTTTATTGAAACTTAATATATATTACTTTAATGAATAAGGATTTTTGGTTATTATTTTATTTTTGTAAAATAGATTGAAAATAAAGATAATTTGAAAACAAAAAAAAAAAACCCTTAAGTTTTTTATTTTTGATCAGTTAAGCTTTTTGTTGGATAATTTATAAAATTATTACGTAATGCAAAACAATTGAAAATTATTTAACCACCAAAGTTATATAATTTTTTTTCAGTAAATCTTTTTCTTTTATTAATACACTTGGGATTTATTTCTTAATTAAGATCAAAATGTTATCTGTAAAAATGGCTATAAATTATGTATTGCACTGCTTAATTGATGAAAAGTCTAAAGTTCTTACTTTGCTATAATGATAAGAATATTAAAAAAGCCCCTATTTGCTGCTGGATGGAATTTTTTTTTTTCTGTTATAAAAAATTTTATTTTTATGCGTACAGTTTTTTTTTTAATTTTAGTTTTTAAAATAATAAAACCAAATTAATTTTAGGTACAATCCTTTCTATTCTTTTTACTCTCTTCTCACCAAAGCAACAAAAAATGTCAATAATTTAAACAGGCAAAATTATAGAAATGAGTTCCATTCAATAAATTCCTGCTGCCGTATTCATTATTTGGCAGCTACTATTTGTTTGCTAATGTAACTTTTTTTTTTAAGTGAGACAGTGGTTGGGTTGGACTTTGTATTCAAAAGTCTACTACTGACTACTTGATCGAACTCAGTAGAAATAGATCCAAGCATTTTTTATATTGGTATTATAAATAAAAACAAAATCACAAATAAAGCAAACTTAAAATATCATGAACATATATTTTCTTAATCGCAGTTTAAAAACGAGCTTAAAAGTTTTGAACGTTGATAACTGCTTTAATAATGAATTGTGTTAATCCTGCACTGTACATTTTGTCGAACAAAGCAAAAGAAATTTTTTCTTTGTTTTTAATTGTTATAGGATATAAATAAACAAGTTCGTACATGCAAAATAATAGTGTAAATAAATGTATTTTCATTTTAAATAATTGACGAACAAAGAGAATAGGGTTTTAATGTTCAAAATAATTAAAAGCGTTACTATTTCTTTTTGAAACATATTTTTAATTTATTGCTGTTATCCTTATACTTCTTCAGTTTTTGTCAGTTATGTTTGTAAACGTAAGGTTTCTTGCATTTTTAAAGATGTCTTTTATTCTTGTACATCGATTTTTCTCTCACCTTCATTATAATTTGTATTTTTTTGTTATTAAATTAAAAATCAATAATTTTTGTGTTTTGTTTTTTATAGTTGCCAAGGAAACATATTTTATTATGTGAATAATTATATAATATTCAATGTTAATACTATAGATTTTCATAAGAAAACGACAATGATCACTTGCAACATAGAAAAATTCAAAGAGACAAAAGTTAAAAGAAGTTGCAAGAAATGGATTTTTTTTCTTCTGCTGCAAAAACAAATATTTGGCACGTGACGGGACTCAGCCAAAAAAAAAGGCTGCAAAGTTTCAAAGAATTTTTAAAAGAAAATGAAAAGACTATTTATTACCAATTGCTATTTGGTTCCATTTAAAACTTATATACTTTAAATTTATTATTCATCTGAAATTTGTTTTCCTCATTATAATTGGCAACATTTTACGATGAAGTTAAGTTCTCACTCTCAAAGCAAATAAAACAGGAAAAAATCAATTGAAGAAAATACGATGTAAATAAACCCCAAAAATCAGCACGTTAAAACACAATATTAGTTTTTAGTAAAATGTCAAATTTTATAAAGTCACTATTTTTTCGTTTTTAAAACAATAATTTAACAAACTTTTTATTTTGTAGAGAAAATAAACTTTCAAAATAAACTTTCGCAGCGTATAAACACGTCGTCAGTGTTTAAACGACAAATTAAAACTGATAAGAGTTGGCCAGACAAAACGAAAATTCTTTTTCATATCAAATAAACAACAGCAATACATTTTATGTTGCGGATGGTGAGTGCGGCTTGTTGCATGCATGTTAAATTATAAGAGGTTGACACCATGTGAGATTCCAGTAAATATTATTGATTAGAATAACAGTTATTTTTAAAAAAGACACCTTAAATCCCTTCACTCTAGTTCTAAAGTGATTTTTCATAAGGCCTAGAAATACTAATGGGTTTTATGTATTAGTTCATTAAATTACATATATATATATATATATATATATATATATATATATATATATATATATATATATCGCCCTTGTTCTGGCTAATGCGTAGTATGTAATAACAATTAAAAACAATATTTTCCTATTTACAGAATGATATAAAATGCAGTTTTTAAAATGTGTTTTTGAAATTTCAATCCACGAAACGTTTTGGTGATTATTTAATCAGTTTTTCGAGAATACACATTTACGAATCGGCAAGCTCTATAAAGTTGCAATATGAGCATAGACAGATGTCATCTTGATAATAACTTACCAGCACCTCTGCAAAATATCTAAATTTTTGTTTAAAATCAAAACTAAAGTACAACGTTTTTTATGGAAAATAAATCAATTAAAAACCTAACGTGCATATGAATATCAATCACGAAAAACACCAAAGTAAAAAATTAAATTTTCAATTAAGAAAATCTCGTTAAAATTGTAAAATAAAAACTTTATTTAGTCCTCTACAATCCCCAATAAATTTTGTCTATATCGAACCAATGATATAAAAATAATATAGTTATTTCCAAGAACTTTAAAACCTACGCCAGTGTTATAACTAATTGCGAACTGCATTACCATTGTTAATTGTTTGCCTAAAGATATGCAACATGCAGTTGAAATTTAATTTTAACCCTTAATTCGGCAAAAATACTATACATAGTGACTGTTATAGTATTTTTGCCGACAAAAAGAATTGGAACTATAATTTGTGGAAAAGAAGTATATTAAAAAACAAACTAAGGCCTTGTACCCCGCATTATCGTTATTTATTGTTTGCCCTAAACTATATAATGTGTAATCAAAAATTAAAATACTCTGTTTTACCATTGATGCACATATTTTTTTTATTATTTTCGTCTAACTAAAAACCAAGCAACTACTAGACTTAATATTTTTACACACATCTTTTGCTATGGCGTGTTATTCAAAAAAATAGTGTTAAATTCTTTGAAAGAAATATACAGGCTGTGGTCAAAAATATATGAAACATTTCAATTTCCACCTACTACATGTTTCATTACCAGTCTGATAACAAACTGGAAATTTTCAGGAAGATCGGTCTACTTTCGTAGGCAGCTATAACTTTTCGAAAAAGAAAAGAAAAAAGAAATATATATATATAGTGAAGTTTCTTGACGTGTTTAGATTTTCAAAGTTTAAAAAGGGCAAATTAAAAAGGCTACATTGTCATATTGCGATTTACCGTTATCTCTGTTGTTAACCACATAGATATTTTTTAACCACAATTTTTTAAATATAAACAAAGAAAAGAATTCAAAAACTGAAATATTTCAAAATGTTTTGTATTTGTACATAAACAAGTAACAAATAAAGTAAATCTTTTCGGAAGTACGCAAGTAATATTCGCATATATTTAACAAAAAAATAATAATGGCGACTTCGACGTCTACAAACAGAGAATCTGATTCAGTGTTAACAATAGAACATTTAGTACATGGAATCGATATGAGTGAAGAAAATGAAAGGTGCTGTCAAAAGAATGACATGTCAAAAACTTTAAAAAACTCTAAGAATGCCCCTGACGAAAGTAATCAAACAAACAGTTACGCTAGTAACAAAAACACTGCTGAAGGACTAATGGACATAGCATTATTGTCAGCGAATGCCAATCAACTAAGATTTTTATTAACGTACAACCACGATGCTTCGACCTTTTACATAAGCATTACTTTGGTGGCTTTATCACTAATAATGCAAATAATAGTAGGGATTGCCTTAATATTCAAGGTAACTAATTAACTAACTAAATGGCATATTTTCTGTTGCCCATTACATCGGTCCATTAAGTTTTATAAAGTTTAATTTGTTTCAGCGTCGTTTTCGTAAATGTCAAAGTAAACGCTACAATGAATTAGTGCTGGGTGGTGTGTTTATTATAACTGTGGTAAATATATTGCTGGCCGCTTTTACGACAACTGATGCTAAATGAATGTTCCCTAATAATCTTTAAATATAACTGTAAAAATAAAAGTTAATTACAAAATATTAACGCGCATGAACATGAGCATTAGAATGTAAGTTATTGACGTAAATTTTACTTGGCAAAAAATATCAAACAATTTATTTAAAAAAATTTTATTATTTATTTAATTATTTAAAAACTATAAGCGACTTTCGGACATTACAAAAAATACACAAAATAAATATAAAAATTTAAGTCATCTAAGTAAAACATTGTCAAATGCCTTATCACATGGCTTTACATAAATGCACTCCTGGTATTTGTTAACATGATAAAAAAGGTTTAATAATTGAAAAAAAAACTTTTGTTTAAACTAAATTGAAGTATTTACAACTGTTATCACTGATAGGATTATTTATAAATGCAGTTGTTGAAAGATTAGGAGGAGTAATCCTTCTTTATCAACTTGGCAATAGTATTGAGTTGCATGTTGGTGGTTCCTTCATAAATAGAACCAATCTTAACGTCACGATAGTATTTTTCTTGGGGGAAGTCCCGTGTGAAACCAACACCGCCCATCCAGTCAATGCATTTTATAGTGGCACGTTGAGCTACTTCCGAAGCGTAGTACTTAGCCATAGCGGCCTCCTTTACGAATGGAATACCCTGCTCGACCATACGAGCTGCATTGTAGGTCAACAAGCGGGCTGCTTCGATTTCTGTGGCAACTGCAGAAACCTGATGTTGCATGGATTGATAATTATATATTTCAGAGCCAAACTGTTTGCGTTCTAACAAATAGGGAATTGTGTGATCGAAACAGCCCTGAGCCAAACCAATCATCTGAGATGCAATACCTATACGACCTTCGTTAAGGAATCCAGCGGCATATTTGTAGCCGTGTCCAAACACACCAAGTAAATTTTCTTCGGGAATACGAACGTTATCGAAGTTAAGCATGCAAGTTCCGGAAGCACGAATTCCTAATTTATCCTCGGGTTTGTTCACAATCAAACCAGGAGTATCGCGCTCTACTATAAATGTGGTGATTCCTCGATAACCGTCTTTAGGACTGGCATTCGCAAACACAATAAATATACCAGCCAAATCAGAGTTTGAGATCCACATCTTAGAGCCATTGATAACATAATGGTTACCATCCTTTTTAGCAACAGTCTTCAAAGAAAACGCGTCTGAACCAGAACCTGGTTCTGTCAAGGCGAAGCTTCCTGGCTAAAATTCATTAAAATATTTACTAATCACTTTAATCTAATACATTGAAGTATTGTTGTTTTATATGTTATTGTTTCTACTTACGTATTCTTGTGCCAATTTAGGTAAATATTTCTTTTTCTGTTCCTCATTGGCTACTTTAATGATTAAAGAATTTACCAAAGTATTGTGAATATCAACCAAAGCAGCAACTGCAGGATCAACCTTGGATAATTCTTCGACCGTCAAGATAGTGGTAAAGAAGTTGCAGCCACTGCCGCCTAATTCAGTGTCGATTTCAATACCCATTAAACCGTTATTAAATAAAGCTTGAACTACAGAAGGTTCAAATTTATGCTGTTCGTCCATCTTTTTAACCAAAGGTGCTATCTGTTCCTGGGCCAATTTGGCAACTAAAATTAAAATACAAAATAAACTTAAACAAATAATTCATTGTAACTAAATACATACATACATATATAATTTAAATTAACTTATATTAAATTTATTTTTACTAATTTTAAAAATTTTAAGAAAAATAAATACATATATACAGTTAACTCCTTATAAACAGATATATGTATGTAGCAGTTAAAGTGATAGGTGCTCCCATAAAGGTTCAATTAGACGTGCCATAACCATATAAAACAGCTGTTCAAAATAACGTTATAGAAAAGACTGTATTTGATATTTAGTGACATATCACAATGCAAATTCAAATTTGCTTTGAAAAATATAAGGCCTTGATTTATTATTATAACTGAGTCACAGGGAACTGTTTATATGATATACATAAATATTTTTTAAAATAATATATTTTTTTGAGTTTTTCTAATAAAATCTGTAATCAATTTCTAACTATTATTTATATTTTATTAATAGAATCTCGATTAAATCTACGAAATTATTATTTCTAATTCTAAAATGAAATTCATGCAAGCAAGAGAGAAAATGCTGCAACACACTTCTCTGTGTTGACACAAATGCTTATAAAGACAACTGCAAAGCAAAAAGTTTTCAAGCCAACAATTTATCAAATAATTACTTTCTCATTTATACTCGCATCATGTTCAGACTTTCATTGACATACATAGGTGTATACATATGTGAGGTGTATGTATAAACTATGAACATTTATGGAAAAGATTAAAACCGCACACAGTTGTCCAATTAAAAACAATATGAACAGAATGATGATTTTTTTACAATAAATAGAGTCCAATACATCAAGTTGGAACTACTGAATAAAAATGCTTGACTATCTATAATCAATGCATATGTAGCTGCTTAACTGTTGCTGTGGAAAAATTTGCAGCAAAAAAAGAAAGAAACGCATTTGCTTTAGCTGACTATGTATTTCTTTCTGCAGCAAAGCAATTAATTTGAAAATGTTTGCTGTTGCTTGAGCAATGAGTTTTTCTTTATTTTTATTTTTGCTTTTGCCTAACTCTTTACTATAAAGTTGTGGCTGAATACGATTGCTGTGTCTTGCTGTCATTTAACATTGGAAACGTATTTATGTATTTATTACTTACAAAACGTAAGAAAATACATACAAGAAAATACATACAATCACAAACGTTGCTTTTATTACATCATTAAATGGGGTTTTTTTTTCTTAAAAAGCAACAGCAAAAGAAGAAACAAACATCAACATATTGCTTAAGCAATAGCAAACGCATTTAAAATAAATGCTTTGCTGCAGAAAGAAATACATAGTCAGCTGAAGCAAATGCGTTTCTTTCTCTTTTTTTTTGCATTTTCTTTTTGCTGTTGCTTCGTTTATAATGATATGTTTTGTAAATGCTGAGGCGTTAATTTTTTTATTTGCTAAAAAACATGTAAGCAAAGCAAAGATTTTATTGCTGTTGCTATTTTTAAGCAAGCAATTAAAATAAACACTGGTTGGAACTGCGTATATAGCACTCTGATTACGCAATTAAGTTACACTTAAAAAATATGTAATTTTGGCGGGCGAGAAAACCTATATAAGTATAATGGCGTTGCGGTTGGTAAAAAAAAAATAATTTAGTTATCAACTTTCCAACTAAGAACAAAGAGATAAACTGCTCTAAATTCAACTCTCTAGGAAAGTTCGGAGGTTTTAAGTACCGCAATCTCTATGCAACCCACTAGAACAGTGGGTATTAACAAAGGGCGGGCACGAATAACCCACAAATTTTTTTCTACCACAAGTGTAACGCCATTTAAATTAAATGTAGTTCTCTTCTCTTTGAAGAAGAAACTCAATTTAAATCGCTGACTATCTTGTGATGCGAAAGGAACAACAACAAACTCTACTCTCTCTTCCCATTTTTCCCCCACATTATTATTTTTTCTATTATTATTAAATTTGACAACCTTTAATTAATTAATAAGAAGAAAAACATTTTTCGGTAAACACCATCTCGGTATCGAACATGGAAACAAGCAAGTAATAACAAAAATTGACGTGTTTAGTCTCTAATCTATTGACGCATTTAAATCATGATAGCTAACAATATATTAATTAAAAAACAAGAAAAAAACTGATAACAACCTTTTTTGTTTTCATGTATTGTTTTGGAAAAATTCTAAGGGCAAAATATGTTTTAAAATGAAAATAAATTATAAAGCAATATCAATAGAATACAAAATAAAAAAAAAAATTTTTAACATGAAATTTTCCTTGGTTGCGTTTCGAACCTGGGACTAATACAGACGAGACTGAACATAAATAAAAAGAAAAAAAGAAAAATAAATAAATAGGAAATAAAAACAAGTTATAGCAATAGAATTCAATTATCAAAATATAATCCTTATCATTAATGTGTTTTTCACTGACACGTAAAATCGATTAATTTTATTTAAATTTTACTCATAAACATATTGAATTATATTTTTATTTTGCTTTCGCATGGTAGAATAATTTCTATTTGGTTAAGGTCAGTTATTTTTATATTTAACATGCATTAAAATCAATCTAAAATCAGCCTTTGAAATATTTTATCTGTTAAAAGATAGGTACAATAGATAGAATAAATAGATATATAATAACTAAAGCGAAAAAACATTTTTTGTTTGTTTAGTTTCTTCTATCTAACGTGTGTATTTATTTTTATCAAACGAGTTTTGCCTTTGGAGTTGTCAGACTAACATATATGTATATGTATACACACATATAAAAAAAAGATACATATGTACAGCAAAATAAATATATTTTATGAATTAATCTTATCTACATATAACATTTAATTAAATACTTCTTTTAAACGATTTCCATCTCTGACGTGTAGCACGAATATTAAATTAAATTTTACTATTAACTACCTATTAAATCTTAAATGTTAGGAAACATTATAAACCGGTTAAAATTCATACGTATGCATGTTAAATCATAACTTTGTCCTGGAAAACAGTGACAAAACCAATGTGTAACATCAATAGACAAAAACAAAGAAAAGAAATATCACAATAAAATGAAACTAAAATTTTTATTTTCTTAACATAAGCAAGTATACGAGTAAATATGTACATATATACATAAATAAGTATGTAGCTTGTATTAAAAAAAAATTTCAATGCTTAAGCGAGCAGCAAGAATATTAACAATTACCGTATACCCATCAGAAAATAGTTCCAAAATAATAAAAACAAACACAATATAAAAAATTACATTTGTAAAGTAAAACTACTAAAATCGAGAAACAAAATAATTGAATTAATAATTTGTTGTTTTCGCTTACCAGTTTCTTTCATCACTAGTTCATCCTCGGTGAAAAGGGTTAAAGGATTGTGAGTGCCAGGTTGCGATGAGGACGAAGCAAATTGTTGTCGACGCAAGGCATTAGCAATCTTAAATTGTTCATACAAATAAAAAGATAATTGCATTTAATTAAAATACAATTGTTACTTAATTAAATTAAAAATAAGCTTTTATGTATTCTAAAAAATTTAACAATGAAAAACGTTAAATTTTATGTGTCAATTGAAAACTTACCATGCGTATAGGCAACTTTTTTAAAGCATTCATTTTTTTTTTCTTATTTGGAAAAATTTAAATAATTTTTAATAAAACACACACGCACACACGTAGACTGAACAACTATAATAAAACCACCTCTAATGTATGACAGGGCACACACAACTGATCTAAAAAATCCTCCAGTACACGTATAAACCAACCAAAAATATTAAAAAAACATACCAGAGCAACTTAACAATTGATAGCGACCGGCCCACTTGTTGATATTATTTTGCTTTGAATTTTGTTTCTATTTTTTTAAATTAAATTTATTTTGGTGTTGATCGTTTGAATTAGTGTTGCCAGTGCTGGTTATAAAATCTCCATATTCAATATTTTAAGATCTACGTCAAGGTAAAATTAAAGCATTGCAAAAACAATATGGAAATAAGAGAGAAGAAAATAGCTGTTAAATCGTAAAAAAACGATGATGTATTTGTAAAACATAAACACTTTTGACATTTCAAACTTCAGAGCAAACACAAAAATTCATGTTGTTTTTCGAATAATAGCAAATAAAAAGACAGCTGAGCAAACGACACTACCTAGTAAAATAAATGCAGTAATGTACGTAGAACAACATATATTTATACGTTAACCATTTATTTCAACAAACAGCAAGCCAATATATTAAATACAATGATGACGTTTGTGCAAAATATATAATTAATATTTAGTAGATTACTAGCAAATCTTAGTAACCTGCAATTTTCAGCATTGAAAAATGTTGTTAGAAACATATTCCTACAATGGATATATTAAAAAAAACTATCCATAGCGTTTTTAAATTCCTTTAGATTTCTTTAAAAACTTCTGTTTCGTTGTGAAATAAATCTCTTAAATTTAAAGGAAAAACTCCTCCCTGGTAGTACTGGCTTGAAGTACGGTGATTTAATTAAAACAAGGAATGAAAAGGGATATACAAGGTTTATCCATTGCTTTAGCACACAAATAATGAATGAGAAAAACAAGGTTGCGCAGGTCCGTTAATTCGTTGTTTAGCGATCTCTTGTTTGTGTGACGTAGGCATAGAATATTTTTTGTAAACAAAGTAAAATAAATTTATACTTCGAAGTGCAATAATTAAAAAAAAACCGTGAAAATTTTATAAAAAATAAAATTGAAAGATGCAGTCAATAAATGTGATAATAAAAACAATTCAAAAGCATCTAAAATTAGCTTTTTCAAGACGGTTTATTTATTATACAAAACTTTGTAAAAGATGTTATATAAAAGTATATTGAATATGAAAAGGGAAAAAACCTATTTTTAAGTTTTAAGGTCGGTAATATATATATATATATATATATATATATATATATATATATATATATATATATATATATATATATATATATATATATATATATCCTTTATAGAAATATTAATTTACAATAACTAATAAAATAACTGCTAAAATATAATTTTTTATAAGAATTTTCATATAAGCCAAAACTTAAAACTCTGGTATGTACGTATGTATAAATTATAAGTTCTACTTACACACATGTATTCATATATTTAGACGTATCCATAAAATATTTGCCATATCCTGCAGTAGTAGAGTTCAAATACTACTTGGTAACCTGCTCAAGATTTAATTTATTTTATAAACTAAAGAAACTGAGAATATCACCAATTGCTTTATTAATAAGACCCAAATATCTATACATATGTATATAGTTTTCAAAACGTCTTTAATTGCTTCTGTTATTTTATAACAAAAAGACAAAAAAGCACTGATGTACAATACAGTCCCGATAAACCGCAGCCAACTCTCTTTTATACCCTTCACCATGGGTGAAAAAAAATATATCTAAGTTTGTCATACCGTCTGTAATTTCCACAATATCATTTTCCGATCCCATAGTGTATTTATATTCTGAGTTCTTATGCATAGTGAAGTCGATTGAGCGGTGTCTGTCCGTGTTCGGGTTTAAATCAATTTTGCCACTAGATGAGCTAAAGAAAATTTAAATACGTCAATCGATCAGACATAGTTTCGGAAATATAGATATTGAAAATCAGCAAGATTGGTTAATGTCCTTTGAGGCAGCGGGCAAAACATCATGCTAGTAACTCCAATTAAAAAAAAAACAAATATATGGGACGATAGAGAATTAAAAATTAAGAAATACAACATCATGTAAAAAATTTTGCACTCGCCCATATTTTCCGTGTTACGGGCGTCTGAAATTTTTAAAATATCTATATGGTATCATTTGATAAGATCTTTAAGGAAATACTAATAATTTTTAAACATGCTTAGCCCATTAAGAGCCAATGATATTTTTTCAAAACAACCTATATAGAGTAGTTATTTTTTTTTTTTTCTTATTTCTTAACTCTCTGCTTTGCTTTGTTGATTGGAGTTGCTTTGTTGATTGGAGTTACTTCACTAAACTAGATTTATATAAATGGTGAAGGATATATAAGATTCGTCATAGCCGAATATAGCACTCTTACTTGTTTATGATATAAACAAAGAAATTAGTGAAGTCTTAATAAGGAGAAAAAATTACTCAAATGCGTTTCAATTCAAAGTCAGATCATACTACAAACTCACTTCTAAGAGTCGACCATAAAACATAAGAAACCACTTGAAGTACCCTCTCCGTACCATAACGCACGCAACGAAGAGTGCATTGCATATTGACTAATTCCTAGGATATTGTGTGGTAAAGAAAAATACTTGTTTTTTCCAAAGATATGGATTGAGTCAATTAATTGAGTTAAGTTAATTAAATCATAATTCAAAGAATGACAGGGTATATACATTAACATATACATACTTAAATAGATATACATATATACGTATTTGTATTTTGTTTGTTGTTTAGTTTTAATCTTAGTTTTAAGTAGTTTTAAATTGAGATTTATCTTAAATTATATATTTGAGCAATATAATTTTATAAATATCTTCTGATTGAAGACCATTTACCAGTCCAGTTTGCGTTTACTTATACTAATAATGTATTTTATGTTATTAAAATAATACTTTACTTTAATAATAGTTACTTCTTGTTTACCTGACTAACTAGATTATTGTTATCTATTTTTAAAAGTCTCAATAAAATGAAATTAAAATTGAAATTAACTTAAATACATACAAAGCACATTTGCATGAGAACACGCACATTTGTGTCATAAAACCGTAATTGTTCATCGAAACATTTTATTAAAAACGTCCAAATTCTTTTTGTAATATATTCCCAACTTACCTTGGTTATTGTGATGAAAAATGATCTGAAATCAGAAAGCAATATTTTTCATAATCCACACTTTTTTTAATACTGCTTGTAGTTATTGATTATATACATAATTGTTTCTGTAGGTGAAAGGTAAACTAACCCAGCGGTAAAAAGTAGTAAGAAGGGCGAAATTAATTTCTTCTGAGTTAAATTATAAAAGTTCGACAGGTTATTTAAATATCCGTATATAGTAATCTGATAGAATGTATGTGTTTATGTATGTATGTGCATGTTACTTCGAGTTTTTAAGTGATCTTCAGTATTTCTAGCTTGTACTTGTCATTCTTACGTTTTTTTAATCAGACATGTCAGATTTAATTAGCTCTCAGAATAGCTATTGCATATGCGTCTCTTCGGGATATTGTATATGAATGTATAAACACATGTACATAGATAGATATGTATATATTTTAAAAATAATCTTTATTTTAATCACTTCATTTATTCAATCGGTTCACTACTGAATATAATTTTCTGGATATGCGATGGGAAGTACTTTTTTATGGGAAATGACTTTTGTAATTCTTTCTTTTCTTTTTATAAGAACGAAAGGAGTTATAATTTAAATTATTTAATATGTACGGATAAAGCCATGCCTAGGTCTTCAATCAAGCCAGTCTTAAGTGACTGCACACATGATTAAAAGAGTAAGACGTGCAAAATTCATGACTAAGTTATTATACAAGAATTGCGGATACACTTTTATAAAAAAATACTTTAAATCAATCCAATCTTGTACTTTTTTGGTTCATTTCCGCAATGTTGTAAAAAAAAACTTTTTGAACAAAGTCAGAAGAAGACATGATTATTTTGTACTTACTTTGTAAAGAGGTCACCCATCTACTCTAATCCTGACAAATTTTATACCGTTTCTGCAGTTGTTTTCAAATTATTTAATGTTCATTATTTATTAAATTAATTTACTTTATTCGTGCTTGATTCCTTCAAATATAAATATTTCATGATATTCTCATGAAATATTTATTATTTTCAACTAAACTACAAAATGAAATGTATTACTGCGGGGAAAGCATATCCATATGGCCATTTCACTACTGCTCAAATAGCTCATCAGTGGATTTTACCCAAATTTTGTATAGAAAAACAGAAAGTCTTATATCAAAAGCCAAATTGATTAAATTAGAACTCCATTGAATCAATAAGACAGAAGACAATTACAACTCAAAAATGTTCTATACAAAAACACAGCAAACATTTAGTAACTATTTTTATTTTTTCTTTCATTTTTTTTTTTTGTTCATTATTTATTTTATATATTAATGGGCACGTTTTTATTGCATAAGCAATTTTTTTTAGCAAAGCTTAATATTTCTGGTGAAAAGATGTAAATTTAAGGTCTGTTCAGTAACTAAAAATTCTTGAGTTGTAGTGCGTTTTTGTAGAAATTGTTGTTTTGGTAACGTGTAACACAAAACCCGGCTCTTACCAAATATTTAAAATTTTGTCACTTGCTTCCTGTTTGGAGCGGTGCTCCTAACCTAGATTTGTTACAACACTCTTAAATTTATATTTCTTATACCTACCTACCAAAAATAACATTAATTGCAAGGAATAGTAAAAAAAACTGTATAAACTATAATCCTTTTCTTAAGCCGTTAAAAAATTGTCTATAACAATACTTTAATATCTGTTTTCTTATGATATTGAACATAACTGTCCATGAACTAAACAATACCTTCGTCCTAAAATTTAACCCTAATCCCAGAAGTTCAAGAAAAAAGTAAAATACTATCACTTTTTCATAAGAAAAAAATTATATCCATTTTTATTTAATAAAAACGCCTTACAAATACATTCACTTTGTTGGTTACGTGAAAAACGAAAGTGCCTCATTCATTTGACACAAGTAACACAATTTTATTCATTAACTTGCTTATGCAGTTTCCATTGGCTGCGCGGCTGTCTCTTCGGTGTATTTGCCCTTGTCCTTACCCAAGGCGGCCAAACGTCCCTTTCCTCTGCGTTCTAAAATAGCTTTTCGGTCTTTGTCCAATTTTAATTTCACAATCAAACATTTGGAAGGATGGATGCCTACATAGACGTTGGTACCGTTGGCATTTTCACGTTGGATTTTTTCAATATAAACAACAAACTTTTTGCGGTAGGCTTGAACCACTTTCCCAACTTGATTTCCCTTAAAGTGGCCTCGAACAACTTGAACTTCGTCGTCCTTGCGAATTGGCATTGAACGGACATTGTACTTCTGGCGCAACTCTTTGGATAGAGGTGCAGACATAAGACGACGACGTATATGGGAGGGAGCTTGGAAATGGCGCTTGCGATTTTTTCTGCGAGAAGATGTCACAAACTTGTTTAATTTCATGTTGGCGTACGTAGAAGCGTTCACTAAAAACACGACAAAAGAAACATTATTTAGTATATTTACGAAACCATATATAAATTTTACATATTTGTTGCTGATGAACCCGTTTCGAAAATTTGAAATTAATTCACTGTCGTAATCGTTTACACATTGCTGTCATTCCCATAGTATAATGTAATACAATAACATCTTTATAATTCATTTTTTCTTTACATTTTTAACAGAAATTTAGGCACATGTAAATGCTAATCTCATTAAGTTATAGTTTCTACCAATAATTTTACATCAATTTTTAGTCGGTTTTTCGATGTTTTCTAATAAAAAAATATACTATACGAAAGAAACTTACACCAAATTATCGCAAAATTAGGGAAAAGAAAGATTTTGACAGCTGTGCTGTCGGAAGTAAAAAACTGTCAAACGACTTCGTTAAGTTTCAGCTATGTCAAACAATACAACATTGTTTTAACGAAAACAAAAGAGTTGTATTACATGAGGTCTACATTAGATATAACACCTGAGATGAGAACCCATCGCTGAGAGAGTACTGTTACGTGTAGACTTAAAATTATTGTTATTACCACAGATATTTATTTATTTATCTGTGGTTATTACAATCCTGAAAGAATTCCTATGAAAGCGTTCAAGGCGAATCAATAACCAGGTGGCAGCGTAGGCGAATTCATTAATTTTCGTCGTGTACACTATTTTCAAACTCCATATATAAAAAATCTGTCTACCATTTTTTTATATAAAGTTTGATATTCGTTTCTACCAGCAAAAAATAATAAATTCTCTAACGCTGCCACCTTATAATTGATTCGCCTTGAAAGCGTTGTTATGAGATATCTCATAGAAGCAATCTTATGAGATGAACTGTGAAATATCAAAAAGCAGCTATGTATTTGAAGGCAAAATGCGCCCATTACAAATCTGATGCACGAATTATAAAAAATATCTGCCTCAAGGGTACTATTTTATACAAAACGATTTTTTAAAAAGGAAATAATTAGTTCTTAAACAAAATTGGTTGGATAAGTTTGTTATTTTCAATTAGGTGCAAGCAGGTGCCTTCTACGCGGCTATCAGTGATTTATGAATTCTTATAAGATTAAGAGAAATACGTGTTCCCCTTGTACGATATCAAGATTTAGATGACGAAAAGCTCTGCCAACGTTTTTTTTCATATTATATCAGGGTTAATCGCAGTTTTAGACTCTGTTAAAAGAAAAAATTATGTTAATTTAATCTGTAATTTATTTATTTGTATCTTTTCATTAAAATTTTTTATCTTTGTTTTATTCTAAAATGAATAAACAAAAATTTGTTGTAAAACTATAATTCCCCCCGAACTACCAAAATTTTAAAATATGCCACAACTCACATAAATGCACATTCACATTTACCCTGCAGCCACATGATCTAGTTTTTACGTTTAAGAAAACAGCATTTCATAATTCTCTTTAACTATGCTTCGTTTTTGTTTTACAAATATTATGCCGCCATAGGTTTTTGCCATATTGAAATCAGTGTGCTTTTAAATTGCGTGCAGCCTACGTCACAGCTGCCAATTTAAATGAATTTTAACAAGCCGTATGTGTAAAAAACTTGAAAGGAAAACTTGCTCTTGTGGCTTCAGGGTTAAACAACACATTTTTTTAGAATTCTTATTACTATATTTCTTTAAAAAATTGAGTCAAATAGTATATAATAAGTACAATTAAGAACAATTTTTTAAATATATATATATATATATATATATATAAATCTGATCACTAAATTTTGTTTTAGCTCTGCTAGTTTTATATCAAACAACAAATAACAACCTATTTTGTTGTTTTATGTTCGCAATAATTGTCAACTAAAATTCGAGGACAATCATTGACACATACATATATTGCCGGCAATAAATATGTACAAAAGGGTTTGTCTACATAGAGAACACATAATTTTGAAATTTTCTGCAATATATGTTAATATATCTATTGCTAATCTAGATGGTGGGTAAAGGGACAGTTTTTAGCTTTTTAAATTTGAAATATTTTTAATAGGACCAGACTTTAAGCATTACCTACGACAGAAGACTAAAATGTTTCATGTTTCAGACAAAAAATTGATTAATAGATTTCTTAATTTTTAGAGGACGACGACTTGTAACAGTGCAGTCACACGGTCAAGTTTTTGTTCAATTCTCTTTCAAGAAAGTTAGAAATTTGAAGGAAAAAACTTCAATCAGCTGCTCTCTTGAATGTAATTTAAAAGACTCAATTGAACGAAAATTTGAAAGCAAATTCTCAGCAAGTTTTTAAAGTCAGAGTGTATTGGTAAATTTAAATGAAAACTTGATCGTCTGACACCCTAGCACTGCTTAGTGACCCTAGTAACTAAAGAATAACGTAGCTATTCAAAATCATTTGCGGCGGCTGCCAGCCGCCTATTAGCAGTTCGGCGCAGGTTTCTTTACCTAAGACTGCAAAATAAATCTGTAATGGAACTGTTGGTAAGTTATAATTTTAGTTAAGAATTTATATTATTCTATATTTCAATCATATATGTCTAAACACAGTGTATATTTATAGCAAGGAGCTTCGCTTTTATCTCGGCCTGCAGAAGAATTCGGCAATGATGGATTCGTTGAGGAAATGTGGGCAGTTAAGGCAATGGATCATGCCGAGGTTTACTTTAATGTAAGTAATACTTAAAACTATTTTATGTAATATAATTTAACAGTTAATTTTTAGCTTCTTACAAGTTTACCTCCTTCCTGCATTAAACTGACTCCATATGATGATCAAATTTATCAAACATTTCGTCAAGACTTCCCACATTTAAAAGTAGAAGTATTAACCGATGAAATTCTTAAGAATCCAGAAGCAAAATGTAAATGGCGCCATTTTGCAGAAAAGTTTAATAAGTTGGAAGATTATTCTTATGGCACATTAATAAGAGCAAACGCTTCCGAAGAATTTTCGCCAGAAAACGCTATTTTGGTGGTACGTATTCAATTTCTCGCCATAGAAATAGCACGAAATCGTGAAGGCTATAATGATAAAGTTCACAAAAAATTCCGGCCTGCTCCAAAATTATTATGCAGTTAAAGTATCATCCATAATCAGAACTATTTGTATTTTTCAAATTAAATATCAGTTTACATCTACAAGTTAATTCATTTTTTATTGCTATTCACCTTTATTCTGTTTGGCGTTGTCAACATCGTCGTCAATTTTGAGACAACATCAACTTAACACAACATCAATACTAATTTGGTATTCCCTAACAAACTAATGACGACGTTGACGATTTATCGATAATATAAAAAAATAAAACACACATATCTAATATTTGATCAATTTGTTTTCTATTGTGTTAAGTGTTGTGGAAAATTTAAATTTTGTAAAAAAATAAAGTACCTTTAAACAATAAAATAAGCAAAACCATTACAAACAATTAAAATAAATAGTCAAAGGGCCATTACTACAACTTGTCGTTAGTTAAAGGTAGGATTTCGTCTGCCTGACAAATAGCTTTGTAATATTAAAACTTCCAATCTTTATTGATATTCTTATTAATAATAATAAATAAAATATTTAAAAAATAAGTGAAGTTTTTATAATGCAAATTCACTTTTCAG
This sequence comes from Gymnosoma rotundatum, assembly GCA_916610165.2. NCBI lineage: Eukaryota > Metazoa > Arthropoda > Insecta > Diptera > Tachinidae > Gymnosoma > Gymnosoma rotundatum. The sequence goes on along the minus strand of OU744338.1, from coordinate 137,367,430 downwards.
TCCGACAAAATCCTGCCTTTACTAACTGCCTTTCTTCATTGGGATGAATTCTTACTAACTCTTCCACCAAATTTTCAAATTGGCAGAAGTTGGTAATTTTAGTTTTTCCATTTCTTTTTTCTTATGTTTTATATTTGTTATTTTAACATTGCTGTATACTTTTTCATGTTTTTTTTTTTTTTTTAATTTTCCTTTGCACACAACACAACTCAACATCAAAAATGGCGACGACAAACTAAACGGCAACGTCAACATCAATTGTTCTTAGAAAATACCAAACATATGGCGACAATCATCGATTAATGACAATATTGACAACGGGAATACCGATTTACAACAAACGAAGAAAAACGACGTAGTTTTGTGTTGATGTTGCCAAACAGAATAGGGGTGATTATATATTTCATCTTTACCAAATAATGTATAAATTTATTGAGGAAGATAAAATGAATAACGGAGCCCAAAGGGCCTTAATATAAATTACTAATAAAAAAAATACTGTTAGAAATAAACCTAGACATGAATTGTTTAAATGGCGAACTCCATATATAAAAAATATGTATAATTTTTATTAGTATACTCTATAATGTCAAAACGTAAATACGCTAATATAAAAAGTGAAAATTTTGAAACAGTAGTAGTCAAAAAAGCATTAAGGTGTGTTTGAATAAAGAGAAAATTTAAAAGGATGTACAAGAATTGTCCTCGCTTTTTGTCGAAGTTTTTCGATATATTCATTTTTACTTGATGAAACAATGGAGAAGTAATATTTAATAATAACAATAATAAAAAAAAAGTTAGATGTACACATGTGTGTATAATGATATAATAATATACTAAGTCCAAATCGTAAATTCATCAGGCGTTAACAAGAATAAAGGCCGATATTCTATTTGTAAACGAATTTCGCACGACCAAGCTGTGTGCACTGTTTTTTTTTCCAAACTGTTGTACATGTTGGAATCGAAATTTGAATGCTGGAATAAATATACTATACCCTGGTGAATGCATCATACAACAAAGAGAAAAACTAGTATTGCGAAAACTGTGTATACTTCTCTTTTTTTAAATAAAAACAGATTAACAATTGTGTAATGCGGGTCAGAAAGGGTTATTGCTATTACGAAATAAAATAAAGGAGAAGTGCTTCTTTTAATACGCGATATTAAGAGAGCAGATCAAAAGTTGTTGTTACATGATATTTTATTTAAGCTAACGATAAATTCTATATCCTTATCAGACCGGGTTAAATCTAGTTTTGAACCATCTTTCTTCAAATTCTGTAGCACTATCTTTTAAATCACTTTCCTAAAACAAAACGTAACTTCTTTTTTAAGCTTTTATCCAACTTTGTTCGCCGTGTGAATTAGAGAAAATATGGTCTATGGCAGATATTTAAAAAAATTTCTTTGAATAAATATCTACATATAAATAGGCAAACACAAAACTTGTCTATTAAAAGCTATGTCCAGTTTTTAAACTCCTTCATTCAAAATTTACTAAATTATTTACTAGCAAATGAAAAAGACAATAAGGGAAACATAATTTTTATTTAATAATTTTATATGAATATTAAGAATATCTCTTCGTTAAAGTCCGCTATATTTTTTGGGGAATTTATAAGGTGTCTTATTAATCTCATAACTCAGTGTGCTATTTTAAATTAAAATTAGCTGCGAAGTCCTCTTTCACACACGACAGGTTTACTTGATCAGTTCTTGATTAATTTTTTTTGAACCAGAATTTGTGTTCACACACACCGTCAAGTTTGTTTCATCAAGTTTCGTTTTCTTTGCTTCCAACTTCTGCAACTTCTATTATGCAGCCAACTTCAAGTATAAAATTTTCTTAAACTTGATGGTACGGTCAGGTTTGTACCTCTTTCTATTCTCTTATCCTCTTTTTCACAAAAACTCAAGATTTGACGAGTCAAACCTGATGTGTGTGAAAGGGGACTAACCAAAATATAATAATAAATGTGGATACGTAAAAAAATACAAAAGCGCTTATTACTTTAGGACATCTTTGTTTAAAAACCAACATTTTAAATTATCTTAAAATTTTAGTATTTTATGACAATAAGATAAGTTAAGACACCTTGTGAATTACCCAATTGTATTTAGATGTATTTTATGTGGTAACATCAATCTCTCCCATCTTAAATAAAGTACATGGGGTTCTTATTCAAGAAATCTAATTTAATTTGGCGTTTTTTATATTCTGTCTGCAGGTCGCCAAACCTTTGAGTGCTGAAATATTTATAAATTTTATTTAATACATTAGATATGAATTTGTTATTAAGCTTACCCTTCCAAGTAAACGCGTCCCCGAAATGCTACCAAATGAGCCAAGTATGCAGGTGCCGGATATGATACGGCGCGATTGCAACGTGGAAATAAATGACAGAGATTATATGTCAGTTTTTGCAATAGATTTATATCAAATTTTGACTCGTCCATAATGACGTTGTATCTTGTCGGCCTGGCTGTACCCTGAATTGATTGGTGACTAACCATAAAAAACTGTACTTCATTTGGATGAGTAATATACTGATCAACAACAGTACCCGCCTGTACATTGTTGAAGTCTCTATCATTTTGGGGTTGTGTAAGAGGGAAAAAACGAGTATGATGACGTTTAACTACTATAACGCATGTCAGCTTTGGATCGCAGCCCTTTAAATGATTATTCACACATGTTTCGGTTACTTATTCAACACAATAAAATAAAATGTATATTACCATTTTCTTGCAAGCTCTTTTAATGGCACGAATTTCTTCACGCTCAACTATAGGAAACTGACCATCAGACACACCGTCACGATAGTATATTATTTGTCCCGGATAGCTCTTCAGATACTTATGGTATACTTCCAAATGTCGCTTAACAATCGACTCCATATCTTCTATATTCTCAACAGTAGAACGTTGTAGGCGATACTGACAATTGTAACATGCTCCATATGGATCATGTGAGGCAGCAACACCGACAACACTCGGTATGTGGCGTTGGTCTGGAGACGGATGTGTTACGTCAGCCCCCAAGTACATAACATTTTTTAAAGGCGACAATAATTGCGAATCTCTATCTTGGGCAATTTTATGATTTGTTCCGTTCAACTTTCCATTTACTTTTAGCAAAATATTAGAAAATACAGTTCGATCTTTAATGGTTCGGAATATAGTTTTGTCCTTTATACATTGTGTTAATATGCCAAACTCAAGCTCAGCAGTTTGTTTAATTTTAGAGTAGGGAGTACCTCTGTCCGACAAAACAACAAACACCTAAAAATTATTTTTTAAAAGTACACATTTGATTCTGTCGTTATTGCTACAGAATTAACAATGATTTTCATATTTAACTCACCAAATCGTATCCATCATTTACAAGTTGCTTAAATGTCGTTGGCAATTGGCGGAAATTGTAACTTTTTATATCAGCAGCGTTTTGCAAGTTCATGTTTAAGCTCATAGAAGTTTTTATTACCTGTAAGTTTTAAAAGATGAGATTATTATTGGGAAAATAATTTTTGAAGTAATAGTACTAACAGCAGACTTAAAATTTTCAAGGTCGTGATATGAGATCCCGCGTCTTCCTGTACTTTCCTCATAAAGTATGGCCCATTTATGTCCGTTTGATGGTTTTGAACAAAGTAAGAACTTCTTATCATCCATACGCCATGCTCCTTTAAAAGTGGTCACAGTTTGACCTTGAAAATACTCCATGTATGGTGATGGTAATATTCGCATTGGAACTTTTATGAAGTGCGAACTAATTGACAAACCAAAACCACGTATTATTCGATTCGCATTGTGTTCAAAATAGGTAAGTAATTCCATTATTTTTTGTTTACGTCTATTTGTAGACGTTGCAGCATAACGTATCATTTTCTCAACTTGCTTACTCTGATCCTTCCGCTGAAATTTAAAAAATTTTTTTTTTGTTTTATTTTTCCATACTTACAAACTTTGTATACTTACATTCAACGCTTGACCTCTGGGAATAGCGCATAATTCCATAGGCAACGATATTTGCTTTACAGTTGATCCAACACTTAAACAATTGAGATTTGGATACTTTAATACATAACCTCGTGATCGAAAGTAACTCTCTACAGTTTGCTGTTTACCATCTTCAGTTCTAAAACTTTTTTTGGATGCTGGCTCATCAACTTTCAAAATTTTATACTGTTTTGGGGGTGCACCGAAATTTTCCGGGGGTGTATAGACGATATTAATTCCGTTTAAATAGCTACAAATATCCCGATACTTAAAATCTGAGCTTAAATCTCTATTTTTATCGACTCCCATTTCATCAAGATAACTTATTAAAGTTGATTCACGAGGAAAAGATTTGTGGGCTATATCAACATTTAATAGCGGCATTTCACCCAAAATGGCTGCTTGATATAAACCAGTCCATGCTTCGTAGCCATCTTCCAAGTTGAATGCATCATTCGGACGACGGAAAAAGGAACGTCCTACGCGCACCCCACGTTCGTGGTTATTACTTGCTAATACGACTTCTAAAACTTGAAGAGCTCTCATTGGTTTATCGAATACTCTTTCATTTTGATAACTGAATGTATGTAAATAAATGTACATATAATAAATTACATTTTTAGTTATATCTTTTATATGAATTTCTTACGTTCGCAACGATTTCAAATCCACAGCACAGCTATCCGTTTCCTGTAGTTGAACATTAAATTCCTTCATTCTGCCTCCACTATCGGGTATCTAAAAAAATGAAAATGTTTAGAAATATGTAATTCTAAAATATTAGTTTTTCTAAATACATACTTCTACTTTACGTTCAACCGGAGCTTTCAAACGTTCCATTGAATAACAATTTTTGAAGCCATCAAACGCCAAAAGTTTATCTGGATATATTTCAAGTCTAAACTGTTCAAATGCTTGTCGTAAAAATTTTTTGGGTCTGTCAGGAGTGATAGCAACATCATAGTGATAGGCTTCATTAGGCATTTTATCAAAATTAAGTCGCACATAATTAACTTCTACTGTTCCAGGTTTTCCCAATGTTCCACGAATAATACCGTTGCACGATTTGTCCTTTGCCGGTAGAGGTTGTTCTGTATTTTTATTGGAAATTTAATAATATACAAATTATTATTTTTTTTATTATTATTTTTAATTTTATTTCTGCAAACTTTAGTTTTGAAACAGAACTAATAAGGAAGTTGCGCTAGCAGATAAAAAATAAATAATTTTTATAATAGGGTTAAAAATCATACAAAATTGATTTTATAAACCTGTAATAAATTTAAAAATTAATTGTGAATAAGGAGTAAAGTATGTAAATAATTTAAAAGTGATTTTATATGGCATTATTTAATAATTAGTATTTACCGTTGCTAATTGACAGTCCCTCCATTTTTTGATGTAATTGCCCAGTCTGTTGTTGCTGTTGATTTCGTCCTTGCTGACCTTGACTCCAGCTATCCTGAGATCTTTGTTGACCTCTCCCGTATTGCTGTTGGCTTCCTCCTTGTTGATATCTAGAATCTTGTTGTTGACTTCCTCCTCCTTGCTGTTGTCTAGGATCTCGTTGCTGACTTCCACCCCATGCACCTTGTTGTTGGTGTCTAGGATCTCGTTGTTGGCTTCCCCCTTGTTGTCTAGGATCTTGTTGTTGGCTTCCTCCTCCTTGCTGTTGTCTTTGATCTCGTTGCTGACTTCCACCCCATGCACCTTGTTGTTGGTGTCTAGGATCTCGTTGTTGGCTTCCGCCTTGTTGTCTAGGATCTTGTTGTTGGCTTCCTCCTCCTTGCTGTTGTCTTTGATCTCGTTGCTGACTTCCACCCCATGCACCTTGTTGTTGGTGTCTAGGATCACGTTGTTGGCTTCCTCCTTGCTGTCTAGGATCTCGCTGCTGGTTTCCTCCTTGTTGGTAACTAGAATCACGTTGTTGGTTCCCTCCTTGTTGGTATTTAGGGTCACGTTGTTGGCCTGTGCCTTGATTTGTTCCGCGTTGTTGGCCGGCGTCCCAGGCACCTCGTGGTTGATCAGCTTTAACCTGTTTCGCAACACCTTGTTGTTGGCTAGCTGAAGATTGATCTCTTTGACCGTGTTGTTGCTGGCTACTTCCACCACTTTGTTGTTGACTATGACTGGGCCGTGGCTGATTTGATCCACCTCCTTGCTGATGCGGACCTCCCATACGCCAGGAACTTTGTTGCAATTGTTGTGGCTGTCCACCACCCTGTGCACCTTGTTGCGGATTTTGTTGTTGCTTTGCCGACTCTCCACCCCAAGCGCCTTGTTGCGGTTTTTGCTGTTGTTGGCCCGGTTGAACAGTTTTTTGAGGTTTATTGCCAGGTTCTTCTTTTTTCTGCGCTGCACGCGGGTCTTGAAAATACAGATTTGCAGATGTAAATACTAGTTCATTCTGATATGGTATGACGAATTAACAAACACCCACTTATTAGTTGTGTTAATGTTACAGAATGATAAGTTCTTCACAAAATTTTCAACTAACTATAAATAAATAAACCTCGGTTAATTGTGCTTTATTCCTTCAAATATTAATAGGTCTGTTCATTAGCTAAATATTGTTACTAATTGATACTAGAACGTGTTCACGTACTCGAAAAACTTGCAAGGAGAGAGTGAAATACGAGCTAAAAATCTGTGAGAAAAATTTTTTTGAATGTTTTAGCTAGTAAAATTTTTACTAACAAGAAATAGTTAAACAGCTGTTTTTTTTTTACTTTCGTAACAAAATAATTTGTTGAAACAGAAATTTTTATAACATTGATGAATATGTAAGTATTTGGCAATTAAAAGTATACAGAAGTAATATTATTATGTTTTTATCTTAATTTTCTCTTTAATTAAGTAAGGGTGAGTTTGAAGGGTTTGAAACAAAGAAAAGGATAAAACAACAACAGAAATTTGGTTTAGAATCTGCAAGCGAGTGATGGAACATTCAATACAATATAAAACATTTTGTTCACATATTTTTGCTATTTAATTACTTAGAGTAATATTTTCAATTTTTCCTTGTTTTATACGTTTTTTTACTGTAGAACATTTACTTAAAAAATGTTACTATTTAATGGTCACACCGTACAGTTTTGAAGTCTTACATATCATTCCCAAAGCCACAATTTTTTTTTACTAATTTTTGCTAATAAGCGTTATTTATTTCTTAAATTTGGGAAAATAATTTTTAAAGTTTCTGTTTTACTCTTCGTTGCTAGTTTCTGCTAGTAAAGTTACTAAACAGACCTAATGTCACCATTCATAATAGCGTATTACAACATTTCTTATTTCCAGAGAAATGTGTCCGCGTTCCGAAAAAAAAATTATTACAGCTTTGGCATTTAAAAATATTGTTGAGAAATTAAAAAAAAAATAATAATTTTAAAGTTACAGTAAATGCTACTGTTTTGCAAAAATATTCTGAAATAAATTGATACATTCTGTGCATATGCTATTATTATACTTGTGTTCGTCTATTGGTATCAATATAGGTTTAAGTCTACTTTATAGCCACAACATAAAATAAAACAATTCTTGCAAAAAATCGAATTTAAAACAGATTTCAGCTATCTATCGTTAACGTTTCAAAAGTCTGGCCACATACATTAAACAAATTAACTATTGGAACCCCCATTAATTTCCAAATTCAAATTTTATACTTGTTGAATAAGCGGACTTATCAATACAGCTATTAAATTTCAACCTTCTGTATACAACTGATCATATAAAACAAATTACATCAGCTATAAAGGCACCCTTTACATTCCTATTAAAATGATCTCGGTTTTTGTCAATTTCTTTCAACATGTATGGTTTTATACGTTGAGTAATTTTTGGCGGACGGCCACTTTTTGGTCTACAATAATTACTGCTGTTATTTTTACAATTCCTTAAAAATGTTTGTACACTAGACTTTGAGTGAACAACAATTTCAGAAATTTCGCCCAACGATTTTCATTCTCTTTATGCTGAACAATGAGATTTCTAATATCTAAGCTTATTTCTTTAACTTTTGGACACATGGCTGCCAAAACAAAAAACGACTAGTTGCAAAGCTGTGCAATTATTACCTGAGAGACATGAAGCATTACAACGTAATGGCAAAACATGTGAAGTTCTTTAAGTTGAAAAGTACCATTGACCAACAGTGGGAGTATGTATACTTTTCCGGGAGTTAAAAAGTGAAATTTTTAACTTTTTAATAAATATTTCCATTTTTCAAAAATCATTTAGGATAAAAGTTTTATTTTTTATAGCGAATAATAATAGCTTTACATAAAATGCAGTTTTTGAGGGGTATGTAGTTTTCTGTGCCACTGTATATCAAACTAAGAAAATTATATCCGAGATTGAATTTTACATTTGTTAATATACATATCCCAGATCTTATCACAAATATAAATCGAATGGAATAATAACTTCACAACGTTGCCTACAGAATGGTTATGACGTAATTTGTTTAAATACATTTCTGTGATTTCCCTATTAAGCTACATGCAATATATACGAAAGTATGTATATATATATGTGTATGTATATTAAGACACAAGAATTGTGAAATTAAAACCATTTGCAAATAAATAAATCACTTTTTAATTTACAAATACCTGGGTTAGGAGCTTTGCCTTGTTGTTGCTGTGCTGCGCCATTATCCGTATGTTCATCTTTTTTACTATTCTCTAAAATAAAAGTTATTATACATACATACATATGGAGTTATTATATGCCTTCCAGGGTTGAAGAAATGCGACTTACTATTTTTCTTTCCCATATTTAAAAATTTTAAATCTTCTGTTTTACTTTTATAAACAGATACAATAGAAACTTTGTTTTGAAATTTAAAGAAAGCAAATTGTTTAGTCTTTATCAATAAAAATTTTAATTTGTGATAAAAATGGATCTTAGTGATGTAAAACTAAAGTTTACGTGGGTATATGCATATATATTTTTGAGAACTCGGTATTTCAAAGAAGGTTAGCCTGTACAACGAAGTGGTATAGAGAACAGCTGATACTTAATTATAAATTTAAATTTCAAAAAAGTAGCAGTAAAACTTTTTTTTATTAATAAAAATAGTAAATTGTTACTTAATTTAAATTGTATTTAAATCACCAACAATTTGTAGTATAGATTATTGAGTCTTTATATTATTTATTACTTTTGATATGTAAGTAAATCGATGTTATTTGCGCTTGAATCCTATAAAGATATATGTTTCATGACATTCTCATTAAATTTTTATTCTTAAAAAAATAAATATATACTGCGGGGAAAGCATATCCATATGGCCATTTCGCTACAGCGCATATAACTTATCCGTTAACAAAAATATTATATAGAAAATTTAAAAATCTTATACCTCAAACCAAATTGATGAAATGGTTACTGTGTTCGTTGGCTTAAGCATGTACTAGGTGTCGGCATTTGTAAATTTATTCCTTTTCATCGTTGCAGGATATGTAAAACTCCATATATGCGTCAACGGCGAAAATGAATGAATTCGCCACTGCCACCCAGGTGGTGTATGATTTCGCAATGCTGTCATCTGCATAAAAGATTTTAGAGTTTTTATTTACATTTTTTTTTTGCTTTGATGATTGAATAAGGAAAATGAACAGTAGCAAGGCGAGTTCATAACTGCTACACTCTCGGCGACAATGAATAAAACCAAGGCGGATCAAAAATCAGGTGGCAGCGGAGGCAAATTCATTAATTTACGCAGAAATCATTACTGTCAAACTCTATACATAAAAATATATACAGATTTTTTATATATGTAGTTTGGCAGTATTAGTTACCAGCAAAAAATACAACACTGCGAAGAAATATGTATATTTTGTTTTTGTACAAATCGGCTTCGACTGTCAAAAACAAAGAGGTACTATAGCAGCTTATAACTTTTGACGTTCGAAGAAGAAAAATTCACAACCACAAAAATAGTCGCCATAGCTGTCAAGGCCACGTGTGATGAATTCGTCGTTAAGCATTAGTATGTCTAGCCATAAAACAGCTAAGGGTACATATTCCTTTAAATATCAAAAATGTTGATAACATGCGGCTTAAAACCGAGGATAGATTGGCAACCAATTTTAAATTGCTCGCAGGTGTCTATTTTCAGATTCTTCTAATGAGGTGGAGAACATTTCTAGAAACGGCGAAAATAAACGAACTCGAAAAATCATCTAGCAGGTGGTCGTACTGATGAATTTATATATTTTCGCCTTTGTAGGAAATGTCAAATTTCATATAAAAAAATTTGACGCTGATTTTTTATATATGGAGTCATGGCAAGGCGAATCAATTTTAAGGTGGTAGCGAAGGAAAATTCCTTGATTTTCGCCAGTAGTCAAACTGTCGAACTCCATTTATAAAAAATCTGTATACAACTTTTTATATGTAGTTTGACATTTGGGATTATGCCGAAAACAAACGAATTCGCCATCGCTAATACCTTTTAATTTATTCGCCTTGGCGTCAAAACGAATCAATTACCACCTGACAGCGTAGGCGAATTTATTAATTTTCGCCGTGAACTCTACTGTTAAACTCGATATATAAAAAATCTGTGTATATATTTATATATGAAGTTTGATAGTAATTACCAGTAAAAAATAACGAATTTGCCTACGCTGCCTTCTGGTAATTGATTCGTCTTGTATGGAGTTAGACATTTCAAGCATTTTTGATAATTTAGTAAAATTTTTAATTTTTTTCTTTTTCAAATAACTTGAAAATTTTAATTTTTTAAATTATTTTATAATTTTGACAACAACGTCGAACACAATCAATAATCACCAGGGCATGGCGAAATAATACAGGTGAACGCACGGGCGAAAAAGCCCATCAGCTGTATACATTACAGTTGTCACAAAAATTTGTCAAAAATAAATAATTTGTTAAATTTTTTTAATTTAATTTTTTTTTGATTGCTAATAGAAAAGAAACAATTGAAATTCCTAGAGAAAACTACCACAATATGGAACCATATTTGCAGTTCCTGATGTGTATAATCAAAATATGCGTAAAAAGATAGGCAAATTATTGTTAACACATTTATAATTTGTTTTTTTTTTGTGGGAGATTATGTTAGTCTTCAAATGGCCAACGTACAAGAATGGAACGATGCATATGATTTGGGCAAACTAGTGGTACAAAAGAATTTTGGTCACTTTTTCTGTATTTTTATTTTTATGTAACTTAGTTTTTATAATTTTCTTATTCTGATAATTACAACCACTTTTCTTCATCCAATTTTTTTTTGTTTTTTGTTTGTTTTATTACAATATTTTTTTTTGATAACATACATAATTTTGTAGCAACAAATTGCCTCTTGTTTTATGTGTTGTTGGATTGTTGTAGTCGTGCGGTCACCTGTATTAATTCGCCTTGCACCAGGGCTATTAACACCATCTGTAAATTTATGCGCCCTGGATTTCACCATGAAAAAAATCAAGGCGAAATAATAACAGGTGGCCTTAACAGCCCAGGTGACTGTTGTGATTTTTTTAATTTTTCCATCTCTGCGTTAAATATCTACGTACTATTGTGAATATTTTATATGGAAATTAAATAAAAAAGATAAAAATAAAATTGGTATGGAGCAAATAGAGTACACACGTACGGTGGTGCCATCGTCAATGCGTAGTCCTTATTGGAAATACTTTGGTTTTCCTTCCGACAATGGTAATAATATATTGACACGGCAGAAAGTTGTATGCACTATTTGCAATTGTGCTATTGCCTACAACAAAAATACTTCTAACTTAAGGACTCATTTAATGTCCAAGCATGTTGAAATATTTCATAAGATGCTTCTGCCATCTAAATCAACGTTGCTTACAAGGTTGGACCCATCCTGTGATGAGAATACTAAAGGCAAAGTAAAAAAGGCAGAGGAAATGCCAACAAAAAGTGATTACTATAAATGTGTAAATACTGTTCATACCAAAAGACCAAGAGTTGAAAACCACTGCGATAATAAAGTAGTTTCATTGCATTGCATGCAAAATAATAATTTGGAACAAAATGATTTAACTGTACCCGAATACATAAAAAACGTGGAGTCTACAACTAATATAAATTTAGGAAATGGTCCCAGTGTTCAGACAAATAAAATTGATTTCGAAATACAAGGCACAGACTATATTACGTTTTTACCATCCAACAGTTCCGGAATAGTGACAGTTATGGAAACCAGCGATGAAGTATTCGACACTAGCATTGTGGATAGCACGAAAAGTGACGCATTTACATTCAGTGATGTTGATGATCATGGGCAGTACCAGCAGATTGACATTATGCTGGCCGATTTAATTCAAACAGATTTGTTGCCTTTCTACACGTTAGAGGATCAGGGTTTTTCTAAATACAGTCATCAATTAACTGGTCTTACAATCGATGATGATACAGTGAAGCGAGTGTCTCATTTAATAGAAACACGCTTTACAAATAAAAATCAAAAGGTCACTTCCCACGTGTATCGTTTATCTCAATCTCAACCATATTCCCTATGTTTTGAAATCTATCAGGATAATGAAGGGCAGGATGTGCTAAACATATATTTTAACTATTTAAGTGATAAAGCAGATTTATTAAGTGTACTGTACACAAGTAGTATAATTTGCAACAAAGCTATTAATGTTTCTGAACTTCTTGTGGATATTGATATAGAAAACTGCACTGGAGTGGTAGTAACCTGCTTAGATAATGCCTTCGAGTTTGTTTCGGATTTTGCCAAAACTTATGGTCGGTTATCATAGATATTATTACCACATATCCACTTATATATTTGTACATCTGGGTCTGTTTTTCTTTGTAGAGTTACCTTTAATTGAGTGTCTTGAATCAACGCTTACCCGTTGTCTGCAGAAAATCTTTAAACAATCTAACTTTTGTGCAGACTATGAAAAACTGCTTAAAATAATACTAAATAAAAATGTAAATTGGACATATTCTAAGATATAACTTGCATATTAAACTTTTCATATTTTCTTTTGCTGCAACAGGATTTTATAAAAAAATTTAAATACACATCCCGATGCAAATGGAGTAGGCTTAACTTTTTGGAACATGTGTTTCAAAACTTAGACCAAAACAAACTTGAACAATTCGATGATCTAAGAACATCCTTGGAATACCTGAAACCTTTAAAGGTTGGCGCAATTTTTGCTTGCCCATTTCTTCACATATAAACTAAATTTATTTTTTTACTCAGATGGCTTGGGATATTATTACAGATGAGCCCTTACCGTTATGTTCACTTATTCGGCCGTTGATTATAAAGTTGTTTGAAGAACACTTCAGTTGCAGTACCGAAGAAGAAACAAGCATATCCTTAATTCAAAAAATATTAAAAAAAGAATTATATGAAAGGTTTGTGTTACCGCATGTTTTAAAATTTCGTAATTTAACTAGTTCCTTTGCTTAGAACAATGGCCCAAAGTTTCCTCAACGAAGCAACTTTTTTTGACACAAGATTCCATCGTGATTTTGCGCTACAGGAGCCATATATTGATATAACTTATCTAAAAACTCAAGCAGTCAAACGGTTCAAACATGTTTTAAAAGTGGATTATATAAATAAGACCAATAAAATTCAGACAGAAAACAAATCAAAAGATTCCTTTGTGAACATTCGGAAATGTAGTAAGTATATTTGCTTGAAACTTAATAATTCGTATAGTTTTTGGTCATTTATTTTCTAAATTAACTTTTTATTTATTGCCAACATTTTTGAACTTAAAAACTTTAGTCGTCATTGTTATTTATATTTTTTAAAAAATTAACAAATTTCTTTTTGCTTAAAGGTCTAAAGTCCTTTTTCAAACGCGATGATTTTTTGACTAATAACGATGCAGATTTGGAAACTAATTTAGATTTAGAAATTGAGCAGTATCAAAATCAGGTAGGTTTGGATTTAGATCAATCACCGATTCTATGGTGGCAACAACAATCTGAAAACTACAAACAATTGTCAAAAATAGCAAAGCATTATTTGACTATTCCGGCGTGTTGCCTACCGCGTTTATGCCGAATTGACTCGAAACAAAGATATTTAAAACTTGATCGAAGAAAAAACTTAAGTCAGCTTTGCAACACTGAAAGCAAGTTATGGTATCTGTACTACAACGAAGATGTAGCTGAAATGCTATGAATAATATAAAACACTGTTCACTGTGTTTACAAACACTTTTTTGAGAAATTTGTTTTATATTTTATTTTTTCGTAATATAGTTTTTATATTATAATAATATAATTATAGTATATAAATGTTTTAGTTTTATTTATTTTTAAATATAAGTTAAATAAATTACAAATACTCACTAGTAAAACATATAATCTTTTTTATTTTTCATTTTCAATTTACGTGGGTTTCGCTACAAAACGGTTGTTAACGTATTATTTTTTTTATTGTTTCTCTACAATTGTTTTAAAAAAGTTTGTATGTTATGCACATTGCTTTTGTGTTTAATTTTCAATTAACCAAAATGAGTAAAACGTGAAAAAGTTATTCTAAATATAAAATAATTAATTTACTTTAAATTTGAAGAAAAACTATGGTTTCTTTCTGTTCCCTAAAAATATGATTTGGTTTTTCGGTTTTTTTTTATTGAAAAAATACTTTAAAAGTAAAGCACAATAAAAACTAACACACATAGTTAAAGAAATTTTTATATATTTTTTTGATTATATTGTTAACGGAATAGCACATTGCTTTTAAAACTGTTTTGATTGTTTAAAATGGCTAAATTCGTTTAGATTGTGAAGAAAGGATTGTGAATTAAAAAAAAATAAAAAACTTTTAGTCCAATAAAATAATACTATATAAATGCTAAAGAAATACATATCTATAGATTTTCTGTTAAAATCCCGAAATTGTATATTTTAAATAGTAATTTTGTATATATAGAAGAAAAAATGACAGGGTCGAATTAATTTAAGATTGTACACTGCTAGTAGATAGAATTTAGAATTTTAATTTTTTTAAAGAAATTTACGTTTGTATAGGTTCAACATAATTGGCAGGATATAGACCTACCCGGCCATTCATACGACCTTTACACCAGCCTTGTTCATCTTCATCTTCCAATTTTTCGAAAATATCTCCTGAAATACAAACACAAATAGTAACATGCAGCAAGTTATTTTGGTCGTAGTCAATTACCTTGTTTGAATGTTAATTCATCACTTTCCGCCCCTTCATAGTCATATAATGCTTTAACGGGAACTCCAGGTTCACCATTATCTACTAACACATTGTCGCCCTCATCCCATTCTTCTTCCTCTTCAAATGGATTTGCCTCAGTTGAATTTGATTTGCCATTACTTAACATGCATCGAAATGAAATTGATATGGTGAGTATGAGTGAGGATTATAAGTTCGTTAGTCAGTTGTTTACACGTAAATACTTAAAATACAAAAATACTTACGTTACACTTGAATTACGATTATGGGTATTTGTATTAGTTTTATTTGTTGTTGTAGTTCCCAACGTTGACGCTGAAACTGTTGTGGGCGAGGTAGCTGAAGAGTCTTGTTGCTGATGTTTTCCGGTCGATTTCAATGTGGAAGATATGTTGTTCGATTTTTTTAAACTCGATGAGCCCGAATATTCCTTTAATTTAAAATGAAGGAAAAAGACATGTGTTATTATGTTTTTTTTTTATAGGTATATACTCAATTACGAACGTACGTGCAAGTCTTCATTAACAGGCCTTTGGTTAATCAGAGTTATAGGCGCTGCTGGTAAAGCTTCTTTTGACTTATTTCCCTTTGCAATATCACGGAATTCTTCTGTATATTCCTATTGGAAACAATAAAGTTTTAAAATATCGATATTAGACGCATAATACTTCAGTCAAAAATACCACAAAAGCGGGCCAATTCATAGCCATATTAACACCATGATTGTTAGACCACCATTTCAAATCCTTTTGATGGTCCGCATTATTAATGGTATGATAAAATTCTTCATATATTTGCGGCAAACTGTTATCAAGATAAACAATTTACTGTATAATGAATGTATAAATTGGGTTGTTTGTTTGGAATTTACCTTGGTACCTTGGTAAGATCAAGAACGGCATGCAAATTAAACAAAACTTCTTTGAAGAATTGTAAACGCGTCTTTTCCATTGTCTGGCACTTTTCGAATACTGATGTCATATCTTCTATATACACCGAGTTATATTTAGTTATTTCAGCAATGGCCTGTTCATATTTTTCACGACATTTTTGCACTTGATCTTTAGTCTTTTGAACACGATCATGCATTTTTTTTACCTTTAAGTATATAAAAAGAAATTACATTTTTTTTACAAAAATAATGCCTTGAAAATTTAGTGTAGAATTCAGAACATGCCTGAGAATAATATACACGAATAAAGTTAAAAAAATATTTCATTATTTCTGTTTTCATGATTAATATAAGAAATTGTATACATTGGGCCATTAAAAACATCAGAAGGCATTAAAACCAAACTGTTTCAAACCAATAAATGTTAAATAAATTAAAAAAAAAAACAAACTATTATTTTTGGGAATGCCAAAATTTTTTCAATTTTTCCACATAGATTAAATATTTTTATCAATTAAAAATGTATGTATGTATGTTTTTGTGCTTACCTGGTCGAGCGATAAAGAACTATCAGCGGTGGCATTTCGTTCTTGGTTTGTGGCACTTTTTTCTGTTTTACAAGCAGCATGATATTCAGCCTTAGCTTTTTCGACTTTAGCTAATAGTTTGGCCCATGTCTTTTGTGCCTTTTTAAAAAGGTCTTCCATATCCTTGCGCTCTTTAATTTGCATCAGAGTATGGTGATAATTATCTTTTTGCCACGACTTAATTTGTAAACTTACATCAGTGCAAAGATTTTCTTTTATTTTCATATGTACATCTGAAATTCGCTCTGATTCGGTGAGAACGCCTTTCCAGGCGGCCTCCGTAGTTCCATATTCTGGACCTGACAACAAAAATTAAATAACAAATTTAAAATAAAATCCTTACAAACCATTTTATTTTAATACTAGCACAATTTTTATTAAAAGGTTTGCTGGCGCGGGATAATATTCACTGAAAACAAACAAAAGAGTACTTATGTACATAGAAATGTGAGTTTGTATTTGTATGTTTTGTATGCATGTTGCATAATCGATTATTGAAGCCTTTTCTATGTACAAACAAATTTATCTGTAACAACATGTATTAGATT
Organism: Gymnosoma rotundatum; assembly: GCA_916610165.2. NCBI lineage: Eukaryota > Metazoa > Arthropoda > Insecta > Diptera > Tachinidae > Gymnosoma > Gymnosoma rotundatum. Next base: position 137,350,214 of record OU744338.1, on the reverse strand, counting down.
TAATACATGTAAAGTCAAAAGAGAAGCAACAACAATCTTGGTAATGGCAGAAGTTTATACACCTTATGAATCTCATATAATACAATGTCTAGATTCTGTGAGATGATTACATTAACTATTAATAACTACTATTATTAACTGCTTGTAACTCAACGTATTCAAAATTTAAATACTTTGTGAAATAGATAATCACACTGTCAAAAAATTGACTGCATGTATTTTTCTGCATTCGTGTTTTAACTTGTTCAATATTTGCAAACAAATATGACGTAACCTAATTGATGTGTTTTGAATACTAATTTAAAAAGACATTTTTAAAGCTTTAAATCGTTGCATTTAAAAAAAAAAACCAAAATTAAAAATTATTATGCAATTAGCTTATAAATGTTTTGGTGTTTATAATTTTCAATAAACAAAAAAATAATAATGAAACTAATGGAAGAAATACAGAAGAGTTGTAAATTAACAGCATTTAGTTGGAAAAAAACATTCTAAATTTTAAAAATGATAATACAAACTTGAAACAGGGAATGTAGACGATTTAAGTATTTATCAATATATTAATATCGTATTAGTTTTGAATAAATAAATACACAGGCTAAAAGAAGAAAGCTAACAAAATAAAAGCAATTAGTTGAATCCACACCCGAAAAGACAATTAAAATTGCAAACTCTCTACAAAGCAATCGGATTCTTGAATGTTGTGGTCAGCTAGAGAAGCCATTACTGGTTTTCCGTAGTCCCGGTTATCGTCATACCGACTAAGCATACCGTGTACAGAAAATAAAAGGAAATCTAAAAAAACTATAACACGATTACTGTGGGTATATCTGACAAATTAAAAACCCGAAATCTATACACAAAATGACAACTTTTTGTTTAAGTAAAACTTTTACACAAATAACAAGAGAAATGACAAAAGTATCATGGTTATTACTGTTTGCAATTTTATTGTTTAATGTTGTAGGATAGCCAAATTTTATTCAAAGTTTAAATTTATTAACTTTGGAAATAATAATGAAATAAATAAATATATAAATCGATTAGTTATAGTGTCTAAAGAGGTTCTATTGGAAACACCAAGCCTACCTCTAATTTTTTCATGTCATCTAAGTAACTCCAATCACAAAACAAATGTATAGGGCGATAGAGAATTAAGAAATGAGAAAAAAAAACAAGTGACAAAACTGGCGCTCGCCCATATTTTTTTGAGTAACGGGGCTCTGAAATTTAAAATTTTTTTTTTAAATATCAATATGGGTATCATTTTAAAGCTTTTTATAAAATCTTTAAGGAAATACCAAAATTTTTAAAAAACGCTTAACCCATTAAGAGCCGATGGAATTTTTAGGTAAATTTAATATACATGCATCTTTTATTATTTTTTAATTCTCTGTCACCCTAATATTTGCTTTTTTGATTGAAGCTATTATACTAAACTGATTTTTATAAATGGTGAAGGGTATGTAAGATTCGGCATAGCCGAATATAGCACTCTTACTTGTTTTCATAATAATTATATATTTAATGACTTAACTTATCGATGATGGAAGTGACTAACACTGACAAGATTATTATTTACATGCGAGTTAATTTAACTGAAGAAATAGATATGCATACGTATGTAAATATAAAAAACTTTGTACTTAATAACAAAATGATGCACTGAACTAACAATGAATTGGCATATTAGTTGTGGTCAATAGCTATACATTAAATAACTAAAATAAATTGTTATCGAATGATAAAACAATATTTCAATTATATGTATGCTGGGTATATAAATTTGCGAAACGAAATGGAAAACTAACATGATTATAAAAAATATTAAAAATAATGTTTAAAAAACAAGAATTTGTGTTTACCTTTTTCTATTAGTTCGCCCCATTTTTTCGACCATGCTCTTAAGCTTTTTGCATAGGCTTTTTCAATATCTGCTCTTTCTTGTATCAATTGTTGCAAGTCGTTACAAAGTCTAAAATTGCAAGTTGTGGGGGCATTACCGCTTATTGATTTTCTTTTGAGAATGAAAATAAAAAAAAAATGTTTTTACTTACTTGTAGCCGTCTTCAATACGTTTTGTTGTTCTTTTATAATTACCAGGTTCCCAAAAGGAATCACTACCCGCTTCTAGTAATTGGTCATCGCTGTGGTGCGACATTTTTCTAAATAAAATTTAAATTACCTGCAAAGTTAATATAGATAAACAAATTTGGTCCTTTTTAGTATTAACTATTTCTCTAATACATATTTTTATTGGCTTTCATATTGCTTAAATTTAATAAATAAATATGGAATCTTTCTGGTGCTGTGCCAAATCGATCGCCTACATTTTGTACCACGGGCTATCTTTTTAAATATTGCCAATCAAAGCTTGGTGGCATTATTCATTCGATTTTTTTTTTTTTTTCGTTTCGTTAAATAGTTTTCTCAAACCAACATTTTCGTGTTTTCGTAGGGATTTAAAATTACAACAATTTACTACAACTTCACAAATAGTAAAATTTATTAAATTGCCGGTAAATGCAAACATTACATATACAATTTTCTCAGATCTAAGTCACCTTTGCATAATTAGCAAGAATTGGCTAGAAATAAAGTACTTATGAAACATTGCACATAAGCACGTACGAGATTAGACAAATTCAACTTTTGCACCAGTGCGAAACATAAATAATTTTATGACTTCAGTATATCCGGAAATACCCTACTACTGAAAAGGTAATATCACCGACAAATATATACGCGCGGCTACGTCCAGATCTTAATCAAAACCGTTCGATTAGCCCTTAGGCCACAGTCCGATTTATGTTTATCTTTAGTTGTGTTAACACAGGTACAGTCTAAAAGTCCATAAGTATAATTGGCAATTAAGATTTGAAAGTTTTTTTTTTTTAATTTTATTTAATCAAACCCATAAGGCCATACCAACAGAATGTAATGATTGAGCAAATAAATTTAACGCTAATGTACAAAATAAATACATAAACATCTTGCTAAATTTTATTTTAACATTTTAAAAACTTTTTGACGTAATTAGAAACGTGATCATAAATTCTCAGGCTAAAAATATAACTTATGTGGATAATAATAAGCTTTATCCTTATTTAAATTCAAAGCATTACACCCACTTTAACCCTTATCGGACGCGACTTTTCACACGTTTGATTCTCACCAGGTTGTAGTTATTTTTAACAAATATGAAAAAAAAAAACAATAGTATGTTATTATACATTTATATTCATTTCTTTTCAGTTTTGTTACAAATTATTTATTTTTTGTACAACTACTACATGCCTGAGTTTCTGATAATTATTTATATACTTCTAAGGTATGGTATTTTTTGAAGCAATCTCCAACATGAAGAAATGGTTTTCTCTAGGAACTATAACTCTTCTTTTCTTAGAAAATAACGAAGCGTTATTGCTAAACTCATCACTAGAGCTAAAATCACTTTCAGAAATTTCTTTGATATTTATAATATTTTCTTTATTCATTTTATGGGCAAAAAATAAATTCAGACATTAAAAAAAAGAATTGAAAGTTTATTGCACAAGGTAAATGCTCTGCTGATAACGACAAACTGAAAAGATCTTATGCTCAAACGGTAACGGTAAATACGTATTTTCAAATGGTAACGGTTAATTGAAGAAATGAATGCATTTTAAAAACAAATCTCATCAATAGACAGTATGTTTCGACATAATTCGCCTTGTCACTTCACACGTGCCATACGACCGTTGCAGAAAAGTACTGTTGTCACGTCAGAGGTGACTTACGACCGATAAGGGTTAAATTTACAAGCAATGTAGAAAGGCCCAGCCATTTCATACTGACAACAAGGTATAAATGCTAAAGCTTTTGTTGGTTTGTATTTTATGGCGGAATGAAACAATATGAGTACCATTGGGAACGTCATTTTAATACCTATTTAATTAAATGAATTTTACAGCTGCGTACGTAACTAGTTTTAAGCCCTTTCCTTGTTGCCAGCCTGAAGTAAAAAATTTTCAAACGAAAGATTATCTGAAACAAAATCGATCCAAAACTCGTGCAAATATGTTTAATTCAACATGCTCGCTTGGTTCGTAAACAATTTTTCTCTTTTCGACCAATCTTTTAAAGAATTTAACTTCTACTAAAACTTACTATATTGAACTTTTGACCTCAGATTTTTTTGAAAGAAACAATTCCGGATATTAAAGTGAATAACGAGCAAGTTACAATTGTAGCGGGATAATTTTCATAAACTTTATTGAGAAAATGACAATATTTTAAATAACTGGCTATACGAAATTGTAGCCAAATATAAATGTATTCAATTGAAAAAAATTAATTTATTTTTTTCGCCTACTTTATTCCAATTTTATCTAATCGTAAACCATTTATTTTGCAATATTCTTACATAATGCTATAGCAATTAACATTATAAATTTAACGTGTTTTACAAAAACAACAAGTTTAACAAGTTTTTTGAACGATTGCTATTTTTCGAATAGCTGTAAACGATAGCAACATACCAAAAATATCTATCGTTTCACTGACCACTTAAAAGAAATTTTAGTTTCTATTTTTCTTTTTCTCTATTTTGAAGCACATATATATTTCTGCTTTGCTTTTTTTGTACTTAAATTGTTGGGATTTTTCACTTATAATCTCTCTTTCGTTCTGTTCTTTACTTAATGAAAAAATATAAATAAATAAACAATTTGGATACACCACAAACTTTTCTTTTTACAATTTGTATCCCAACGTACCATTAAAAAACAAACACAAATAAATTCCGCAACACCCAAAAGCCACTCGTCTAACCAAAAAACAAAAATGACAATAAAACGAAATAAAAAAACTAGAGTTTAGTTCTATAAAAAAAATGAAAAAGTGAAAACTCTATTTCAGAGTTGTTAAAACAAACATTTATTTTGGTATTTTTACACTGTAATTCCTACAGGTAAAACACAAACCTTTTTGTATTTAATTATAACACAGTATTTATTTATTAAATAAATGAATTTATTAATAAATTTAATGTGAAGACTACTTCAGGCTATTTCTTTAAATTACTTTTCATCATTTACTGAAGGTACAAGGTTGTAATTCTTAGTAGTACTGAATATCTGTTTTTTTAGGTCTACTAAAACAATTGTATAGAGTTGCTTTGAAAAGTACCATTTATAGTTGCCAGATAGTTTCGATAGTAAATTGATTTACTATTATCTATTCGTCATTATACTTTGAATCTTTCGATACCGTTGTCCATGCCATAATTTTGTTTAGACTACAGATAAATTATTATTAATCTGTGGTTTAGACGATGTAAGTAAGAGCATAAACTTTTGTTTGTCACAAAGAGGTGTAGAGATTAAAGCAGGGTAAGCAAGACGGCATGGTTTGATTTTTGAGGAAACTTGTTAACATTTAAATTGTTTATGTTTGGTTGTACATGTTTTGTTGTTTGTGTTTTATATAAAATGAATTTAATTTGGAATATAATTAAAATTGAAAAGAGAATTGAAAAAAGAGACGTATTCTTTTCGAGTTTCGATTACAAGCAAATAACCTAAAGTCGGCAAAATAAGCTGGGATAACAACTAAAAAATCCTATAAGGTAATTTTAAAATCTATTTGCATATTAAAATAGAAAAAAACTATTACTCGTAAAATATTAAAGAAGATTTGAAATACATTTTAGATCAAATTTGAATGAAAATTTTGTAATAAATAATATTTAGGACTGTGTGCTGCCATCTACTAAAAACTACTTCGTTAAACTTTAGGCACTTAGCACTAATATAACAGGTGATCGGATTCGCTGTTTTTTCGTTAGCTTACATTTTAAAACACCAAATGACGTTGAATCCAGGTGTTAGAGCCAGGATTCACTACCATACACAATCGGACGATTTAATCACACAAAAATCTAAAAAATTTTGTCCTACTTTAAAAATCGTTGTAAAATGGAGTCGTAGGTGCCACACTATTATATAAAAAAGATGCAAAACATTGTTTTAATATTTAATCAACATCAATGCTGCTAAATCTGAGGCCATATGCATCAGAAACTCGTCCGGAAACTGTGCAAGATACGTCGTGCCTCAAAGTAAATGTCTTCAACTAACTCTTGATGGAATAGAGATTCCCTTTAAACATCAAATAAAATACCTAGGAATAAATTTTGACAAGTTAATGAAATTTAACAGCCATGGAAGGACAACATTGCAAAAAGCAAAAAGAGTTTCAGCCACGTTGACCAGTCTCATGTGCAATAAATATTTCCCTCAGGAAACAAAACTGCTCCTTTACGAAACAGCAATCCACTCAGTCCTAAGCTACGGATTTCCCATCTGGTTTTCTATTTCACCAATAGTTACTAAAGAAGTGGAAATCTTCGAACGCAAAATTCTTAGAAAATGCATTGGGAAACATTATCAAAATACAACTAAGCGGTTCTCAAACGAGTATGTCTACAAAAAATCGAATGTCAAACCATTCTGCAGATATGTCTTTTCTCTACAGAAAAAAATTGTAGAAGGGCTCGCTGATCATGACAATTCCCTGATGATTGACATCTTTAACTCAGAAGTAGAGCATACATGGACTGAGTCATCTTACCTGTCGCCGTTCGTTTTTGTGTTTTGTTATTTAGTTTTAAGTAATTTTGTTTATTTATTTTTATTTTGTTATCTGTCTACGCAGATTTTCTCTGTAAGCAATAGTTTAAAGACAATGAGCAAGTCTTCGGGTCTCGCAAATAATTGTAATGTTATTAACTATTTATATCATCTCATTTTTAACACGTAGAATATTCTGATTCATTGAAATTAGAATAAGACCAATATAGTTCTAATATGATCAAGTACATTGTAAAAAAAAAAAAAAAATATACAAGAAAATTGTAATCGAATTAAAGACTCAATAAAATATTATTATTATTATATTTTGTTGTTTTTTCTCTTCATCAACTTAAAAAAAATCAACCCTGATCGCGTAGAGACAAATATTTTATGAATTATTTAAAATATTATGAAATCGTACATATCTGTCAAAAATTCTGTCACACACACACTCTTTTAATCCACACATACAATTTTTGAGATCTTATGCTGAGTACAGACAACGCAATTTGTTTCTGCAACACGTTTCACATTCAGGTTTCATGTTTTGACACAAACACTGAAACCAACAGTGAAACATAAACGCAATCTCAGTTCTGTTATTTTATATCATAACATTACCATTGAGCGGAAAAGAGGATTCAAAAATTAATCCTGTTTTTAACTTTTTCAATGCTTGCGTTTATAGCAATATTTTTATATTCAATTACTAATTTTTCAAATACTGCTGCTTTTATAATTTTATTTTTATATTTATCCCTTTTCACATCCCATTTTGTTCTTTCTTAATTACTGAGATGTTTACAGCTTGCTTGTTGTCAATGTACTAAACATATAAAATAATGAAACAGCAATACAAACAATGCAATCTGTTTCAACGCAACCAGAAAATATCAAAACATTTTGATGTTAATGAAACCTGGATTGCAACCTGAAGTGAAACCTGAAACACGAATTCAGACGGCGCAATCTGTAATGAAATGCAACAGATTTCAGAAACACGTTGCGTTGTGTGTAGCTAGCTTTACGACTGAGTATGATACTGAATCCTGGCCTTTAGCAGCCTCATATTGGTACACAAGATGTGAATTTAAACGAATATCTTCACTTTGATAACGTTTATATATCTTTAATTCCAAAACAAAAGCCATTGATCAATTTCATTGATACTAGCAGCAGAAGTAATTATGTACTTTTAAGAGCATTAGATAATTGTTTAATTTAACAAACTATGTTCTACGTGTTTGTTTCTTAAATTATCAATATCATAGTAAGTCATCCTGCAGAAAATTTTAGAAGACTGATGAACACTCTTGATCTTTCTGCACAGTAATAACATCAAAATTTTCGACTTTACCAAAACATACTAATATGTATAGAATAATAAGAGTGCTACCAAATAATCGTCAAGATATAAGAAGTTTTAAAACAAAAATCGTCTAACATCAATGTAAGATATAATGGAAAAAATCGTCAAATCTAACACCAAATGTTAGCCTTAATCTTAATAGTTTTTTTTAAAGGTTTATAAATAGATAGATAAACAAAAATTTGAATGCACAGGGTTACTTACATTTTGCTTATTACATTGCCTAAATTAGTAATCGCAATGGCAGTTTCTTTAAGACCTTCCCCCATTGTTCTTATAGCATCGGTCATAATTTTGTTTTGTTCGGCTAGCATCTATCATAATAAAACAAAGCAAAAACAGATAAAAATTCATTGTTTATGATAATTTATTTATTCAATTAAATGTAAAAAGCCACTTTTGGCCAATTTATCTCAAGTTAATAATTACCTTTAAAGCATCAGATTGTTTTCTTGCGATCTCCAAGAATTCCTTCTTTGTTTCGCTATCGTTCTCGGCACGCTTTCTTTTAAGCCCTCTGCGGGGTGTTCTTCTCGAAGTGCTTGGTGTATCACATTGCAAATCGAAAGCTTCTGAATCTAATGGGTCGACAATCTCCTCGCCATCTTCATGAAGTAATTGCAGATTCTAATAAAAAAAAGGAATTTTCTAGAGGTAATCATACATAATAATTTCACCGTAACTTACCTCTTCCATTGGAACATTTTCGGCAACGGATGCATGGCCCTTAATGTAATCGCTGCTTATAACAGAAATTACTCGCCTTTCCATTTCACTTAAGGCCTCTTGTATCAACGGCTTATTTCCCGTTAGCTCTTGTTGCCTTTTACGGTCTCGTACTTTGGTATTGGTGCGGCTTTTTAATTCCTTCCAAACCTTTGTGATTATTAACAATTTTATATTTTTTTATATTTATTCAAATATGTTTACTTACCGCCTGCCACTGGCTGACCGCTTTAACCGCCCCTCCAAGACTATTTAGAGTGTCGCACAACTCGCTCCACTTCATGTCGCACTCCAATTTTCCATGGAGCTTTTTAAATTTACCGCCAGCAAGGCCCGGGTTGCTTATCATAAAGTCAACCATATGACTAAGCTGCTCAGCAGACGCACGGCTTCTTTTAGCAGAAGTACTAGCCATTCTACTTGAAAATTTAAAAGCATTTACTGAATGAATAAAATAGTAATAAAAATTAATTACTTACTTTGCACAAAACTATTTAAAATTTGTTAATTACAAGGTTTTTGTTTTGTTTTTTTAATTCTTCTTTGTTATTTTCTCCTATTTTGACATTTCACTTGGCAGAGTTGCCGTGTAATATCAATTTGAATAGAAATATAAAACTGCTTACCATAGTTATAAACAAAGTATATCTATGACAAGTACATGCAGGAGTTCAGCTGATAGTTTTATTTGTGTGCGTGTTTATCAGCTTCTGTGTCAAAATTTTGTTTGTTCACGTTTTTCTTTTAATTTTTATTGTTTTATCAGGGATGGTCAGCGAAATCTACAAATATACTTTTTCAGCTCAAGTTCCATTAAACATCCTTTTATTGAATTCTTGTTTAAATATACATTGATATAGTAGTTAAAAGGTCATTCTCTTACTTTTTTTTTTAATAATTAAGTAAAATTCGTAAAATTCGTATTAATTATAATGTTATATTTGTTGTAGACTTGCATGTACTTTGGTTATAAATAAGTTAGTGAATCACATAGTGGTTAGTGCAAACAATAAAATAAAAGTTAACCCCTTTTAAAGTATTAAAAGTTAGTGAATCGCACTACTGCTCAAGTTTAATTATTATTATACCCTTCACCGCAAAAAGTGGAAAAACGGTATATCTAAGTTTGTCATTCCGTGTGTAATTGCTACAATACCCATATTATATATACATTCTGATTTTTTATGTATAGCGAAGTCGATTGAGCGATGTCCGTCTGTCCGTCCGTGTTAGTGGCTCGGCAAACTTGATTTCACAAAAAAAAAAAACAAATATGTCAATCGATCAGACATAGTCTCGAAAGAGGTACTATTGGAAATCAGCATGATCGGTCTGTGTCCTTCGAGGCAGCACGTAAAACACCACGCCTACTTCTAATTTTTTTTGTCATTTGGAACAATAAAGTAACTCCAATCAACAAAATAGATATATGGGGCAGTAGAAAATTAAAAAATAAGAAAAAACATCAAGTGGAAAAATTGGCGCTTCTCCATATTTTCCGAGTTATGGGGCTCTAAAATTTTCAAATTTTTTTAAATATTAATATGGGTATCATTTGAAAGCTTTTGAAGAGATCATTAAGAAAATACGTAATTTTTAAAAACGCTTAACCCATTAAGAGCCGTTGGCATTTTTATATAAAATTATATACATATATGCCTGGGCAAAATTGATTTCACCACTAACACGAACGGACAGACAGACATCGCTCAATCGACTTCGCTATGCTTAAGAAGTCAGAATATATATACTAAATGGGATCCGAAAAGGATATTTTAGAAATAACAAACTTAGATATACCCTTTTTCTACTTTTTACGTGAAGGGTATAAAAAACTAATTCGAGTTATATGTTTAGTAATTTAATACGAATATTTTTCTGTGTATACTGTCTAATCTTTTCAATAAAACATTGTATTTTTATATTTTCTTAAAACCTTATCTGCATATAGCGACAACTGTCGATGTTTAGCTTTTTGTGATTTGTTAGGAGTGTTAAAGAAATATACCGCTAACAATTCGCAAGCACAAATCATTAGTGTGTTGCTCGCTTTAATGCTTTTATGAGATTTTTCTTCTACAATTAAACCAAAACGATCGTTTTAAACAACGGGATTTTTTTTTTATAAATAATTATATTAATTAATACTCAAATTTCAAAAAAATCTTTTTTTCATGCTATTCTCCCGATTTATTATTTAAATCACCGATTTAAAAATGTTTAAGTTTCTGAAATTTCGCCATCCTTTTTAAACAGATTTAACAAGGTCATTCGTTGTGTGAATTGGGATTAAATTATTAATATGATATAAAAATAAAAGAGGTAACTTTGTTTGTGCAACCTTACAAACAGTAAAAAAGAGGGTTGAACAACCACTTTTAATATGGTTTTATAGCGGTGATCCGAATGACAACAGCTGTCACATAAATAAGAATATTTTATTTAAATCACTTGATCTACTTTTGTTAACGAAGGTATTGTATATTACGATTAAAAAAACTTGTTTATATTTTCTTTAATAAACTACATTAATGAAACACTTCATCTAACCCTCTTGATCTAAGTTTCTATTACAAAGGTAAAAAGAACACATTTATAGAAATTCAAATTGGTTTTAAATCTTTTTAATAAAATTTATTGCTTAATAATTTTTTGGTTTTAGTGATTGTAAATTAAAATGTTTTTTAGAGTTGCAAGGAAATCTGTAGTTGTGTTGCAAAGGGCAAGTTTGCCAGGGACTTTAGAAATTAAAACAAAGGGATGCTCTATAAAAATTGAAACAAAAATATGTATGTATGTACATATATGTTTGATTTAAGCTGATGTTGAGCGATTCAATAAAATACGTTTTTTTGAAATTTAAAAGTGGTTTCATTTTGAAGATATTTTTCGTTTTCTAAAGAATTAATTTACAGAATTAAAACTACTTTCGATCGGAATTGAGTTCTGTGACATGTCTGATAATAAGAAGCAGAAGAAGTCTGATAATAAGAAGTAGACAAATATTTATTATATTTACATACATGTATACATACGTATGTAAATGATTTTATATAGATTCGTTGAAAAGGAGTTGGCTAAAAGGGCTAAACAAAATAATAGTAGCAATTGCTGTCGAACTTTGTCGGCCGGCCATTTTTCAAATATTTTATTTAAATAAAGTCGATATTTCAATGCTTGATACATGGATACCAAGTTTATTGAAGTCGTAAATGCGTTTTTTTTTTTTGTTAAAATGAATTAAACTTGTACCGATCAGTGAGTCACTCAATACCCGCGAATCCAGTTTTAGCCGAATCTATCAAGAGGCACCTACCTTGGTCGCCCGTGGGGCCGGAATAAATTATCCGCTTGGTCTTTTTAACCAAAGTGACTATCAGTGACATACACCAATACGTGAGAACAAAAAAAAAAGATATAACAAAATACAAACTGTTGAGCGCGAAAGCGCTCGCCGAAGCGCTCGCCGAACATCCAAAGTACACAGCCAGTGACGACGGTTACTACCGAAAATTATAACAACAGTTTATTATATACTGGCGGAATCAACCCAATTAATTTAATACCAAAAGACAAACATTAAAGTGGTGCCCTCACTACCGCTACTTTGCTACACCTAGGAACACCAGCAAGCACGACCCGAACAATAAAAGACACAATGGCAGTTAAAATGGGTAAACCAAGGTACTAAAGTAGCTCAGACCAACATCGTAAATTAAAACAGTAAAAAACCCAGCAATAACTAGGGTTCGACAAATAAGTCAGTCGAACAGATGCGATCAAGATTCTTGTCAGTACCAGGCCATAGGCCCTAAAACCTGACGGTGGTCTTACCACTGAGTGAAATACAAAGCGTCGACTAGCGCCCTCCACTGGATGTAGCCAACAGAGTTGTAATTTCAAGAACATAGCTTGCAGGACCATGAATTTCCCCTTGCTTGAGGGTTGGAGACTATCCAAACCCATCTTTTCAGAGTGCAACAGCACACTTCCATCTATTCTGCACCAGACCTGCAGATATAGACATTTTAACAAACAGTCGGGGACCTCACCAATAATCGGCTACAGAGATGGGCGGCTCTCTGTATGAGCTACCGGTTCCCGTGGTGCCAGTTTATTGAAGCACACTGGTGAATTCTTCGACAGTACAGAATGCAGAAAAAAAATCAACAGGAAAACCACACAGCCATCACAAACAGAAACGCCATGTTAAACATGTAGTTTAAAAAAATATTCAACTTTGCTTATATTCGTTTACAAATTGCGCTTTTAGATAAAGCCGCTACAGCTTAATTATAACAAGTTTACAAACCTTTTGTAAGAACCTTCTGTAAGAAATAAATTGAATAATTGCATGATTGAAAATCCCTCTGAAATGTAAGCCTAAGTAACTCACAAACATTTGAGCATTTTTGTAACAATTTCTCTTCTTTAAATAAATTTGTACCAAATAGTATTAAAATCACGCAAAATGTTTTTATTTTATTTTTTATGAAAAAAATAGATTTTATTGTATTTAAATTAATTTTCATCCAACGTCCACAGCTGTTGGGTTAAAATTTTTTTATTGCCTGTTGTTTTAAGAACATTTTAGTTGCGTTTATGCACGTCGAGATACAAGATTATTCCATTTATGGCAATTACTCTTTACAAGCCTAAAACCCGAGCCACAAAAATTGTGTAGTTCATCGTAAAAAAAAAAACAGAAATAAAAATCTCAATAACAAAAGCAAAAACCGTAATACAAAACGTTAAGAGTTCAAGCATTAGTTATCAATGCTTAAATCTTTGGCGCGTATTAAAGACTGTTAAACGCGTTCTTTACGTTTTTTCCATCTTCCTCTTCAGCCGGTTTGGGCTCTTTGTAAACATATTCTTAATCAGAGTTGCATGTGCGTTTAGTTTAGTTTAGTTTCTTTTAATTTAATTTTCTCAATTTTATATTAAAGAATGCATTATGAAAAAATTTACAAAAGCTTTCAAAGCATTTCTATGAAGATTTTAATCGCAAACGCCTGTTGAAATTCTATTGTGTTTTTTTATATTTTTTCTTTGTAAGTAAAAATTAGATTTTAATTATGGTATTACGTGGTTTGCCGGCAAAATTCGTTCCTATCTCGTTTTCTCTTAATTATAAATTTGTGTGTACGTGTGTATGTATTTCAGACTCCAAAACTAAAAATTGCTCAATTTGAGAGGATATTTGAAGATACAACAAGGGTTGCTAATTATTTAAATTTTTAATAATTAAAAAAGAAAAGCTCAGTTAAAAATCTAAGGAAAGAAGTTCATTTAAAATATCATAATGACATATATATCGCTCATTTACTTTAACAACGTCATAACTCAAAATTTCAAACTTTTGAGTTAATCATACAGAATTGTTCGCTATTTCATGCTTTATATTATGTAAACCAGCGTTGTCAACTTGGTGCGTTTCGCACCATTTTGGGTGCTTTCTCGAATTTTTTGTGCGAAAATTTCACGCGTTGGTGCGTGGTGCGTTTTCTTTTTAATTTTGGTGCTTTTTTTAATTTGTGGTGGCACCAAAGCAAATTTAACACCACTTTTTTTTAGTGTGAGAAAAAAAATTTTGTACAAAAAATACACCTGTTTTAATACCATTTCGTTTAAGACGTACCAAATCATAAGCACAAAATGAAACGGTATTCTTGTTGTATTAATTTTTGTTATGTTAAAAAAGAAACATTTCACTGTATGGAATATACTATCCCTTTTAGATTTTCATGGTCATTGTTTTTGTAGTAAAGTCTGCTGTCGTATCTTTTAAACAGCTAAGCAAAAGCAGAGTTTTGTCGTGATCAGTTAACTTTTAACCGACTTCAAAAAAAGAAGGAGGTTATACAATTCGACTGAATTTGCTTTTTTATGTTTGTGCCATATATATATTTTTTACGGGTATTATGAACTGTAAAGGGCGATTCTGTAAAATTTGAAATGACTGCGTATTACTATGTCTCCCAAAAACAAAAAATTATACAAAAATAAATCTAAAAATTAAAGGGTGATCCATAATTGATGTAAATTTACTTATATAGGCATATCTTTTGAACCGTTATAGACAAACGCTTGCAAATTGAACATAATGTCGATTGCTATAGCCATTATAGTAACAAGTATTAATATTACAAATTATAAATTAAAGGGTGCGCCAACAGTTCATTAAATTTGAGGTATATGGTCATCATGATCCGATTTTGAAAATTGTCGGTAATATGATAGATTATGCTTACAGATTGGTCCCGTTTAATAAACAGTTCATAATCTTAAAAATTAAAGGGTGTCCCCATACATATTTTTACGTGTATTATGAACTGTAAAGGACGATTCTGTAAAATATAAAATGACTGCGTATTACTATGGCTCCCAATAACAAAAAAATATACAACAATAAATCTAAAAATTAAAGGGTGCCCCCATAATTGATGTAAATTTACTTATATAGGTCTATCTTTTAAACCGTTATAGACAAACGCTTGTAAATTAAACAGAATGTCGATTGCTATGGCCGTTATAGTGACAAGTATTAATACTAAAAATTATAAACTAAAGGGTGCGCCTATAGTTCACTTAATTTGATGTATATGGCCATACTTTTTAACAGTTGTAGACAGACGCTTGAAATTTACAACGAACCTGAATTGCTGAGTCTTAAATCATTAAAGATTTTAAATAAAAAAGAAATTCTAAAACTTGGTGCGTTTTCTCTTAAATGGTGCGTCTTTTTCTCCACTTTGGTGCGTTTTGAAATTTCAAAGTTGACAACGCTGATGTAAACGTTTCATCTTTATGTCTCTTATACCTTTCACGTTTTAAGAGAATAAGTCGTTATTTCATTTCATGTTTGGAAACTTTGTTTGCCAATAAGAACGACATATTTTGAGTTGTGGAGTAAACTTCATAACGTAAGGATTATATCGCTTTCTAAAACATTGTCACATTTCGTTTTGTGACTGTATATATGAAAACATGATATTTTTAAAATGTCTCGACTTTTCGCATATAATGTGTTATTTTGAATTATGGCTGTGTTGATGAAAAATATTAAGTGAAACTCCGTTTTTCTTTTCACAAATAACGACATACATATTTTAGTTTACGACACAGTATCGGATATCTTTTTACAGCAATAATGTCATAATTCCAACATCCCACATAGTTTGCCCGAGTCCTTCCCTTTAGTATATAATTGATGGAATTTTTTCTTAAATATTTTTATTTTCTAATTAGGAATTCTTTTACTAATTGTAGTGGGATCTTGTGCAGTCTGATATTTTTATCGACGGTAACAAAGAGTCAAAAACTTAAACTGCAATTATCTCGGAATAATTTTTCTGTTGACTTATGACGTTATTGAAGTAAATGAGCGATATGCACTTATTTTTATTTTCAATGAAAATTTCTTCAATTCTATGTCCTTCACTTGCAAAATAAAGCGTCATTAAATATGTATTTTAGTAGTGTCTATTTTTTTTAACTTAAAACAAAAGTGACAAATTTTTAAATGAACCGGTAAGTTTTAGGGTTTTTACTAAGAAAAATGTGATAAAATTTTATCTTCCTTTGAACTCATTGATTTTGGCCACATTGGTTTCTTTCTTCTGTATTTTCTTAAAATTTTCCAAGCAACCGTAAGAAATTGATTTGTTGCGTTAATTTGATTATGCCGTTCTTTGTGGTCCAAGTTTTTTCGGAGAACGTAAAGATTAAAATGTTGCGTTAACCTTGAAAAAAATGGCAAACATAACTATATACAATTTGACAGTATGAAGAGATGATGGCTATCAAAAGATACACATGACGAATAAAACGATGCATAGAAAAACCGCGAAAACAGTAGGAGAGGCATTATTCGTCTGCTTGTTTTGTAAGCCACTGATTTTTGTTGTAGAAAGTGCAAATGAAAAAGTGTAGTTGATATCGCCTGAAGTGACAACCCCAGGGTGTCACTTGGTTTAGCGTTTAAATTTTAATAGCAATAGGTAGGCGGTTTTACCTAAAATTTTGTTGTTTTCTTCTTACAATTTTTGTAATTTTTCAATGTGCATGTGTTTGTAGTTGTTTCAGTATTGAAAAATGTCATCTGAATGTCCTTTGGCATTTTGTTAATGTTTATGTTATTCTTTTTTTCATAATTTAAGTATCTAAATTTGTTAAGGGTATCAAACAAATCAGAAATCAATATATTCTGTCGATTTTTTTACCTGCAGCGAATTAAAGATCAACAATTTTTTTTATTTAATTGCCCTAAAATGATATACAGGTAATGTTCATTAGGACCGAGTTCGAAAAAGCTAATTATCGATCATAAAAATTACATAAGAAAAAAGAAAAAAAAAATCCCATATTTTATTCGCCTTTATCGATTGACTAGAAGCTGCCAGACACTGCTCAAGTAGATAGATTCCAAGTATGAACAAGAGAAATATTAGTAAGAGTAGAATAAATTAGTTAGAATTTTTAATTATTACGTAATCTATTAAGAATTTTTGCTATACAGCCATTCTTTTGTTTCGTATGTGACACTTACATAACATTGCACAATAATATGAAAAAAAATTTAATATGAATGAATATATAACTCTTTTTTTATAGATAATGAAGTTTGGCTGACGTAAACTTAATAGTTTTACAGTAGTAACAAATATTGTTGTTGTTACGTATGTGACATTAAATTAACCTGACTCCAAAATACTGTGCACTTATTTGAAAAATTTGTTAATTTTATAATTAAAAAATTACAATAAAAAATGACAGCAGACCTTATTTCTTTATAAGCACAACTATGTATAAAACTGCACTAGAAACTGTTGCAAAGAAGTAAATAAAAAATTATTTTGTTTTTACGTACGTGACAGGGTGGTTGTTACGTAAGTATATGACAAATAAAACAAACGTGAAAATTAACACACTTTATTATAGTAAAACAATTTATTACACCTCAGTTTGACAAACTTATAACTAAACCTATAAAATGTGACACTGGGTTATACATTAAATAACTATAAATTAAAAGCTTATTTACAAATCAATTTTTTTGGAACTAGATGAAGTTGTAGTAAAATGTATAAGCTTGCTCTTTTTAGCGTAAAAGCTGATTAAGAGGAGTGTATCATATATGAATAGAAAAGTTCTTGAAAAAAAACCGATTTCATAACAGATTTTATTTGTCGGTCTATTACTGGTCAAGAGTATTGTCACATACA
The DNA here is from genome assembly GCA_916610165.2 of Gymnosoma rotundatum. Classification (NCBI taxonomy): domain Eukaryota; kingdom Metazoa; phylum Arthropoda; class Insecta; order Diptera; family Tachinidae; genus Gymnosoma; species Gymnosoma rotundatum. The sequence continues at coordinate 137,332,278 of OU744338.1, read as the reverse complement.
TCAAATTACATTAACTATTGGGACACCCTCATGTTTCATCTCCAAAATTTATACTAGTTCAACAGTTTGGCAATATAGAACAAATTAGAGCAAACTCATCAAATTACATCAACTATTGGGACACCCTTTAATTCGAAATCGAAATTTTATATTTGTTACTATAGTCGAGTTACAGGTTCCTTGTAAACTTCAGCTGTCTGTCTATAACACTTCAAAAGTTTGGCCACATTTATCGAATTACTTTAACAATTGGGACACCCTTTAGCTAATAATTTTAAATGTTTATACTTGTTATTATAATGTTCATAATAATCGACATCCTGTCAAATTTTCAAGCGTTTGTCTATAACAGTTCAAAAGATAAGCACATATAGGTCACTTATGTCACCTACGGGGACACCCTTTAATTTTTAGATTTATTTTTGTATTTAAACTGACATTAAAACTGCTAAAGTAGTGCCCGTTACAGTACATAATACACGTAAAAAATATCTATACTGTGTGGGGACACCCTTTAATTTTTAAGATTATGAACTGTTTTTAAAACGGGACCAATGTGTAAGCATAATCTATCAAATTACAAAAAAAATAATTAAAATCGGTTCAGAAATGACTGAGTTCTGCAGACACGAACAAAAAACCAACATTCAGACGAATTGATAACCTCCTTCTTTTTTTAAGGCGACTAAAAACTGTTTAAAACAGATGTTTTCTTATTTACAAGGTCAGTTGATCAACACTCAGCTTTAATCTAAAAAAAATTTATTATAATTTATTTTTTCCTACTGAACTCAATAATATTGGGAAACTGAGGTGTTTTGCAACACAAATACCTTTGAAACTTAAATAATTTTAAACATATTAGCCCAATTCACAATCTGGTGCAAATGGTCTTGCATCATAGCATTTGCATAATTGAAGGATCGCCGCGAATAACGTTGCAAATGACAAAATAATTATTTTTCAGGAGGGCAAAAAAACGTATTTAAATGGTTTGATTATCTCCACTGACTGACTCATTGTAATTGCGTTTTGACGGTGATAAAATGCATAATTTTAATGTTTTCTTGTTGGAACAAAGGTAAGACAGTAAAATTAACGGTAATCTGCAAAAAACAGGTTTTGCAAAATTTGTCTTTTACAACGTTATTCGCGGCTGTGCTTCAATTGTATTACATATTTTACTCATTACTGTGTGTTTTGTTGGTGTAGACTAAAAATATGCTACACAATTTTGCAAATGCTATGATGCAAGACTATTTGCACAAGATTGTGAATTGGGCTATTGTTTTCGGTTATTCTTGTATATTTGCTTACTATTTGTTTAAGACCTTTATCGTGCAATAAGTTTTGCATTTTTCTTTTGTAAAAACAATTACTGGACCAGTTCTTATTGAAATCTCCTGTTATTATTATATCACAGTTATACTCGCACAAAATATTCAAAATATTCAAAGAATTCAGCTTCACTAAAACTAGGTGATCTCTTTATACTACTGTTAGTATAAAATATTTTTTTTTTTTCATAGTACATCATGCATTTAACACAACCATGACTTTTGTTTCTAATATTTTTTTTAACTCTCCAAGTGTTTTTTATGAAAACTTTATATTTATTTAAAATATATATAATTTTTGGCGTAAAGAATTATAACTTTTTCATTGAATTTCAATAATTTTATCGCTTTTGCAGAAAGAATTAACTACAAAAGATAATTTAGATTTTAAGTCTGAAAGCATCTGGGATTTTAAATGTTAAGTTTTGACCAGCTCTGTTCGAAACAAACACTTGTTTCACTTTAAACTTATTCATCCACATAACTTTATTAAAAAAATATGTATTCAATTATATTAACTTTGATAATAATGTAAAAATAATTTATTCACACAATTCAGTTGGAAAAATTTATCTTTGTAAAAACTATTAATTTTGAAGTTAATTATTTCAAAAATAAAATAAATTTGAAATTGAATATTTACTCTCAAAAAATAGTTTATTTCCAACAAGCTCTACTTAAAAATTAAAACAATTTAGATATTTTAAAATGAATTTCCAGTGATTTGCATGCAAGTACAGTTTTCTTCTTATCGCTTTCTTATCGATCGCTTTTGCCGAAAGAGATTAAAAAAGGTTTTCATAACAACTTAAAATTCAGTTGCTATTTTTTGTTTCTTTTGCAAAAAAAAAAGTTTAGTTTTTATAAATTTCAAAAAAATGAAAATAAAATTACGAAAGTGCCAAAACTTCTTTTATTTCCTTAAATTGCAAGTATCAAGAGACTTTCAAAGAGTTTGCTGCTCTTGTTGTTTACAACTTGACTGGGATTCTAAATTGAACATTTGACAAAGCGGTATTTGTTATTATTTGTTTACTGCCTATAATTTATTTACAAACAATCTTTTGTGATAAAAACATTTCATTGTTCATTATGCTGAATTTAATGGCTTTCACTAGAACACACACATACACACACTTTACATTTATTGCATATAGAGACAAATACACAAATTTCACGTAATTTTTTTTCACATAAAATCACCATAATTTGTTGTATCTGCTTTTAAAGTGTGTTTGTGTGTGTCCTAAAAGGATCACCATTATTTGTGGCATTGGATTATGATTGTCACTATGAATAAACTATAAGGATCAACCGTTTTCTAAGGCAGCTTATACAAAGCAAACGATTTTATTACCTCGCTTTTCTCTAAACTTCTCTTACAATATCTGTGGCATTTTATTTTAGGGATTTTTATAATAATCATGCCGGGTAAGAAAATCATTTGAAAAGCAACAATATAAAAAAAACACATCTGCCTGACAACAAAGGATCTTTTGAAATTTCAGAGTTAATTCGTGGAGAAAAAGATTTATTGTTTTGTTAGCAATTATTTAAAGAAGAATATTGAAAACCAGGAGAAATTAAAAAAACTATAGAGAAATGTGTCACAGTATCCATTGTCACTGTCACTATTGCAAGAAACATTTTCTAAACAAAACATGTTAAGACACATGTTTTCAAAACTTAAACAGCACGATATAATAATAATTTCACAACAATTCATTACGCTTAAAATGTGTTCGGTTAATGGTTGAATTCACCTCCTCTTAAATTTATGATTTGATTGCTAAACAGAAGTCATATTAAAAGTTAAACAACGTACATTTTTATGAGATGTGAAGCATGTCTCCTCATTCACGACACGATAATGACTAAAAGAATTTGATACTTACATACATACATTCATTCATACATATTTTTAAAACATGAAAATTCTATCTTTGATTTATTTTAGACGACTTGACTTGAAAATGAAAAGATATCTTTACTAAAGTAGATGCAATCTTTTGAACTACAGTGCTGCCAGAGTAAATTTTTTTATTCAAATTTTTATACGATACCACTTTTTAATGTCATTATTTTCAAATTTCTTTCTAATTTGCAGCGAATAACATCGTGTGTTTTTACAATAAAAGTTTTGATGCAATCGGTTAAATTCGTTTTTTGACATTTTGCTTTTAATTTGAAATATGTGACTGTGGTTGTTTGTGTGTTACTTCTAATAAGCGCATAAAATTTTGCTGAAGTCTCCGAACAATGAAATTTGTACTGAACATATCGCTCCTTTATTGCAACATAGTCATATCTCAAAAAATTAAAAATTTTTAGTTACTTAAGCAAAACTGCTCTTTTAGACCTTCTGTACATATTGAAAAAAAATTAGTTTTATGTCCTAAGCTGAACCGAAGTTATATCAATTGCAAATGCGGCAATTATATCATAGGACTTATGTCTTGAAAACTTAAATCGCATTTTGCCAAGTTCAAGTTTTTTTTGAGATATGACTATGTTGCAATAAAGGAGCGATATGTCAAAAAATCTCCTCAAAGTTCAAGCCGTGCAACGCTACTAGTGTCATGAACAATTTCATCGTTTAAGTTGGCTCTCAACACTAACGAAGTATTAAAACACTGAGTTTGGACTAAAGAACTCAATAAGCAATACTACCTTTACACATATGTAGATGTATACATACACACATACATATGTCTATCCGGGTTTTAAAGAAAAAGGTTGCTTTAAAGATATTTATGATTAACGCCTCCGGCGTCTGTATTTGTGAGATATTTTTGATTTTTTTTTTTTAAAAAGTTCGAAATTGATTGTATTTAACAATAATTCTATGGCTGTAAATCGAAGTAGTTCGAAACGAGGAAGTTTCTAAAGAAACCGAAAAATCAAAATTGATTAAACAAATGCTTGTCCATATGCTTCTTTATATTTTCTGGTTACCTCCCTTCTTCTAGTTTAGCATTTTAAATAAAACATGTAGAAATGATTTAAAACATTATAAATATGAGCAAAAAAAAAAAGATGATATTAATAAAATAAAAAATAAACGCCTGTATTTTCTGTTAATAAAATAATGTTTGATAAAAATAGAAAAAAAAAAGTAATCACACCAATAATTAATGAATGTTTTTAAAAATTTCATTATTCTGCTTAATTTAATCATATATGAGGACTCCTGCTGTTATTTAATAGTGTGGTTATGACGGATTACCAATTATTTTGGTCTGTAATTCCATTAAAAACAAATGTCTTTGTTCTAAAATAAATTATGTTTAAAAAGAAAACAAAATGAAAACAATGTTGTTGTATAAAAAAGATCCTCCTCCCCTTTAGATGATACAAATGTTTGACTTTTTCCGAAAAACCAAATTAAAGAATATAAGTCCTTGTTCATCCTTGGCTTTGTTAAACCATTCTCTTAGTCTTTAATTGTTTAAAGTGTTGTTTATTCAGAAAATAATATTGTGGCCACTAGCGCCTCTAACATGTGTGCGTTTATGTATTTATGTGTTTGACCAGCCATGTATGAGCATTAAATGGGGGTAATTTTTCAGTTTAAGTTGTATATTAAAATTAACGACAAAAATGTCACACCTTAATGCATTTTGTTAAAATACTCTTTATGCCCAGCAAACATCTGTTTTATTTTTGGCATTTTTTAATGCCAAACAAAACAAAATTATATATTTTTTTTCATTTCAATCGATTTATACGAAAGTTTAAAGAATCAACCCAATAGAATACAATAATCATTTTCTTAAACAAATTCGTTGCAAGATGAATATGAGGAATAGTGCAATAGTTTGAAAAAGTTAGCTATTATGTATTATTAAAAGAAAATGAAAATAAATTTATAAAACAAGCAGGATTCAATTAAGGACGAGATCATATTGTGATGTTTACAACATTAAGTTTGTAAAATCACATCAATCAATTGGCTTCATCACTTGCATTACGTGCGAATAACTGTATCTCGGTGCGCTTAACTGTTATTTTATCTTCTTCAAACCCTAATAATTTGTTAAGGTTTTCGATTTTCGAAACATATCGCTAGCTAGGCGACAAACTCTTTAATAACTCAGAAGAAACAGCCATACTTTTTTACCCAAAAAAAAAAAAAAAAAAAAAAAATAATAATAATAATAATAAATAAATAAATATATTACAGATTGTTGACTTTAATACTTATTAAATCATAATACAATTGTTATAGTACAATTTAGTTATAATCGGCTTGCTGTTCAGGCACTGTGCAATGCGATTGAATGAAAGCGTTATAATAAATTATTTTTTTGTGTTGCAATTTTATTATTTGTTTTTTCATTGCAGTGGTTTATAAGTGATTATATTTTTTTATGAATTTATTTAGTTTTTAACAGTAAAAATACCAAAAGTAATTCTTCTTTCTGGTTCTTCGATCACGTCTTACAGCGACCTATTATCGTTTCTAGCTTCGCGTTGTTTGTAATGTGCACTTTGGCATCAGCCCTAAAAACTTAAAGCTTGTCATTTGGTAATTAAATTTTAAAACTGAACGGTTTGTTTTTCTGTTTAATTGAATATCATTGCAGCACTTCAATACATTAAAATCACTGTAGTGATTGTAGGTCTTTAAATCTACTTTTTATGATTATTTAATCAAATTGTTTTATACTTTACAAATATTTTGTTCTGTTATTTTTCTAAATATTTTTCAAAACGAATAGTTTTATTTATTTACTTAATTTTTTTTTTGCAAAATTCAAATTAGGAAAAAAAATTGTTATTCATAATGTTGCATAAATTTTAATTTCGTCACATTCGCTTTGTTGTTTTACTTTTGGTTGGGTTCTTCTCATTAATTTGTCACTTTATCTCTATTAATTGATTTATTAATTGTTAATTTATTGTCTTCACATCAACTCACCATAAACAGCAAGCGGTAGATGTTAATTATAATATTTGAAAATAAAAACAACAAGATTAAATAAATAAATAAATTTGCATAAAAATACACTAAAACCGAGAAACAGAAAACGAAGTAAAACAAATAAATAAAACAGTGAAACAACACAAACAAACCTTTTATTAAATGATTATTGGGTTCGTGTATAATTCTAAATTTATATTTAATTTTATTTGATTTTTATTCAATAAAAAACGTATTTTGTTTTTGGAATCTTTTTTGAAATTTATATTTCTTAAGGTTTTTGACTGACATCTCGCATATATTTTCGATGAGTTTTAAAGTTCTTTTTTTTTTTTCTTAGTTTCTACAATTTTCGTTCTTGTTTTATGATAATTAGAGTAATTTATTGATTATTAAACATTTCCTACATGATTTCTGTTTCAAGACTTAAAAGATGTATAATTTAATAAGCGCATTTTTTTTTAACTTAAGATTTTTGGATTAAAAACAAATGAATTATTTTAAGAAATGTTGTCTATATGAAAACATGTTGTATTTTGTTGGTGGTGGTGGGGTTCATTAAATATTTAAACATTAAAATGTTGTTTATATTGTTTTGATGTTTTTGTTTTTGTAAAAAGCTTATTGCTAATCTTAATAAATTGTCATTAATGTTTTAGAATGTGTGGACTTTATTAACGAAGCGACAGGTGTTGTTGAGCATTTCTATGGTTTATTTATTGCAGCCCTTGTTGTTTTTTGGCGTTAAGTGTTCACAACTTAAGGCATATAAAATCACAAGCAATTACATACATATACGTATCGAAGTACACCCCTGTAGAAATTACTTTAAATATCTGTGGATGTACGGACATTAACAAAACTATTTAAAAAAGCATTTTGTAAGAAATTCGGACTATTTTTGTGCCTAAGATTTAAAATATTATTTAAGCGTTTTGTTTAAAACACCACAGATATTTTGGATTAGTTACTGGGTTGTTTTCAGTTTTCAGTTTCAAACGTAAGTTTGTTTACTAAATGTGAACGTAGCCATAAATCCATTAATATCTTAATATGAATTCTTGTATTATTTTTAATTAAGTTTCTTACGTTAGAAATGCATTGGTTGCCATAGTACTAATTTACAAATATTTGTAATTCATTTAATATTTGGCTTTTATTTCATTTTTTGGTACAGACTAATTTTTTGTGCATCTGGCAAAATTTGCATATTTTTGTGTGATATTTGTATTTAAGACTTAAATTTTAATAAATATAGAAAAATATTTTTTTTTATTTTAAAGAAAATCGAAACATTTGAAATAAGTCTTTCGGTTGAACTTCAAGTTTATTTTGGTACTAAATTCTACATTTTGTTTCTACCGGGCCAAAAAATGTCTCCTTACTGTATTTACCAAGATATACAACATATGATAATCTGCTACTTTAAATTTAATCGCTGTTTTATTTGTTTTTGTTGCAGGATGAGCGTTAAATATTTGTAAACACTTAACAACAAAATCTACTCCCAAGCGACATTTTAAAAAGTAACATAAAGCAAAAAATATTTTAAATATAATAGAAACTCTTGAAGAAGTAAGAAAAATAAACACTTGTTAACACTTCTCAAAACAAATCTTTTTAAATGCAAAAACAAAAAAAAAGACGAAATACTAGAATTAGTCTTTAAAAATCCTTTACATGTAAAAAAGAACAAGCATACAATATAAAAAATATAAAAACAAATGCATTTTCAAATGTAAGTTTATGTTGAGTATTTATATCTTTTCTTTTGTCATCTTTCTATTGAGAACGTGTTAACTTTATGAGGACAAAACAATCGCAAATAATGAATTATAAAATGAGAGTACATATGTATTTTTAAAAGGGTTTTTGCTTTAAATAATTACAATATTTACTTTCAACATCTATTTTTATACCCCGTCTGAACGTCTGTACGTTTATCCTTCTGTCCATGCTCTTAGAGGCTACGCCTGCCTCTAAATCTTTCATATCCTTTTTCAACGATTTTCGTTTATGGAGAATTTTAAATGATTGTTTTGTGTAATAGACTTTCGAGTGTAATCCTAAAAATTTTCTTGCATTATGTAGGATGTACAGAAGCTTATTTTCTACATTTTAAACAAAACAAAAAAGAAACAAATGGCGCTACTTATTATGACTCAGATGACATATAGTTTTTTTCTGGAAATACTGTATAAATTACAAATTTTATTAATAAAAATGCTCATAAGTAATTTCTAACCATCAAGAAAGATTTTGAAATTTTTGTATTATTATCCTTTTACGTAAAAACAAATGTTTCTTTACACATGCTTTTTCTCCAAAAACGAATTTCCAGAGTTATAACCGTTTCGTCCTTTATATATTCGTCACTTAAAAATGTTAAGATTTTCTTCCCATTTTGTAAATTGAAAGAAATGTCAACACCAGTTTTTTCGACTTAAGAAAATACTCATAAAATGTTTGATTAATCAATTATTTTTTAGCGGATTTTTAACGATGCCCACCTACATATTTCCTTCACATGGCTCTTTAATTGCAATATTTCAAGATTAATGCTTTCATACAGAAAAAACGTTTGCGTTTATAAAAGAAGTTGCAAAAACAAGTTACGATAGCTGCATTATGAAACATTTGCCCATAAACATATAAGAGTATTAATCGAAATGATGATAAAAAATTTAAGAGATAAATAAATCCATTCAACAAAACAACATTTTCTTATGCTAAACTTGATTTTCTAGCTACATTTTGAGTGACCAATGTGTGGAAAATAATAAAACTCAAAGAGAGTGCTATAAGAGAAGTAAATGAAAAAAGAGAAGAAATAAGAGAAAAAAGAAAAATTTTCATTTTTAATTCGTTAAATAAAAAGTACTTTGAACAAAACTCCAGTTGAGATAATATCTGCTGGGCTTTACGCAAGTATTGAGAGGGCTCTTTTGGTTGTAGAATGTAGTTTTTATTATTTTTCTTGAAATTGTTATGATCCCGATATCATCACAACTTTTAAATAATAAATTTTTTGCTGGCCGGTTTTAAAACTGTTTTCAGCTTGTTGTCGTCTTTGGTCTCTCTGAGAGATTTAGAGGTTTTACATTGTAAACAAAAATGATTAATTATATAAATTATTTTAATTAAATATTATGTCAGCATAAAATATATCTTTGTTGATTTTAACTTCTATCAATGGCGAAATAATACCAGGTGGCCGCAATGGCGAATTCATTAATTTCGCCGTAAACTCTAAATGTCAAACTCCATATATAAAAAATATGTATAACAGTTTATTGTATGGAGTTTGACATTTCACGTTTGCGGCAAAAATTATGAATTCGCCATTGCGACCACCTGGTATTATTTCGCCATGCTTCTATCACTATAATTAAGTAAAATTAAAAATAGTTCTTTACAAAAATAAAAAAATTTTAATTAATAAAGTTTGCGGCTTTTGTTGCATGTGATTTTTTTCGAGAATTAAAAGAGTTTCTGATTTTTTTTTAACACTGATGATTTCCATCATATATGATAAAGTTGCGATTTTAAAGTATAATTGTTTTCTACATGGCTTCTAGAGAGACTCGTCAATATTTCATTTGTTGTTCATAAAAGAAGTATTTGCATGCAGTTGCAAAAAGTGTAACTTAAATCTATAAAAAAGATTTGACCGACAATATAATTGTTTTAAAATGTCCAAACGGCCTACAACGTAATCCTTTATATACAAAAAATATTTTTCAAAAGTGTTTTATGATAAATTTTCCATACAAAATTATCATAAAATATATTTCAAATATATTTTAGCATTTTATGAATACGGCCGTTATTATTTAATTATATGATTTAAACCTGCAGTAAATTCATACGTAGGATTGATTGTATTCATATCCTGCAGTTCTAAAAGTAACTTATAAAATTTTCTGTTAGTTTTCTTAAAAAAAAAATAATCTTTCATAATTGTTCCTACTTTGCTACACAGTTTATGCAGCAGATCAAAAAACTTTTTAATTTTTGCAATAATTTAGTAAAATTTTATTAATAAATTCAATACAAATAAGTCAATAAATCTTTAAAAATAAAAGCATATTTTTTATACATCTAAGACCTTATATGCTAATAAAAGGAGCCTGAGGTCGCGTAAATGTCGATGAAGAACATTACCACACCATGATCAATGAGTTTTTGCTCAAAAATATGGATGGCATTATTTTAGCGAGATGTGTGTTCAACAGAATGGCACCACGTGACGTTCGGCGACGGCTACCAGCGAGTTATTGATATATAAATTCAAAGTTCTATATGCCTTAAAAACACCCAATATATATTTTTTTAGTGATCAGTTGACCAGGTTGCGGTTATGACGAATTTACTTGTTTTTGCCGTTGCTATACCAGCGAATTATTTTATCCTGTATATTTTTTAATTTTATATTTTTTGCAAGTGTAACAAAAGCATTAATTGTTCCCTAAATTTCACGTTTTTAATTATTTTTTGTGAAAATATTTTTTTTTTATAAATTTCAATTATTAATGAAGAAGGGATATCAAAGTAGATCGCTTCCTTAATTGGTCCCTTTTTAAACCTTCTTCTGTCCTCATTGGTTATAGACAAATGATTTGTAATTCACGGCAAACTTACACTCACTTAGTTACATGCTAATAATTTTCATTTGCACAAACAAAAGGGAAAAAATTGCCAAATAAAAAAATTAAAAATTATCGCTTTTTTTTGACAAACGCAAATCGCTTAAAATTGGCGACGACGATTTGAAATGGCAAATTAGGTGTCTAAAAATCGTAATCGGTGGAAATATGAAGGCTTTAAGTCGCATCTATATACTAAGACGAGCTGATACAAATCTTTAAATTGAATCTTTAAGGCGAAATCTTTAGGAATATGTTCATTATTTGACGAACGAAGTGTTCTTTTGGTTTCGGTTAAAATTATGAAATATATATAAACTTAAATATAACTAATATAAAATGAAAAAAAAAAATAATTATGTCGACTATAATGTGACTGGTTATTAGTGTGTTAATAAAAAATGTATTTAAAACTTTGACAACATGCAAAATTGATAAAAATAATGAATGAAATACAAAAAACTACATGCTGCAAGATAAACTAAAGACAGTGACTCCCACTATTTCTGCTAGTGTCCAATTTTTCTTGTTTCCTTTGGAAAACATCCGCATACATTTGTAATATAAAATTAACATAAGCCAAAATCAATTTCAGTTCAACTCCTAATTTAATATAATATTAAATTAAAATGAAAAAAAAAGAAAAGAAAAAACTCTTATTTTTTATAAAGTATATTTGGAATGAGCGTGTCGTTAGAGTGTGGTAAAATAAAGGCAGTGATTCCCACTATTGCTTAAAATTAACTCAGAATCTGTGTTTTATTCATAAAACCAGCATCTTGTTAACGATAAATATTTTTAGCGCTAAAATTGTTAAGAAACAAAACACAAAAACCCGAAAATCTAAAAAGTCATATGTATGGCCACTATTTGCACGAGTAAATTATAATGTCAAATAGTTGAATTACAAGTTTGTTGTATTTGTCAAATAGCTAAACAACAAATAAAATGGACTCGATCCAGTTATCAAAAACAATGACGAATGGTAATGTAAAAATTTATACTGCCGTTTAACAGAATAACACATAATAAATTTTAACTCATCTCAATTTGACAATCATTTAAGAACCTCTGTTTCTTTTAACTTATTATGTTTTGATTAAATTTCCGTATTTTTTTTCTTCTATTTTCGTTTTTTTCACACTTGATTATTTTTTAAGCTTGTTAACATATCAAAGATTGATGGAATTTTGTTGTTATTGTTTCAGTACTCCACTTCAAATATTAGCAGCCAAAAAAGTCAGGTCGTAAAAGAAATGAAAACAAATAATTGTGAAGTTTTACATTTCGTTAGAGTAGCGTTCAACTCCATTCCAATTGAATTTCACAAATAAAATACTTTCAATTTAAGGTGCGATTTTACTTTTCGTAATCCCGTTATAATTTCATGGTGGTGCAGAAATCTTTAATTAGGGATTGTTATATTTTTTGTACATACGTTAATATGCGAAGTTATTAAACATCTTAAATTATTATCGGTTTTTTTGTCAAACTCCTACTTGACCAGTTCCTTAGCAACTTTACACAGACGTTGAGTTTCCTTTAAAATACATCCCATTCTGATTATAAAGTAAACATATACATATTTTCTAGTTTTTGAAACAATTTAAGAGTTATCCATAAAGAATGCAAATTTTAAATTGGAAATTAACTAAACTGTGACATGGAGACAAATGAAAGAGAGTAAAACAAAAACAACAAAAGTGTTAAAGGCTACACAAAACAAGTTTTTGTACCTGTTAATCGTTTTTTTATTATTTTTCGGATTGACATTTAATTTAGTTTTTAATTTAATCAATTATATAATGTATGCAAAAATAAATACTTAATTGAATGTGTTATATAATTATTTATAAAAGAGAAAAAAAAACTATTTTTAAATTAAATAATTAAATCAATTAAGAATTTTAATAAACTTTCAATTTGAAAATAAATAAAACAATTAATAGCTACAAAATTAATTTCTGTGATTATAATGGCTGAATAATCATAAAGAAATTAATTATATATTATAGAATATGTTCAAAGACGAAAAAAACTATTTTAAAGATGTCCTGTTTTCAATATTTTAGTTTGATTAAAGTCCCAGTTTATACTTACATTCAAGCTCAGCGACATAAAGTGCTCCATGACATTTAAAATCGCCACTATTGTGCGATTTTTTATCAGACTTTAGTCTGTTTTGTGGCAAATATTAATTTCATCAGTGTATTTATTTTTCAAACTTTGTTTTAACATCATATAAAAATTTCTGAAAAAAACCTCTTGTTTATAGAGTGTAATAGGTTTAAGAAAATGTAACAAAGAAACATTTTGATTTGAACGACTAATTACACTGAAAAGTATTTTATAAAAACTGTTTAAAATTGTAGTGAAAGTGAAGGCTTTAAGTTGCTTTTTCACTCACCAGTACGTTGACATTTTACTTATTTAAAATTGGTTACTTTGTGATCTTGAATATTGCTTGAATGCTTTAATCAATTTGAACAAGATTTATTTGATTTAGATCATTGCCATCGCTTGATTGTTTATTACAATCAAAAAATGTCAAGTTGTCATTTAATGATAATAAAGCACAAATAAACTGCCAACACTCAAACTCAAGCCAACATTCAACAACGAACAATTTGTTCATTTATCCACACAACCTTTTAATTTAAAATAATTATTTTATTTTTTTTTTGCCAGTGTGCAAATGGTGGGGTATTGTGGTGATGCAATGAATGAGGAAAATAAAACATTTTTTAAAGTAATTAAAGGCAATTGAAATTGTCTTGTCGGTGTTTTGAATGGTGTTAAAATAATGTGCTGCGTGCTGACGAAGTGACATACAAAATTAACACCAACATTATTGCACCCAAAAATAATTAAACATTTAAGAACACAATTTTTATCGTTCATCAAGTGTATATAAGATTCGGCATAGCCGAATATATCATTCTTGCTTGTTTTATTTAGACCTTAAATTTGGATTTTTCGAGTTTTATTTTTAATTTATTTTAGTGAACTCTTTATATATTTTTTTTACTTTTTTAGGTTTATGTTTTTTAAAGAATTTTTATGTTTTAATAAAATTTCTTATAATTTATTGGCTTTAAGCTGATTCACAATACGTTCGAAAGTTCCAAGTCTAAAAGTCTCAAGCATAGATCTCTCCAACACATTGATTCGTAAGTTGAAACGTCGCATCAGGGTACTACAGACAAGATTACAAGCACTTCTCCACCCATAAGGATCAAAATACATGTAGTTTTTGAGTGAAAAAGGCAAAATTTTAAACGTATGTATTTCTTGTTGTTTATCCATTTTTTTATTGCTATATTCTTCTTCTTGATCTGCATATGAAACTTATAAGAACGACAGAACATGTTCTTGCAGATTAAAAAATAAATAAATTTTTTTATGTTTAAATTAATCTCTATCTTTTGCTTTCTATAATTATGGTTTCGGTACATTAAGTCCTTTTATTTTATCTAAATGTTAATTAGGTAAAAATGTGGGGTATTCAGATAAATAACAAAGACTATAACATTTTAGAGTTCAACTTTTATTACAATATTGAAAAACACCATGCCCTTCTAACTATTGTGCAAATATTTAATTCATTAAAAGTGTCTCAATGTGAACAGCTGATTGAAGAAAGTTTTCTTAAAGATTTTTATAAGAATATACTACTGAAGGTGAAACTAAAACTAATTTAAACAAAATCTAAGTTTTTATAAAGTAGCCGGTATTGGTTATACCATAGAGGAGAAAATCCTTGCGACCGATCGAAGGCCAGCTACGCGTTGCTGTTTTCTAATGCTTTTGAGTGCGACATAAAGTTCATGGATATCCTGTCTTTGGACACCTGGACATGTCACCTTTTTTTAATATTTAATAAAAAGTCGACTTTTAAATGAAATAACTTTTAGTCGTTGTATGTCAATACAAAACAAATATTAAAATACAAAAATTTGAATGTATAGTCAAGTGTCAAACTCCATGTAAATGAAGTCAAAACAGTTTTGACGTAAAAAACTTGCAATGTTACAGAATTATTATTATTATTATTATCTTTATTAGTAGTATTTATAATACTTTCAAAATACATTTCATTTTAATTTCATTTAACAAATTGAAAGATTTGAATAAATTCTGAATAAAAATAAATTAAATCACAGATCAATATTTCTTATAAAATTGACAGTCTTCCTTCTAAAAAGATTTATATTAACTTCATCTTTGATATAACTCGGCATACTGTTATAAAGGTTCAGTCCTTTGTTAAATAAAGTTCTCTTCTTTGCGTTTGTGTCTGCCCTCTGGGGTCTAAAGTCCAAGGCATTCCTAAGGTTGTAGGGTTGAACTTCGCCAACGTATCTTATTTGTTCAATTAGATATTCTGGTGATTTTCTCATTTTCATTTTCTGAATAAAGTATATTGTATTAAGTTGCAGTCTCTGATGTACATTTAACCATTTTAGTGTATCTAGCATATATTTTATTGATGTGAAGCGGTGACATTTCAAAATTGAGCGCATAGCTTTGTTTTGCAGTTTTTGCAGTCTATTTATTTGATGGTCTGAGCAGCAAGTAAACAGTATAGTTGAACCATACTCAAAATGTGGTTTTATTGTTGTGTTATATATGTTTATAGCCGTTAATATTGAAACTTTGTTTCTTAATCGTTTAAAAAATCCAATTTTCTTACCAATTTTCTTACATATATATTCGATGTGTTCCTTAAAATTTAAGCATTCATCTATTAAGAAACCAAGGTATTTAATTGTATTTACTTTTTCTATAGTCACATTATTTATCTTGAATATTCTGTCAGTTTTCATACTTATTTCCATTAATTTAGTCTTGTTCTCATTCAATTTTAGTTTGTTCATTTTCAACCATTTATTTATATTACTGATGTCATTATCTAGATTTTCATAACATAATTCTTCGGTGGCTGCTTCTGTAAATATAAGGGTATCATCTGCATATAATACAATCTCACATTTGTTTAATACATTCTCCACATCATTTATGTAGACAATAAAAAGGAGCGCTCCTAAAACTGAGCCTTGTGGTACTCCAAAATCATTATCTATTGCATTTGATACCGTGTTATTAACCTTTGTAAATTGTTTTCGGTTCGTTAGGTAAGAATTAAACCATTTTAGTTCTGTGCCTTGTATTCCATATTTAAATAGTTTCCTGAGAAGGATATTCCTATCTATAGTTTCAAAGGCTCTTTTAAAATCAAGAAAGATCGCCAATATTTTATTATTTTTTTGTCTACTTTTCCATCTATTTACGACGTAATTAAGTGCTGTTTCACATGAATAAAGCTTTCTAAATCCAGATTGATACTTCGATAGGAGACCATATTTTTCTACAGAAAAGACATACAAAATGTTAAGTTTAAATAACTTATAATATTTAATAAAAGGCCGCCCTAAAACCGGAGTATTATCATCTTCAGTAACACACACTGCCAAAGAACAGAATCAAAAGTTAATTTATATTAAAAAAAACAAGCAACTTTGAACGCAATTAAAGACTCTAAAGAACATTAAGTTAAGAAGTTTAAGAGGATTTACTTTTGCAATTAAACAAAGACAACAACAACTAGAACAACAGCACTAAGTACATGAAATTATGAAAAATGTTGTTGCTGTTGCAACAGCAGCATAAAAAAAGTTGTAAAACCCTTTTGGTAAAAAAATTAATTAAAAAATAAGAAACAATTTTTTGCTTTCTTATGGTTTAATCTACACACATACATTGATACTTACACAGATACATAATCAAGTACAAGAAGATAAAGAAGGGTGATGAAGGAATTTAAGCGTATAAATGAATTATTTAATGATTACGACAAAGCAGCGAAACTACTGCAAACATTTATTTAACTTCTTAAGTAAAAAAGAGTAACAAACAGTCTGAAGATTTTAATAAAACAATAGTTTGACATGTGACAGGTAATCGCTTTATTTTTCTGTAATTTTTTTTCTTCAACGAAATCGACTCAATTGAAACTAGATGTATCTCCGATTAAAGTCCGCATACATTTGTAAAAAAATTTTTCTTTCTTAAAAAAACAAGTTTTTAGAAATTAACAAAAGGTAATGAACATAAGCCAAAAACAAATTTCTATTAATTTGAAATATCCAGAGCTCAACTCCTAAATAAATACAAAATTAAATTAATTTTTAAAGTTTTTCCCAGTACACAATTTACACACTTACATGGTGTTTGAAAAAATGTTTGCGACCTTAAAAGTAGTAAAATAAAAATAAATAAAAATCAAATACATTGTAGCAACACAATATATTTTATCTATCTTGTGAAATGTTAGGAGTGTATTTGTTTTGCAAAGCCGAGTTATTTAATGCCCTTGTAACCAAAATACTTTAAGTATGAGAGTAAAACTGCATATTCACAAAAATGCATTAAAATAATTATTTAAAAACTCAGCACAAAGTCCAAATTTACTCGATTGTTTAATCATTTGCAAAAAGTTACAACAAAAAACAGAAAAATATTTAAAGAGTAGCAAATAAAAACAAAAAATGAAAACGAGAAATATGTTTCTACTGGGATACGCAGGATTAAATTTTTAATTAAATTTTCGTAAAGAACACCCTGCTTGAAGCCAAATATTTGAATGTCTAGACCATAGTAGTCTCGATGGCGAATTCGTTGTAAACGTAAAATGTCAAACACCATATAAATAAAATTATACATATTTCTTATCAAGGCGAATTAAATATAAGGTGATAGCGGTGGCGAATTCAATTCTTTTCCCTGGTATTCTAACTGTCAAACTCCATATATAAAAAATCTGTATAACAGTTAGATAAATTTTTTATATATGGAGTTTGACAGTTAGAATACCGGGGAAAAGAATTGAATTCGCCACCGCTATCACTTTATACTTAATTCGCCTTGATTTCTTATGCATGGAGCAAGGCGAATCAATTACCAGGTGGCAGCGTAGGCGAATTCGTTAATTTCTGCCGTGAACACTGCTGTCAAACTCCATATATAAAAAATCTGTGTATATTTTTTTTATATGAAGTTTGACAGTAATTTTTACCAGCAAAAAATAATGAATTCACCTACGCTACCACCTGGTAATTGATTCGACTTGGTATGGAGTTTGACATTTAACGTTTATGGTGAAATAAAAGAATTCGAAATCGCGACCACCTTGTGTTATTTCGCCATGGTCTAGACCTTTTACAGCTTATCGGCTTATCATAATGAAACTGCAAAAAAGTACTGAAATGAAATTATGGTTTTGAACCAAGGCGAATAAATTACCAGGTGGTAGCGGTGGCGAATTCATTGATTTTTGCCGGTAGTCTAACTGTCAAATTCCATATATAAAAATATGTATACATATGTGTACAGTTTTTTTTATGGAGTTGACAGTTAGCCTTACGGCCAAAATGAATGAATTCGCCATCACTACCACCTTATAATTAATTCCCCTTGGTTTTATACAACAAAAAAAAAAATTAATTCTTACATCACAAATAAAAAAAATTTTAAAAAGATATTGTAAAAAATTAAAGCTGGCTATAATTAGCCAAAAGTAAATTCAAAGATTAAAGAATTCAACGAAGAATGTTACTGTTTTTAGAGTGAAGAACATTCGCTTTTATTTGGCACTAAGAGATAAAATTCCATTATTAATTTGGTAAATTGATCATTCACAAATATCTTTTCCTGAAAATGCAAAAAAATTATTACTGCAATGAGAGGATTTTTTAAATCTTTTCTTTTTATTTACATCATTCTACTGCAAAACAGGTTGTAAATAGAAACAATTTTTCATATTCTAAAATCACAAATATTTATAGGGAAAAAAGTTTTAATTATTATTTTTTTCAGTTGCAATACTTTAGGCCGATAAGTAAAACTTGGTTTGTTTGGTTAATGTGATGTTTCTTCTATTCACCCGAATGAGTCGCAGCATTCTTTATTACTTTTTGGACATCAATTTAGTATTATAGTTTTTTAGATTTGGACTCACTTGGAAATTCGACTACAAAGATCTCATACAATTTTTTTCTTACAATACGTTGTAGTTTTAATTTATTTTAATTAGTAGAACACATAAAGAAAGTTTTTATATAAATTTTCTAGCTTATTTTTATATATCAACAGCAAATTAAATTATTTCTTTCATTTGTTAAGAATTTCAAATTGAATGAAAGAAAGGAAACACATGCTTAAGCATGCTGATTTTGGTGCAGATAGAAACGGTGTCTAATGTCACTTTTTGTTTCTTTTCCTCCGATGATATTATTGATGACGTTATATATTTTCGTTTGGCCATTCATTTAAGTCTACATAAAAAAATAATAATTGATCATATTCCTTTGCTCTTTATAAATACCACTTTGGTAAAAATTGTCATCTAATATGACGTTAAGATTTTAATCTTTAATTGATCATCGGGAGCTGTTTTTTTGTTTTTGTTTGTATTTTGTTTGTTTTAAGGAAACAAATTGCCTTCAAGTAAATTAAAAGCAACAAACACAACAGAAAGAGCCTTTCAGAATCAGTTAATGAATATTACGAATCGCTTTCACTTAATGCTCTCAAATATCTGATGAAAATGGCATTAATCAGTTTCAAAGCTCATGCTGTTGAAGTAATGAACTTTTATATTTATTTTTTTATCTTGAGGAATATTTGTTCTGCCAAAGAACTCGTTAGAACGATTTATTAAAAGTATGGTTTTAAAGCAAAATTCAACTTAAATAAAATGAAGCTAAACTTAAAGCTACCGAATATGACACTGCTTTAAATATGTTGTTATTTCCGTAACAGTGATTTCGCATAAGGCATCAATCTTTTTTATCTCCACCTTATCTGTTATTAGATTAAACTACTTGTTAACATTTAATCTATTTTTTTTTCTATTTACTCTTTTTGTTTTCGTTCATTAAGTTTAATCAATTATATCAAAACTTATGTTTGTTAAGATTTTTTTTGTGGGCAAACTTCAAGTGAAATTTCCTATCATTTGCTGTTTACTGCAAAATTAATGTTTCTGCTGATCTAATGATAGCAGTTAACGAGTAGATACATTTATATTTAAGTAAACAAGTACTTATGTGTGTATGAGCATTCATTACGCACGAATGTAAGAATGAGGAGTTGTTATGAATCATGTTGTTAAAGTTTGAGAAAAGTTGGCGTTAATTAAAATTATAAAATATTGCGATGTATCATAAGCAAAAAAAGAAGCAAATATGGAAACTAAAATATATAAATTTGTGTTTTGTAAAATTCTACTCTTCATACACTCGACGAATTTAAATAGTCCAATTGTAATTTATCTATTATAAATAGGCAAACACAAAATTTCGGGATCCTTTTTCTCCTCGTTTTGCCAACCGTTTGTAGGTATTGTCGAGCTTTAGTGCACCGTCTTTATCCTATTTAAACCTGTTCAGTATTTAAGAAATAAATGACCTTTAAAATTTCTACCACTACACATGCAAAAAATTCACATGTATTCCGCACATAAGTGTATACATAAAATAAACAAAGAAAGAAGTGTTCAATACTAAACTTGATCGAATTTCGACAACAAGGCAACTCTAGTTGACTGCACGAGTGAACCGATCGTATTTTTTTGATACTTTAGATATGCGAGGTACTTCCCATTCAAAGTTAATATATATCATCGTGCAACTTGGTAACGGTAACATTGTTAATATGCAAAAACTGGCTGGACTAGAAACTGCATGGACTAGAATACGGGCGTGGTACATTCCAAACAAAGCGAAAAATTATTACCATGTAGCTAGAGAACTATAACAGGTAGACTTTTAAAATTTTACACCGGTTAACCCCACATAAATATAAATAGTTTAGTGAAATTCAGACTGAATTCAAATAATGGACGATTTTGTTTTAAGATTGAAATTTCTTTTAATTTATAGCTAATTCAATATTTCTTTATTCGAAAAATGTTGTTAATTTCTTCAATTAAATATATAATTGATTCAGTTAATTATTTAATCAGAAAATTTTATATATATTCATATAGTTAATTAACTCAATTTAAAAATAAACTTAATTTAACTAATTTTGTCATTCCGTTTGTTAATTCTACAATATCCATTTCCGACCCCTTAAAGTATATATATTCTAACTTCTTATCCATAGCGAAGTCCGCCTGTCCGTCCGTGTTAGTGTTATAATCAAGTTTGCCAAGGCACTAGCTCAGCTAGAGAAAATTTAAATATTATTAGAAATCTGCAAGATCGGTATATGTCCTTCGACGCAGTGGGAAAAACACCACGCCTACCTCAAATTTTTCCATATTATTTGGAACAATGTAGTAACTCTAATAAAAAATATATGGGGCGATAGAAAACTAAAAAATAAGAAAAAATATCACATGAAAAAATTGGCACTCGCCCATATTTTCCGACTTACGGGGGTCTGAAATTTTCAAATTTTTTAAAATATTAATATGGGTATCATTTAAAAGTTTTTAAAGAGATCTTCGAGGAAATACTACAATTTTAATAAAAATGCTTAACCCTTTAAGAGCCGATTTTTTTTTTATTTCTAATTCTCTGTCACCCCAATATTTGAATTTTTGATTAAAGTTACTTTGATGAACTATATTTACATAGATGGTGAAGAGTATATAAGATTCGGCGTATCCGAATATAGCACTTTTACTTGTTTAAATTTGTTAAAGACGTGTTCAAAACGTAAATCGCCCCCAAAACATAATATTTTCTGATATTTAAATTAGGCGGTGAGAATGGAAAATATTTACCCTACGGTTGGCAATATTTCAATTACTTTCTTTAGTGTTAATTTCCTCAGTATGAAATAACCTTTACCCAAAACTTGCAGCTCTATTTATTCCTTTAAAACAAAAGCCCAAAATATTAACTATTTAAGATTAAAAAATAAAAAAGATATTTTGATTTAAATAAGCAAAAGAATTTGCCTTCTTATTTAAATTGTTATAGTTCTTCTTAGAATGCATAAAAGGTCTTCCATCTATTAAGGAAAAAAACTTTTAAGCAGGTTTAAACGCTTTGCATTTTTTTATTCAATTATCTGTAATTTAAACATGGACTTGCGTTTTTTTTCCTTTTACATATTTTATGCACAAATAATCCTGCAAAAATAATTTGAACGCTTTTTTCTTTTGTAACACCTTGTGTTAAGTATTGTAACGTATAAAAAACCTTAAAATGTAATTTTGTTAAAATATAATTATACTGCGTTTTACAATTCTATGGCTACAAAAAACAATATTGACAATCGTCATCGTCATTATCGTTGTCGCAGTCGCCATCATCACCATCATGATCATGATCATGACCAAACATGTAAACAGACGAGAATGAATGAGTATTGTCCAAAATGTCAGCACATATAAAGAGAATTGAAATTGTAGCTGGTTTAAGGTATGAGGAACGTATTCAAAGCTGAAATAGTCGAAAACTGAGTTCTGACTGCATAAAGTCATTCTCAAAAAGTTGCATTCATCATTTTTTTTCCAAATTAATTTTTGAACAATTTAAAACTTACTTTTGGAATCAAAGAAATGGAAGGTTCTTTAAAGTTTTGGAATATTGTTGAAAAAACTTTCAGTGTAGTTGAAAGAGAATGATATTTCTATACAAGTTACCCTTGATGGCATACTTCCCAACGTAAAATTAATGTAAATTTAGTTTTAATCTTTATTTGGTGAATTCTTATTTTACAAATGGTCATTTCCATACCCTGTATATTTTCTTTTTGTTTTTGCTTTTTTTTTCTGCAAAATATTGCAAGCAATAAATCCTATTCTCTGGTAAATTGTCATCTTTGACAAAAACTCAAGGTCGGAAAAAAATATAGGATTTTTTTAGAATTTCCATTTGTGTTTTAGCAGTTTAGCACCTCTAAAGTTTTCAATATATATTCTTCCTATTTAAGCATGTGTGAGAGGATATGGCTGAGTATTTGTGAGGTGTTATTTACAAATGAGCCAGCAGGCGTCCATTCGTTTTGGCTTATATTGCATGTTCATGAAAAAAAAAACCAAACATAAGAACAGACAAAATTCCATTTTGAAAAATGTCATGGTATTTTAAACACCTTTAACTTGGCTTTTGGACTAAGCTGGACTGACTGTCTCCTCTACTGATTCTTATGGTTTTTTGTAGCAAAAGCCGTAAGAGAAAATTTAAATTGTCTCTTAGAATGCCGCTGTTTAACAAGTTTCTTTTTTAGTTTTATTTTTATTGTTGCTGTTGCTGTTGCTGTTGTTGTTATTGTTGCTGGTTTTAAGTTGACACTATCGATAGCTTTAAATTGTCAGGGCATTCATTATAATTGACACTTTAACTTCTTTTATACTAAAAACGTTTTATGGTTATTTATGGTGAAGACGATTAGCTAAATGACAATTTCATGAACAGAAATTGCTTAGAAATTGTTTCTAAGAAATGTAATTTTTATTTCTTAAAACACCACAAAAACTGTAAAAATAAATAAAAAAGAAAAGAATTTAATAGAATTGATTTTCATTGCTTCTCCTATTATTAAATAGTTGGTCGTTTTATTGTGTTGTTCTTGTTCTTGTTTTTTCTTTTTCTTTTTCTTTTAAAAGTTAATAATAAATTTAAAGAAATTGTACAAATTAAATTAAATTTGACTCTGAAATTGTTTGTTCAGAACGCAACTATAATTTAATACAAAATCCAAAAGACGTTGTTTTCTCAAGTCTTTGTTTTAAAAGCAAATTTATTATAATTTGTAATAAATTTTATTAAATATTCAAAAGTTAATTTTCACGCTTTTTTTAATAAACAATAGTTGTTTGCGACTGTTGCTATTGTCAAAGGTGTTGTTGGCTTGTGAACTGCGTTGACTCATTTTGTTATATGGTCAATCCTAGACAATTGTTTGTGTCTTGTAAGTGCCACATATTATTGCACAATTGTTGCTTTTATCTCTCGGTAACTAACTCTTTTAAAGACGTTTTGATTGCAAATGATGTTTTATTAAATTTATAAAATTAATTGCACAGATGTGACTGCAGCATAATATTTTTCAGAATAAAACAATTTTTTTTATATTTCTCTTAAAAAATTAATTGGAACGAGTTTCTTGCATTTTTCCTGACAACTTTTTTTTTATTTATAAAATTTCTTCTTCTTGTCAATGCGTGAAATCTAATTTTTCAGTTGTAATTTTAGAAATCGAAATAGATCAATGTTTTTTCATTGTAATAGAACCCATAATAAATAATAATGAAAACTTGTTGAAGTAATTCAATTATATGTAAAAAACAATATACGATATTTATCACAATGACTTGCTTACATTGTTGCCACTTTATTTTGCTACACAATCAAGAAATCTAGAATAAAAAATCGGCAAAGTTGCCAAGTTATTTTTAAAATCGTAATAAGCGTCATAATCAGAAATCTTAAATCAAAAATACACACAAATCGCAGATACAATCTTGTATAAAAAATCTGAGTATTTCAATCTCAATTTCAATCTTAAAACAAGAAGATTTTCATTAAAACAGTGCTCTGGTCTCTGCTTTTGAAGTTTCGATGCAGTACTCTCCAATTTGAATACAAGTGCATTTTTTCTTTCCTCATGTAAAGAAACGTCTTTGTCGAAAAGAATTCGAGTCATATGAGAATCGACACGGGCGCCTATTATATTGTTTTACTGAAATATTATTTTGAGGAGATATTTAAAATTAGAGGAATCGTTTGGTAAAATATATCGAGCTATTTGTTGCACCGACTTGTTTTTTGTTGACAAAAAAAAAAAAAAAAAAAAACTGAAATAAACAAGTTTTAGATCGGACAAGTATTTTCTTTTAGATTAAACTAAGACTTTCAAAAGAATTGAGAAAAGCAAGAGATTCGAATTATTTCATTCGTTAAAAAATGGTATAAATTTAATCAACGCCAAATAGCTGTTCTTAACAGCCAACAATGTGCTGATAGATAACGACTATTTATAACAACAAACAAGCAACCGTTTATAGCAAAGATTATGTTGTTGCATTGTTAGCAACATATGCAGTGTGCATTTCGTGTTGTATCAACGTTTTTAAGGTATAACAAGCTCACTTGCAAGAAGCTGCTGTAATCATAACATAACTGCATTAAACCAACGCCTGTTTATTATTACAATTATTATTTTTGTTGTTGTTGTGTTGTGGTTGTTGCTGGTGTTTTCAACTTTTGTTACCGAATAGTACAAGTTGTCTATGTGTGTGCGTGTGTTTATGAATATATTTACATTCACAGATACGCGCTGCCATTTGCGCCTTCACGCTAATTTGTTGCGCCAAGGCTTCTGCATTTAAAGGCAAGAACGAATAAAGTCTGTTGTGAGGTGCATAAAAAGTATATGCAGACTTTCAATATTAAATGCTGGAGACGTTATAACGTGTTGGTCGTGATGCTACTTACGACATAGTTTAAGCAACATCACAACGGTATTAGATTGCTTTTCCGTGTTGCAACATTCGTCTCTTGTTTGTTTTAAATCTATTACAAAATAGTTTTAGACTTTTTTCGTTTAAACCTTAAAATTTTTGTTTCTTATTTTTATTATTTGTGTTCGGTAAGTGTTTTAGAAATTGCAAAATTGTTAACAAAACACAATTTCAATTTACTGAAAATGATTTCTTAACGAATTTATGTGTATTCGAATGTACTTTTGCTAAATTTCAAGAACAATTTTAAGATTTCAATAGTTTTTTAACTTAAAAAATTCATTTTTCCCGATATCCCCTATTAATAATGAAAAGAAGTGTATTTGCAATTCGACTTGACGTTATAAGGCTGGATTTAATATTAAGTTATATTAAGGAATTTAACGACCAGTGCCTGGCTTCGGTTGAGTTTTGTAAGCATGCAAATTGTGTTGTTGTTGTTGTAGTTGTTTAATTTAAAACTAGAGAAAACTAAGAAAATAGAACAAAAATATGATGTTGCTTTTGTTGTTCATGATTGGAGAAAGAACATATTTTTTGTTTTTGTTTATTTTTCACAAACATACAGAACGAACGAACGAATGAAATGAATGAATTGAAATACAAAAGACTTAAGACACAAACTTGTGTTGCTGTGTTTATTGGATGTTGCTGTTCGCTGCACTTTTAAGATGTTTAAAAATACCGCTGCTATTTTTTCTCAAGTTTTGCAACGATAGTAGTTGTTATGCTTAACACATTCCTATGCTTTAATGAAAATGTTTATATCAATTTTCATTTTAGCACTCATGCATGCCTGCAGCATGTCACTTATAGACTATGAAATAACAACAACAGTAACATGGCTGAAATGAGAATCTTAAAAGCAAGTTGTGAGCTTAAAGCATGATTGTTTCTTTGGATGATAAACTTAGCATAACAAAATATAATCAGGCAGCCTGTTTGTAACTTGCGTTGCACAGCACGTACAAAGCCATACATGAACAAATACAATTATATATGTGAGTGTTTGCAAGGGAATATGCATTTTATCGCACCTCATTAAATCAATATTTACTCGTGTGCTTGTTATTCGCAAAAAAAAACATGAAAAAAATTGTCATCATCATCATCTTCAGCAAGTTTGCTGCTGCTGTTTCTGCTTCTAATGCCTTTCTACAACATAAATATATATTTTCAAGTCTTTATAATTTTGCGGGGTCTTGAATATATTTTGATAATTAGTTTCAACTAATAGCGCCCTTTGTGCCAGATTATGTTCTTTAATCTGGCACGAGGTGTTTGGTTGTGTTTAGTTCAACACTTTCTTATACTCGCATTGTTTGGTTTCTCTGTCTGAGGTATGCCGTTAGTGCAGCTTCTATTGGCGTCATGAACTTTTTCTGCCTTTTTCTTATTGGAATCTTTGTTTTTAATTTGACCCTGCATCTTCCGTGTTTTGTCAACACCATAATTCTAGTTGTAATGTTTCACAGACATATGAATGGCTATAAAAAGTGTAGTCGTTGCATGATATATTTTCATGTGCTGATTTAATAAAAATATGCTGCTGAATGTGTGTAGCTTCAAAAATGCTACGCTCGCATGAACTGAGTACATGTTTGAGTTATTTAAATTATGCCTTTGCATTTTTTTTTCAACTTAAATTATCAAATAAGACGAGATAGTTTGTTTGGTTAAAGGAAATCGTTTTTTTTCGACCGAACCTATGCGCCAGTGTCATCAAATTATACAAATATGATTTTTTAAAGCGATACAAAAATTTTAATAAAAATGTTTGCTAGGTAGCTATATACTAGCAATATGTATTATTTGCCATGTATTAGTGTCAACTTCTAAAAACTGAACCGATTCAAATAAAATATTTTTAAAATGCTAAATTTTCCATTAAAGTAGATTGTATAATGTGAGAGTAAGTGGGAGAACAAAATATCGTCGTCACTAAAGCTGCATTTTCTGCACTCTCATATCAATTTTTTTAAAGAAAACCTTGGAGCGGTTTCAGATGAACACGGTGAAAGCTTTCATCAGGATATAAAGGTATTGGAAGAATGATTCAAAGGGAAATCCCAAAGTGTAATGCTTGCTCAATACGTATGGGGCTTGCACAGAAACCTTGACCCATCGGAACATTCACCTCAAGCTAAATACAGGAAAACATATTAAGTTTAATTTTTAATCCATTGTCATACTTCTGCTATTTCCTAATTCTCTTTTACTCGAAAATTTGAAGAAAAAAAATAAATATTTACATACTAAATAAACCACTATTAAAACAAAATTATAATTTTTTTATAGAAGTTGCCATGTTATTTTGCCAATTAATCGTAAAAAGCATTTTTTACAACAATGGTGTCTTTGGTGACCCCCACTGAAATTTTCCGGCAAACATTTTCGTACAATATTTTAATCCTGGGTCAAATTGATCCATAAAGGGAACAGTAAGAGGGTTAAGATTTTCCACAAAAATAATCCTCATACAATTCCACAATATAACTCAGACCATAAGAATTCTCTCAGACATTAACTTACAGCATTTTTTTCATACAGTATAATACTCCCTTCGACCAAAAAATGAAAACTTTGACCCACTGTAAAAAAAAACTCAGACGTGCTGGACCATAAGTTTGTTCTACAAAAATAATCTACTAAACATACCCTTTCAGAATTATGGGGTTGCTATTCTGTTCCATTCAAAAAGTCTAATTTTTTGGACAGTGTAATAATATTTTTAATAATTTTATTATTATTTATTATTAATTTTATATTTGCTATACATACATATGTATTAAATAAGACCTATGATAAGGCGTTTGATGTGTCATATGTACAGAATTCGGTACAAAATATATAATCTCATCATATTAGCAAAAAAAAAAAAAACAAAAAATAAATAAATAAAAAAGAGTTAACAAATCCAATTCAAATCTAAATCTAAAAACACGAAGAAAGAAAAATTAAGTATAGAAAATCATCGTGTAAGTGTACATGATTATTAATATAAACTTCAAAAGGGAGTAAAAAACAGACATGTCTAAAAAATCATCATGTAAGTCCCCATAAATAAAGAAGTATACTAAAAAAGTAAGTAAAGCTGATATTTATTTTTTACTTTAAAAGAGGCCAATATATAAATAAACAATCAAAAAGAGTTAAGCTTCAAAATAAAGGTATAATAAAAATAAAGTTTTACACAAATTTCACACACGACAAAAAAAAAAAAAATAACTATTTTAAGCATGAAATTTATATTTTTTATTTAAGATTTTCTAATTTAGTTCCTTTGTATGTATATTTTCAATATGAAAATACGAGAATTATTTACAACAGAAAATGTCTTTGTTGTATTTTGGAATTATGAAACCATGCGAGTACAAATGATAAGATTTGTATAATGAATTTGTATGCATTTGGAAATTTTATAACGTACGTTTGACACAAGTAAATGAGGCAACATTATTTAAACAAAACGTCAGCTTAAAACAATACTTTACTTGTGGTTGAATGAATTGTTTAACGGCTGGCTGGCTGGCTGGATGGTTGGATGGTTGGTCCAATGTATGTGCCTGTGATGTCGTATACATTTTTACATGCCGATACATGCAAATGCCGCTTATGTCATCAGTTGTATGGAAAAACTGTTTAATGTATTAAAATCCGTTTAAAAAATGTTTATGCTCTTTCAAAATTTATGAGCAATAGTTAAATAAAAATGTTTACCACCACTGACATACCAAGAACGTGTAGATTAAAAATGTCCAACCAACCGATCCATTGAATGGTTGGTTAGTTGATTGTATTCCCGGCTAGTGAACTGAGCAACTAACCAAGCAACTGAACACTTATAAGCAGGCAGCCAACAAAAACACAAACTGAAATGAACTGAGACTAAAACTGACATGGTCAGTGCCCAGTTAATAGGCATAAGACGCTGTTAAACGAGCTTAAGTTACCACGGGTGTTAATGAATTTTTTTTTCGTCACCTTTTTTTAAACATAAAGGTTTTGTCGTTTTTTTTTTGTTTTTTTTCTTATTTATTTTTTTTTAAGGAGTAGAACATTTTCATTGTTCTTCTCTGGTTGCTGAAATTGCAGCAGCCTTCAAAAGACAAGCGGCTTATTAAAAGTATCTTAAATGTTTAACTTGTTAACATTTTACTTTATGAATAAAGAAAAACTTATAAGACGAAACAAATTAATTCATAATGTGACTTAAAAGATGAAGAATAATAACACGAACAACTAACTGTTGGACATCTTATCGTTACTAAATTTTGTTTTCGAAATCAAAGAATTCGATAATGGGAAATTACTTGTTTTTTTTTTCTTATTTGACTGCCTTTAATTATTAGTTTTTATCAAATTTCAATGTTAAACAATTTTTTTTGTCTTGTCAACATGAGAAACTAGTAGCACTCTTAATCTGACAACTCAAAGGCTGTATCAATATTAAGTTCTTTTAACACAAGTCCATTAAAGACAAATCAAAAGCAGATAGCAGTACAATGACTGTTTAAAAACTTTAATTTGTTTTTTTTTTACAGACAATTTCTTTTAAGATTAAGATTTCTCTTTTTTAAAACGTAATCGTTAACTAGTAATTAATTAGCTGGTTAATTAAGATGATGTTTTGTTTGTTCAAATGATAGAAAAGTCTTTTTTTAATTTTACTGAAAATGTTATTTTTTTGGTGAATGATTTTCTCTCCAACATGGCGAAGTTTAATTTAAAGGAGACAGAATATAGAACAAATGCAGGGGAGCCAACCTTTCAAAGGCATTACGCGTCGACTAAGAGATCAAAAAGAGCTTAAAAGCGTTAATTTGCGTTTTGTATTTATATATCAGTTTTTTTTATTACATTTATACTTTGCAACAGAGAACTGCAAGAGTGTCTATTTTTAATACTCTAAGTATACTCATCTTAAATGCGGTTGCGGTGTGATCGCCACCGCATTTCTTAAGTGCGAGTATTTACTATCAGCGTTGCCACACAAGAAATTTACTTCCTACCAATAATTTTTAAAAATCCTACCAAAATCGTTCACAGCCTACCAAAAATTTAAAAATGCATTTCTTGCATATAAACTCTGTTATACTCACTTGGTTTTTTTCCTCGTAATTGTTAAGATGGAAGTTTGTCTTTTGGTGATATTTAAAATGGGTGTTATGATTTAAAATAGTTTTAGAGCATACTATGCAGGATGAACACCCATTCTTTTCCTGGAGCCAATAAAATTCGCTCAACCATTCGATTCTAAATTTTCTTTTGACTGTTTCTTTACATGCAATATTAGTAAATATTTATGTAATAAATAGGTACATATTTACAATTAAAAAAGTTTACTTTCTTTTCCATTTTGTCTGTTAATTTTTTAATACATACACTTGAAAATAAACCTTCACTCAAAAATATTGTTAATTTCAATTTCATAATATTGTTCGCGTTTCTTAAACCAGAGATGGTTATAGCTTTGATCATCTCTATGCAAAAAAGCAGAGATGTTTTTTATTACACCTAAAACAGTTTTTTGAAAACAGTGGTAACACTATTCAAAGTAATTGTTTATTTAATTCAAAGTTACATTTCTTTTTATTTTATGTTCTGAAATTTTAAGGTGAAAAATTTACTATTGCTAAAAAATTGCTACAGGAGGAAAACCTACCAAAAATTTAAAAAAATGCAACAAACCAACCAAACAACCAAACTGTTTTTTAAAAACGAAAAACTACCAAGTTTGGTCCGATTGGACCAAAGCGGCAACGCTGTTTACTATACCCATTCCATTTGAGTATAAGTGTCTACCATACTCAAGTAAAATGTTTGCGATGCTGGCTTTACTTTATTCGTACTCATACTCACAACAAACACCAAGAGAGAGATTTTAACGTGTGTAGTGAGAGGAAAACAGAGTTATCAGATCAGAATTATTAGATCAAACACAAAATCAAAAGTCGCCAATGTCTAAATTAGCTAACATACATACTTCTTTGAAATTATGAAAGTTTATTTAATATATAACAGAAAATAAATTTAATAGAACCCGTAAAATTCGCCATATTTTCATTTATTAAAAACACAACAAAAGTTTACAAATAACTCAAGAATAGTTCATTGTTTATTAAATTACGTTTTTGTTAGGGGGTTTTTTTTAAAGTTACACAGAATAGAAATTTAAAAATTCTATTCGTTAAGCAAATAGATTTTTAAAATGAACAAATAGTTATAAGAGCAATAATTATATTTAACAAAATAAAATATGTAAACTTAAAACTTTATTTTATTTATTATTATTTATGAGGTCTAATGACATTCAGTCAAAGCAATATTACATCTGCTTGTATACATTTTTGTTAAATCTAAAAAAATTAAGTAATTTTCCTTTTATTCACGGATTTATTTTATCATTTTGTTTTCCTAAATACCGTTAGTAGCACGTTTATGATAACAAGGCGCATAAACCGAAAATATTTCTACATAAAAAACAGCAACTAAATGAGTATACCTGCTTTAAATAGTGTACAAAAGCTGTGCCTTTAAGCGGTTTTTATTGCATTTTATTCATTAAATATGTGTTGTATTTCATACCTATGAAAACGGTTGTTGTCTGTTTTTCTGCTTATAATGTTTAAGCAATAGATTTGATCAAATTTTGTTTTTTTTTATTGTTTGCATTGCATACAATGCAGTATTTCATAAAACGGCAGTAAAAAACTTTAATAGGGTAAAAATGTGGCAACGTTGCTTACAAATAAATAGAATTAAAAAATTCTCGTGTACGAGTATAAAAAATACTTAAAATTCTGATTGCGATATTTTTGATACTCGTTTTTACAAGAATGGGTAAAATAAACACCGCAACTTTTTATTGCGGTGTTTATAATACTCGAGTATGAAAAGTATAGAGTATGTATAGAGTAAGTATGCGGTGTACTTATGAGTTGCGGTGTACTCGTGCAGTTCTCTGCTTTGCAAACACAGACATTTTTTGCTTATAATGAGAAAGAATTAAATTTTTGTAAAATAAATAAAAAACAAACTGTCATTTTTTAATGAATTAAACTATTATTTCCAACAAATTAATTAAACTATTATTTACAACAAATACAGACAGTATTTGTTGTTATGTAATTTTTCGACTTGATATATTTTTTATTTAAACTTATTTTGGAAAAAAACATTTGGCGATGAACCACTAATTGAACAGCAGGCATTGGCAGCAAAATAAAATATGAATTCAAAAGAATAAAAAGGGGAAAGTTTATGTAAAAGTACAAAAAGTGCCAAACGCGTTATAAGAACAAAAACCGGTATAATAGCTCTTTTTTTAATAACCGTACTACATTCTTTTGGAAAGGTATAGACAAGAGATAGACAGGTGGTATAAGAAGATATTTATAGCCATTTTATTAATTATTTTACTTCACCGGCGAATATGCTATAACAAAGTACCGGCGAAAGAGCTGGAAGAAAAAATTTCGCGTCTGCCGTTATCAAAAAAAGCTAAAAATAACGCGAAAAGAAAGTTGACATTACTTAACACAGGTAACAGATTTAAATTGTAGAATGGCTTCACTTTCTACATCTCTGCAGCAATAAAATAATTGCATTCAATACTTTTTCCTTCCTAATGTATGCATGCAATTTGGTGAAGCGTGAGTGCGTTCACTATGTTTTTGTTCTTCTTTCTTTTGTGGTGAAATGTATGTTTTCAGGTATTTAAATTAATAAGGAACGCACTTAAATTCTAATTAAAAAAGAATTATACGTTTACAGCTCTGTTGTTAAGTAGTTGAATTGAGTTGCAGTTAAAATATTCATTCGATTTTATTTCGCTGCCTATTTAAAGCTTTAGAATAGTATAGGCGAAGGACAACACTATGATAGTCGTAATATTTAGGAAATTATAGATGATTTTAAGTATTTTTGACGTTTTTATTAAATCATAAAAAAACAGAACAGTGTTAATTGCAATTGTAACACAAAAATCGAATAAATATGGGTGGAACACAGATGAAATTAATTTGAGCAATCCCAGTTAAAATTCTAGAGGAGAGAGTTAAGTTGCTCGTTGGTGGACTTCAATGCATGCAAATGTTTTAATTTTTATGTTGTTTTTTTTATTGTAATGTTAAACATGGTCACTTTTGATATGAGCACTTAATCTTAATAGTTGTGTTCACAGTATTTTGCTTCCTTCATGCTGTTCGACGTGGTCTTTTACTTCAAAGGCATTATAGTTTAAGAATTGCAAAAAAATAAAATGAGAAATAAGAAATTTGATACTTTTCCTAAAGAAGTTGTGTTGTCTCCGAAACACACAAAACAGCCAGACTTAAAATGCAATGTCTAGTGTCGACGCTGTGGATGATGACTAGTAGGATTGAGTAGGGTTTGGTTGTGCTTTTGTAGGCATTGTTGTTGTCTTTGTATTAACAGTATTAAAAGCAGATTGCGTGCATCATGTATTCTGCACGTAATGCAAATAAATTGTACAAATATTTAGTTTATTTAGTTTTCTTTCTCTGTTTTCATTTAAAACATTGACTTGACATTTTACGAGTAGTTAAAGGATTTTACTGTATTTTTGTTTTTGCATTATTTGTTTCAAATGTGTTTGAGTTTAGAAAAAAACAGGATTGGTGGGGAGGGAATCTTTATGGAATTGCCAGCCAGTTGACTTGTCTGCGCATCGGTTGGTTAAAGTATGTGACATGTTTTCTTATATGACCACTCAATTACGTAGACTAACAAACAAATCAACAAAAATTACCTTAAAAATATTTAAACGCAATGCTAAAAATATTCCTGTGTACAATTATCTATTCTTCAGATTGTCTGTATTTCTTAGTCGATGTTTTTTTTTCTTTTCCTTTTGCTTTTGCCTCTTCGTTTTCGTTTTAAATGTATTACCTTGAGCAACTAATAATGATTGTTGTTGATAGGACTGTCCTTCTAGTAGATGTTTAGGCCTTGAATTTTGTATAAGTGTTTCGTTTGTTTGTTTTTTCAAGCGATGACAAGTTGAAAAACTCTTTAATTCTCAATAATATCAGCAGATATCATGCCGTGTTTAGTGGCCAATAAAGCCAGCCAATGTTTAAGTTTTAAGTTTCGTTTTAAAATTATCTCTTTATATGAATGAACGTTTGTATGAGTACGAGTGTTAAACAAAAATAACAAAAAGTAAAAACAAAAACTTTAGTTTCTTGTGATGTAATATTTTGCCATGATGTAGAACGTTTGAGTGTGGGAAGAGAAAAGATTTATATTTTAACATGACATGCCATGCCAATTGTTAAAGTAATAAACTTGATTTTGATTGTAATTCTTTGTGCATTTGCTGTTTAAAAATATGTTGCAAATTTAAAAAAAAAAATAATATAAATTTTTTTTCTTCAGCTCTAACAAGCCTGCAGAATATCGGAGATTATTATTTTAAAACTGTGTGGAATCTCTACCGACTGCTTAAACCCTCAGTTAGCTCAAAAATATATAAAATTAAGTGTCAGAAATAAAGTCGGCTCTTAGCAGTTTGGGTCTAGAACTTATAGACACAAACAGCAAGTATTTTAATTCTTGGCAATAACTTGGTAAAATAAAATGATTAAAGCCGCAATTCCTGGTTAAAATCTGTTTAGTTTTGCTTTGTTCTCTTAAGCTACAACTTTCCTTAAAAGACATATTCCCAACTGAGTGTAAAATGGGAAAATTAGAAACGGTTTAATAAATGTTGAATTTATATTTATTTAAATTTTAATATTTACTTGCCTAACAAGACAATTAAAAACCAACATTTTAAACCAACTAAAATGAATTAATTCTCTTCGTCACTACGTGTGGTCCTTGTGGTGCGGCCTCTAGTGGTTGTGTACATCTCCTTTTTTCAAAGATTTTATTTTGCCAACAAAGAAATCTTTGACAAAAGAAACCAATCAAAGACAAACAAAAAAAAGAAATTTATGATGTCAAAACCAAAATTTTGGCTTTTGTTTCAACACCTTCTCTCTAATCCCTATTGAAAACGAAAAATCTTTATAATTCTGGGAATCATTTTTGTCTGCAATTTTATTACCAAAATCTATAGAAATTAATCTTTAGCATCCTGACACAATGAAAAGAAAATCAATTGAACAGTTTCAAAAGTCATAACCATGAATATCACTCACAACAGCAACTTCCTTAGCAAAATCTATTTACCTGAATAGTTCAACAATAAATGAATGGACAACCTGTGGCGCATGTGTACAAAATAGCATTTATTTCACTTTCTTTAGCTCTCTTATGCATTTCGCAAGAAATTTTCAAACAACTTTTTGCTTTGCATCTTGTGCTTAAAAAAATATTCCTTTTAACAAAGTAATTTCAAATCCTTTATGCACCAA
Organism: Gymnosoma rotundatum; assembly: GCA_916610165.2. Taxonomy (NCBI): domain Eukaryota; kingdom Metazoa; phylum Arthropoda; class Insecta; order Diptera; family Tachinidae; genus Gymnosoma; species Gymnosoma rotundatum. The sequence continues at coordinate 137,296,504 of OU744338.1, read as the reverse complement.
AAAAGAAACAACTCTAAACAATTAAAATCTGGGTGTTCCTCACTAGTAAAATCATAAACAGCTTCATATATAACGACCCTAAACAACAGCCTGACTGAATATCTATTTTTGGATAGAATTGGCAATTATCACAGACACATTGTAAGGATATTTAACTAATTCTTCACTTTCACCCTGCATTCTGGACTCCAGATTTTAATAAAAAAAACTTAATTTTGCTGTACTTTTTTATTACTTTAAAATACTACTTTTATGTTTGGAATTAGAGATGGGTAAATGGAAAAAAATTATATCGATATATATTGTATCGATACATTTTAAGAGTATCGAAATATATCGATTAATCAACATTTTTGCTTGGAAAGTATTCAATCAAAAATAATGTTAATATCAATTACATATAGTTTCACTGTAAGTTTTTATTAGGTTTTCTTAAGTTTGAAGAGTAGTAGAGCCTGGTGCAAAACATACAAACAGTGTTTGGGAACCAGTATCAAAATAAAAGTAAATTAGTTTTATTCAAAAGAATAAATATATTACATTTTTTAATTTTAATAATTTGAATGTCCTACAGTGTTTTATCGGTATAAAGTTATTGGATTTTTATTTTTAGATTTTATTGAATAAAATTTTCATTTGTTCAGTAAAGTTTATGTAATAAAATTTTACAATTGAAAATTTGAGAAGAAACCCACTGATTTAGGCAATAGTGAATATGCTTGTCCCCACAATAATACATGTAAATTTTTATGATGGGAATAAGCACGAAAAAAGTACACAATTTACTTTAATTTTTTTAAGTTTAATCGTTTTAGTTTAGTAGAATAAAGACGAATATGCGATTATAATTTATAAAGTGGCATTACCCAGCCAACCAATTGTTGCTTCTTCTTTCTTGACGAATTCAGGCTGCCAATGTGAACAATATACATAACCAAAAGTCAATTTGCTGCTGCTGCAAAAATTAATATTCTTATAAAAAATATCCAAATTTATATTCATAAATAAATATCGATGAATCGAAATTTAAAATATCAGCGATATATATCGAAAATTAAAAAAAAATATTGATCGATATTTCGTTATATCGATATTTTATGTCCATGCCTACCTGGAATAATCAGCTTCCAGCCAAAGCGTAATTGCCAGTTTAATACCCGACAAATACCTGCCATTTCTTTGTTTAAAAAATAAAATGCTTCAAACAGGGTTACCAGATAATTTTGATAAGAAATCGGTACTTTTTCACAAAAAAATCGGCATTAGCGGTACTTTAGTTTTAAAAAAATCGGCAAAAATACAATAAATAAAACAATAAAACATATTTTTATTAAAAAAAGTACCAAAAAACTTATTATTTTTAAGGATTTATAAGATTTATGTTCAATATCAAAACGTTTTAATATTTGAATTGCAAGTTCTAAAGTTTTACCGTTGTTTACAATTTTGTTTATTTTTGTTGTGGTTATATTTTGGTTCTTACATTAACCCTTTAGCCAATGAACCCTAATACACTTCATCAAAAATCAAAAAAAAATGCTCTCTATTCATAACTTACGTTCCTTAAAGTTCTCTGCTTTTTAAAATATCGACTTTTATAAATTTTAGTACAGTTCCTAGAAGCCTTTCTATTTATTTTCATATATTTATACTACTTACAATTTCAAGAATATATTTAAAAAGGATAAATATATTTGATTCGGTTTGTTTAAATTTTTTATAATTGTTTTTGCAGCAAATAAAAAGTAAATTTTCTAGGCCTCATACAAATCTGGTAGTCTGCTTTGACTACGGTGCAGTAATTTTTGTTTTTAATTCTAGCAATTTTTTAATGTTTTTAAATTGATAAATTTTTTATACTATTGATACGTTATTAGACAAGCATACAATGTACATAATGCAAGTGAATGCTAAATACATTTATTAATAAATAAATTCGAAATATCGTTTTTAAACTGAATTATTATGCCTGTCATAATGGCAGCACTGAATCCTATCAATTTGGACTTGTAATTTTAGTGATTTTGTGTACAATAGTTTACAATTAATTTGTTCAAACCTTTGGCATAACATTAATCTACTTTTATCAATCGGAAGAAGTAGTCCTGCATTTTAGTGTTGCATAGATCGCTTGATTCATTCACGCCAACGACAACTTTTTATTTTTTAATAGTTCACATACAGTTAAGAACTGTTTTTTTCAACGACACTTTTTATAACAGCAAATAAGCCTTGCCTTGTTTCTCCTTAGTAGAAGTGCTGACTTATTAACAATCGTCTCTTTTTAATGTTAAAAGTTTTCTAGTGATGCCAAAAAGAAGACATTATTAAACAAACGAAAAATCGGTATTTTTGGAGCCAAAATCGGCACTTTGATAAATTTGTGGCAAAATCGAATGGACAAATATGGCAAGCCTGGTTTCAAATGGCATTAGATAAATTTAACCGTTTTAATCAACATTTCCTTAATTCAAGCAGAATTTTAAGGTTTAATTAGATGCGCCATAACTATAACCATATAAAACAGCTGTTCAAACCAACCTTGTATTGGAGAGTTTTAATAAAATTTTTCATTGCGCTGCTTTCTTAACAAACGGCAAAATTAATAAGAGTTGCTTATGGCTATGGCACCACTATTCGCTGGCAATGAATATGGTTATGGTCATGGTTATGGTTATGGCTATGGCGTTATGGTATGGCACGTCTAATTTTAGCATTAAAGAATTGGAAATGCGTTTTTTATTTATTTATGACAATAGGACTAACTGTCTAGTAACTTTAGATTTTTTTTATTTTTTTAACAATTCCCCCCAGTGACGACGGTTAAGAGTTAGTCGTAGTAAAACTATTATTGTGCAAGCATTCGCTCATCAAACTCTTTTATTGGCGACATTTATGGATAACATAATAAAACGCTGTAAGCGGAGCCAAATTTATCGATCAAAAGCCAAGACACCTAAGCATTCAAAGACTTAATTTGTTTATTTTACATCTTAATAAAGTTTACAACTTCAACAGTTTCTTATTTTTAATGATTTGATGTAAAATATTTAAATAGAAAATCGAATTGAAATAATTTGATTTTATGGATTTTTTCACAATTCAATGTGTGTGTGAGTGTTCATTTTATTTTACCATCTTTATTTATATCCTTCATCATTTTGAGCATCCTCTTCATCATTTTCATTTTTTAATTGCTGTTCTACATCACAGTGACTTGATGCTTTAAACTTCTTTATTTTTTATTTACTTTTTATTTGTTTCTTTGAAGTAATTAGATTTATGAGTAATTCCACGAATAAAAGTATAAATATAATTTTTAGGGAAGTATTTCTACAGTTATGGATTGTACCATATTTCTTTTGCTCTTTTGTTCTATCTGCAGAAGAATCTTAATAAAATTAAGGTGGTATTTTTCTTGAAAAAAAAAAAAATCGGGTTCATTTTTAACTTGTGTTTGTTTGTAGATTTTGGGTTCAATTAATTTTTTTATTTTTTATTTTTTTATTAAATTTCATTGTCAGACAGTCATCTTGCTAACAACAGCAATAACAATAATCGTTTGAGCAACAAAAAAGATCTTATGCAAACTCGTTTCTAAAGCAAACTAATAATTTTCTAGTTACGCCCTCGAAATAAATAAATAAAAAAAAAATCTACTCAGTTGTTGGCGCATCTTTTTTAAATAAATTTGAAATTCTGGCTGCCGTTAAGGCTGTGCTAAATGAGTAGTTGTTTACCAACATTTGTTATACAATAATTTTATTTTTTATTTAAAGAGATATTTTTAGCGACTTTCTTGTAGAAACCAAAGTAGTTTTGTTAAATGTATGTTTTGGTACATAATTCATGTGTATTGATGTCGTTACGTTTAAAACTTATGTTGAAGTTAAAGCGCTTCTAAATATTTAAATGCAGCCCTTTAAATTTTTTTTTTAGTTTCCTTAGATTTCTGAAAGACCCAACAACGGCCAAAAACTTATTGAAAAGCCAGAGGAAGGGCACTGTTAGTTCGTCTTAACTTTTGTGTTTTAAGTAAAATTCTCTTTGTTTCACATTTGTTTTATTGAAGTCTTTAATAATTTGCGTAAATATGAGGTTTGTTTACATTTACTTTTTGAAACTAACGATCCGTGACCACGTTCTACTCCAGACTTAATCTTTTTTAATTTTAAAATGAAAAAACGCTTCATTTTGAGCTTAAATTATTTCTGTGTATTTTTGGCGAATAAACGGCTGTTTTTTATTTTTATTTTTGTTTTTTGATTTTTGTGAGTTTAAGAATTTGTGCAAAGGTATTGAAGGTGGTAACTTGTTATAAATTCTTCAGCTTTTGTTTTTCTTAATCTTTTTGTTGTTTGTAGTTTTTTTTTTTTTAATTTTATTGTTTTTGCCTGTTTATCTTGTGGTCTGAGGATTGTTATGAAAAGTCATCGACAATGATTTGTGTATACAATAAAATGGCTATAAATTATGGCTTGTAAATTTGTATTTAAGGTTTAGTCTGTTTTAATTATTGGTGGGCTATTAAAATATTATTAACTAATTAATCGTTTCCCCCTTTGATATATTTTATCTTGCTCTTCTTATTTCAATTTTTGAAGACATGATTTAACAATCTTGTTAACATCTTTAAAAAATGCCAAAAAGGTTTAATTTGTTTAAAATATCTCACATCATTATTTTATAATACACAACACAGAACAGACACTCCCGTAACAATATTCAGGATATTCGCTGTTGTAAAATAAATGTTCTGCAGAAAGTAAGGAGAAAATCAACATATTTTTCCGGTTCAAATGGATAAAACTGAAATGCGCTTATCTAGAAACGCATGACTTTAAAATTGTGATCTATGGAGTAGTAAAAGGAAAACGAGCAATTTTTGTAAAAAATATCGTGTATTACTTTGAACGTGTTCTTTTGGCCAATTTTAATGAAATTTGTCTTTGTGCACTTTTGGTTTGGTCACAGACTGTGTACGAAGCAATGTTTCTCATATTTAAAAATTTTTTGAATTATTCTTTCAATTACAAAAAATCTTTCTGAGAAGAAAAAAAAAAACAATTAATTAGTTAAATTAATAGTTTTAACATGCAGAGAAAACACATGGTTGTGATATTGTCACAGTAACCATAATATGTTCTTTGTAACAATGTATAGTTGCGGAGAAGAAGTTACATTTGCGTTTCTATAGATAATAAAAATTATTATAATTATTATTATTATATAGATCTTTTTGTGATTTCATGTTTTTAAATAATTTTTGTAGCAAATCGTTAATAAATAAAACATTATTTACTCAGTCTTTTATTTTAGGAAATGTTTGCACTTACAAGACCATATTATGAATTAATTGTATTTAATCACATTTTTATCGATATAATGATATTTTAATTTAACCATTTATTGTTTATATATTTGAAAATAATATAATTAATAACAAATTAAGTTCAGGCTTTACTAGGTTGTTGTTGTGCTAGACAACAATATGGTTCTTACACTAATTATACAATCATTAAAAATAAAAATACTATGTTTTGCTTACAACCATAATATTTTGCTTTTAGAGTATGGTTACTTCAACTATGTTATTTTCTTTGCGTGTAGAGCACCTTAAATTATTTATTAGTAATCAGAGAATAATATCGCCTGGCGCAGCTGAGAAGTGTATTTTTGAATTTTTTATGATGGTAACAAACAGTTTTTTTATTATTATTTGCAGTTATGATTGAATTTAAATCACATTAAAATCTTACAAGTTCGTACTTGTAAACTATAACAGTTGTTAAAGCTCAAACTCACATCACTTGTGATGGCAATTTAAATCAATAAACTATTGACGCATGCGCTGAGCTGTTGTAAGAAGTGATGGTTGATTATTGTGTTTTTTCTTCGAGCAATTGCTCATCATCATAAACTTTAGATAAGATGAAATAAAAACAGAGCTCATAAAATTTATGAGTTTGCCCTCAAACCGTCATCATCGCAAGATTCTCATTACTTTCAACATGACATGGATGATGGCATTGCTGTGGACAAGTTGAATGATTGGTGGGCTGCAGAGAGAAACATAGAGAGAGGAAACTAAAATGTTAAAACGTTTCCCATGTTTTAAATAATTTTTTATTATTATTTAAAATGAATTTCTGTTCGATTTCTTTTTTTTTTTACTTTGCGAATTTTTACATTTAAGTTTTTTTTTTCTATTGTAGATGGGGTACAGCAACTGACAGTTAACTGCGCTGTGCAATGCTGTCAGTTTGACATCTTTCATAATAAGTTTAAGTTTAAAGTGGATGTTTCTGTTTCTGTTTTTGTTTTTGTTTTTATTTTTCTTTTTTCTTTTGCATGTCTGTAAGTCATTGATTGCTTGAAGTAGACATTTTGTTGTTGCATTTCTGTTATAACAAAAAAAAGCAAAATTTAAATTTGTAAAATTTTTAATATGCTGCTTTATTTTCGGTCAAATTAATTTTTTACTTCTCAAAATTCAAATCGTTCCTGTTTGTTTTTTTTTCAACTGTTTCCTTTGAATTTAACGTAAGTTCTTAGAGCATGATATTTACGATTAACGCATAAACTTATATGAAATAAATTTAACTGCAACAATTTTACAAAACAAAAGGAAAAAGTTGTTTATTTGAGTGCAAAACACTTCATTTTAGACAACAAACTCGCAAAATGAAAGAAAAGTCTTGAAGAATTGTTGGTTGATTGTTTGGATAATTGTTTGCCTTTTTGTGTTATAGGGGTATAAAAAGTTACAAAATTATTTGTGTATGTGTTTATTGTCTTCCATTCAAGTTAATTAGAACTGAAGAGAAGAAATTTCAAATTTGAAATATCCTTAAACTATAAAAAGGAAATAAAATACGTTTGTACTTTTTTTAAATTTGCAAGTTTATTTCGCTTCCAAAAATTATTTTTTTTTGTTAAAAAGCATCTTAAAGCACGTTACATGATATTCGCTGTATTTTTATTTTAAAATTTCCATCTCTGTTTTAGTTTTACTCTCGCTCTTTTTCAAATTTTTTTTACTCATTTCTTCCACTACACAGCACGAATTTTTCAAATTGATCTTTTCCTGTCACCCTCTGCATGAGTCCTTACCAGTTGTGTACATTCTGGTTCGACTCGTTCAGTCTGTCCGTCCATTCTTATTTTGGTTATTGGTTGATGACGGCTACGACCCTCTTTAGTTTAAATTATATGCTCGCGTTCAAATTATTGTTTACTTAAAGCAACAACAGCAACAACGAGCAAACTTGAAAAAAAAGAAGACTTGTTATTCCCTGCAACAGTATCAGCGGCTAAAAAAAAATTTTTTTTTTAACATTAAATGTTGTTATTGTTGTATGTCTGTATCGTTAGCTAGATGGAGTCTATAATTCGTTTACAAATTACTATGTCGGTCTTTTGCAGTTTTTCGTCAGTTCGTTGAGAAGATAATGGCTTATAGATTGATTAACCAACGTAAATATCTATGACTGACAGACTGGCAGCATTTGCAACAGCCAGAGCTGGTTACTGAGTCAACCATCTCAGTTGGGTGCAATAAGTGGCACTTCATTCCAATATAACTGTACGCTGGGTTTTGTACAAATGCTAAAATTTTTTGTTATAAAATCAAAGCTGGATTTAAAACAAAAAAAAAACTATCTTTAATTAAACCCAAAAATTTCTGCTTTTTATTCGCATCTTTTGAGAAAGTTCAAGCTAAATTTTTCATTTTTAAAAAAGCTTTCAAAGTGTAATCAACTCAGAAGTTATTCATGTTGTAGCCGTTACTTCAATCTTGACATGATATTGATTAGTATATAACTATGAAAATATTTTCCTAAACTTCGTTAATTTGTATGAAAGCAAATTTTACATTTTAAAACATAATTAAATTATTAATTAGAATTCTTTAAATATTGCTTTGATTTTATAATTTTTTTTTCTTAAGTCAATTCTCCCAAGCCCACTCCTTTTGTGTCTGTGTTTTTTGACATAATCAACTCCTTGTTTTCAACTCTATATTTTTTATTAATTTCACAAACATAAAAACATTCATTTCAGGAAAGACGTTTAAATAAAAATGAAATGTATACTCGTTTCGAAAAAAATAACAGAAACAAAAAACTGTGAGTAAACGTGTATGAAGTGATAATTACTTAAAAAGCTTGTATATGTTTGTACAAAGTAAAGAAAGATATCAACGAAAAAATAACCTTATGAATTATATCTCGTATCTCATGTGTGTATATGTTTGAGCTTTATGTTTGAACTTAATGAATTTCAAATTAAAAAATTAAAATGCATTTTTCTCCAACAACCAAAAAGAAAAAAATTCCTCAGAAACCATTTGCCTAAATTAATACCTGGTTAGCACTAAATGAATTCTCGTAGAAATATTTTTACGTGTGTGTATGGTACGGGCAGCAGCATCGATAGCAGTCATGAAATGATGGCTAAAGTTGACGAATGTGCGTAAAGATGAACGAACGAACGACTGGCTAGTTAATAAGTTTGATGGCTGGCATATTAAAATGTTGTATGCATAACATACAATAAGAGATGGTTATTAAATGTTAAATATTTTGAAAAGCAACATATTATGTATATTTTATGAATGCAACAACTTCAGCAACTATAAACTGGAACGACTCCACCTACTTTGACAAACCCACAGCGTAAAGCAAATAAGCAAACAAAGAAATGATAAATGCTACGTTAAAGTTCCTTAAGCACATCATAGCATGGTCATCAATGACAACATTTTTTTTAACAACATGTTAATATGCAACCTCAGCAGCAGCTTCATTTACCTCCGCTAGCACTCGTTTGTATCAGTGCCACGATGAGCGCCATTTAAATCAGGATACACAGTTTCTTTTTTTTTCTTCTTTTTTATGTTGTACCTTTTGTTAAGTAAATATTAAAAATATTAATCAGAATAAGGCAAAATTACTTTTGCTCTTCTTATGTTTGAAGCCTGGACAATGTTCATTTGAGTTGTTGCTGGCATTTCAGTGCGTTTTGCGTATTTTGTAAGACAAGTGCCTGTCATAACTGACAAACGATGCTTCGCAATTGAGAGACAGACATCGTTCGTCTCCTTCTATAATAATAAAAGGTTATTAATTTAAAAAAAACACCGCTTAAATTAAAGTTACAAAAAAAGGGCAACTAAATTTACAAAAAGTATTTTTTAAGAGCAACTTGCTTCTGCCTCCAAGAATTCGATAATTTTAGTTTTTTCCTCTCTTCGCCTTCTTCAAAGTTTCTTACTTTTCTTTAAGATTTTAACATTTTTTATTTTTATTTTTATTTTTTTATTTTGTTTTAGGTCCTCAATTCAGTTACTCTAATAACTCTGCTGAGAATCCAACTTGGGCAAAGTAAAGCCTTTGAGTTGCAACCAACTCAAACTAGCCATTCGCTCAACAGCCTGGCTATCCGAACAAAGGCACACAAAAGAAATAGAATATTTTACAAAAACATCATGTCAAATTATATAAAATATAGACAATATACTGGCAACAATCCTTTAAACCTCAGCGACTACAGCAACTCTGAACTCAAATTAATCAAGTGTTGTTGTAACAACTGCCTGCAAAACTTCACGAGTGATGTTAAGTAAAAAAAAAACATGAAAGATAATTTCACAAATTTTATTTTAAGATTTAAAAATGTTATAGAAAAGAGTGGAAGTTAATGTTGTTCGTATGATATTTTTGATATTTAACTTTAAAATTAATTAACCTTCATACACACGAGTATAAGAAACTTTAAGAATAAGAAACTTAAGATTGTCATATTACTGAACGGTTAGTGAATGATGTACGGCCAAAAGTTTGATTGAAAAGTTGCAATAAATATTTGTTCAGTTCCCAACCTGTTGTAAGTGTGCTTAGTCCTCGGATTTCAAAATACTTGCACAATTGTTGTTCGTACAATATTTGTTCATGTGTTTACTTTATGTCGTAGGGGGAAAATAAAAATATTTGGTTAAAAATATATTCTCCTCATATAATCAACAACTTTCAGAAAAATGGTACTAACTCAAAAAATAGATTTTTTGCAATACTTGCACAGATTTAAATATAATATATTTTCTAAAGGAATTTGTTTACTATGATGCATTCGGATTTTTAAATTCTCTTAAAAGATAATAACAAAAATTTTTTCACCTCTACTGAAAATTTTAAAATTTTGAGTTAATACCATCTTTTTGATCAAGTGCGATTTTTATTTTTAAAATGTTGACGTTTTTAATGTATTTGATACAATATAAAATTTACAATAGGATATAATAAATTTCCTGAAACAGTTCTTTCCTGAAATTTAATCCATCATTTACCTCAATTCGCCCAACCTTAAAAGGCTTTGTAGTCAGAAGCATTAAAATTATCAAATTATTAAATTAATTATTATTAATCTATGTTAATTATTATTACTTACTGAGTGCTTCCTTAAGGTCATTACTTCGTCGGAAGTACCAGCCTTAAAAAAATCCGACGATAAACTATTTCCTGCAACAATAGAATTGGCTGCATATTTTATCAGCATCTAGTTTTTAGGTTGTAGCTCCTGCTTAGCTTCGCTCTAAATTTGTGTAGCCCATTTCGTCCGAAGTAAATTGATATTTTTTTCGCCTTTAAAGTTTTCATAATCACCGAAGTACTTACATTCCAAATTTTTCATTCCTTTTTTATATCAAAAACCGTTGTTTTCTGAATGTATGAATTTGACATCGCTACCCCGGCATTACATTCGCCTTGCACAAATAATGCGCGAAGCAAGGCGTCGCTCGAAATATCAAACGTAGCATATGAAAAATCTGTATTTTATACTCGTATGGGGTTTAATATTCAACCAACTTAGACAGGATAAGTGATTAGATTAACGACTGTACCTGGCGCGAAGCCCTTATCAGACGGTGGTCAAAGCACTATTCTGTGCAGTTTTAAGACCATGGCTTGCAGGACCATGAATCTACCCCTTGCTATAGGTTCGGAGCCTGTCATAAAACTCCTCTGTTGAGAGTGCAACAGCACACTTCAGTCTATTCCACGCCAGACCCGCAGAGATAGACAAATTAACCACAACCACCACGTGTACCCCGAAGGGACGTTACCAATAACCGGTTACAGAAATGGGCGGATCTCTGTATGGGCTACCGGTTCCCCTAGTGCCAGTTTTTTAAGTTTTATTATGATTCATATGTTTTATTATTAAAAAAAGGAGACTGGTAAAAACCTCCGAGAGTACCCAACTGTTTATCCAACTTCAATGCCTGCACACTGGGGGACTGGTTCCCCCTATACTACCGAGAACCCTCGTCTGCACCTTGGTTGGATCAGCACAGACTCTTGGTGCCCCTGGGGGTGGGGGGGCGGTTAACCAACTTAGGCAACCATGTTGCCGACGAACTAGCAAAGAAGCGGACGAGGGTGCCATTGACACCTTCAGTGGTATACTGCTTGTCGACAGCCGCTCGTACGCTAGAACAGTTTGGCCATCTTTGGATTGGGGCAGGGCGGCTGCACAACGGCTGTTACCGAGGTGTCGATTGCGTGACTTGTTGGCTGCGGTTACCAGGCACTGTCTATTTGGAGCCCATACTAGAGGAATGAGTCGCCCATTCAATGATTTATGCAGAAGTTGTCAGGACGAGGAGAAGTAAGAGACGGTTGAACACCTCATTTGTCTGTGCCCCGCGCTGGGATATATACGTCTGAGATACTTCGGTTAGTGGTACTACGGGGGCTTATCTGGTCTATCATCACTGGGTTCATGTAGGATCAGTTCCTTTTTGAGGTACAATTGGTGGTTTACTGGCCCACAACCGGACACTGTAACTCAGTCAATGGGATGGGCGCAATCTTTGGAAAACTGGCCTTATCCAGCGTCGTCTTCTTTGTATTTTTCGCATCTTTTCTTTATTTTCACACCCACAGTTCTTTATTTCTCCTTTTCCTTATCTTCATTTCTTTTTCTATGTCCTACTTTACTTCTCTCCCGCCGTTTCCTTATCTTTCTCCCTTCTGACAGCAGGTAACACAAAGGAACTAACAAATGAACCCAAGTGGGCTGTGGTAACACGGATACCTGCCTAAGCTAACCTTGAGATTCAGATTAATGGCGGATATGAATAAATTTGCCACTTTAGTGTCTGGTACACGATTTCGCAATGGATTAAAGAGAAAAGTTTGTTCCCTCCCTTTAAATTTGTGTGTTCTAAATATAAGTTGAAGATAAATTTATAGTTTACTTGCTTTGTATTGACAATAAAATTAATTTGTCAGCATAAATATAAATTTATTACCTCTAGATTTCCAATATTAATTGCAAATTCCTGCCGCATCAACTTTAAGCAACAAGTGAATCATCAAAATTTTTAAGACAAATTTAAACTTCACTTAATGTTTATCTACCTTTTGTATTTTATTTTTTTTATTTTTATTTTTGGTGGATGTCGAATTATGACAGCTTAATTTTCAGCAAAAACTCAGACAAAAAAATACTAAAAATAAGAGGAATAAAAATATGTATTTCATAATGATCAGTTTAGATTGATCATGATCCTGTTGCTGATATCGTATGTTATGCACTTGCAGCTTGAAGTTTATGCAGCAATTTGTATGTGAATTTTTGATGGCATAACAAAAAATAACAACAGCAATAACATATCTTTAACATGCAAGCCATAGATGCATGATACAGCCAGCCTTTCATACATAAATACGTACAAGAATTATATTAATGTGGATGCTACATTATGTTAAGGTATAGTTTTCAATGTTGTTGCACTACAATTGACTTACAAAAACAAAAATATTGCCTTTTAAGAAGTCAAAAGAAAAAAAAATGTGTATTATTGCAACAATGGTTGCGACTGGTGATGATACGAGTTGTATTTATGGATGCCAGTACGTTTTGTTATTTGTATCTATAGTTGCTGCTGCAGTTATCGTTGCTAATGGTTTGTTTGTTTGCTCGTTTTGTAAGTTGGCTGACAAGGTCACTTGTATATGTACACAGCTTTCCATGGCTTAAGCTTAAACCGAAATTCTCATTCATAATGCATCATTGATGACAAAATTCGTTACGATTTGTTTTTAATACCCCAGGCACACATCACATTTATGATGACGACAATGCTACAAATTGCATTAATCCATCGATATGAATGGTACAGAAAAAAAAAAACATAAATATTAGATCTTCACTTCCCTCGCTACTTAAGACGATAATGGGAATGTTGTCACTCAATGGGAATAGATATTTTATTGAAAAAATAGAAGAGATTTTATATCCACAAATACTTATAAAAATAGCGATTTTACATGAACTGAATAAATGAAAAGAATGTGTCGTTTTTTGTAACTGAGTAAATACTTATATTGTGACATCAATATTTATTTGAATAATTTTTTGCAAAATGACAATGCAAATCAATGACAATGAGCAGGTGTTTATCAGCCAAGAAGGCATTTGATTAAATTCATGTTTTGAAAGTCACTGATAAATTATGCAAAGTTTTTTATTTTGTTTAAAAATTCTATCTTAAAACTCAGTCACTCTGTAAACTTGAAAATGTTTTAAGACCACATATTTCTCATTCATAAATTTACTACGAGTTAGAGGTATTCCTTACTTTTTTTTAGCTTCTTTTAAGAGAAATAGATACATAACATATATAAGTGTTGTTAACGTACTTAATTTTTTAATTATCATTGCATAAAAAACTAATTAAGCTGCAGTCATAAACACTCGTCATGCTGACCATACGTTGAGTCATTGTATTTGAACTTGAGCATTCACGTCAAAAGGTCGAAATTTATTTAACAATTTGTGTCAAGGTCCACAACAACACCCTTAAAATTGTTTATTTTTATATTGATTTTTTTTTTAAATTAAATTGAATGGTATTTATGCCCAATGTGCAATGTGACCATCAAGAACCTGAAAAAAAAAATAATATTTATTTTTTAGTTTATATAAATTTATACATTTTTTGTACAACAAAATAAAAATTTAAATTTAAATTTTAAAAAAGAAGCCTTTTGAACTTTATCAGTTGTAAGCTCATGTGTTTGTGTGTATGAGTGTGTTTGCATGTGTTCTGTTTTGACTGGACCAACATAATAGCTGCTGCCATCCTTTAAACGGTCTTTTGTGCTCTTAAAATTTATTGTACGTTAACAAATGAAATTACGATGCGAAAAAAAGGGAAATTAATTTTAAATAATGGCCTGATTATATTTTTAAAGCTTTTGTTGCAATAAAAAATTAAAAAAAAAACATCTGTTAATTTAATATTTAAACATCTGTTAAAACAAAAAAAAACCGAAATGGATTTAAGCTCATCAGCACAAATTAACATAAATTTACATTAAATACTGCAACTAACAAGAGATTAACATTTGTCAGGAAAATTTTCAAAGTAAAATTTTAAATTATTATTAATGATCAGCAAATATTTGTTACGTTTTTCCCAATACCCAGGCAGCAAAATGCTAATAAGGGAATTAATTTTTTTTGTTTCAATTTCTTTGGTGTTAAAAAATTATATTCAAGAAATTTTGATGCTCGGGCTTATGGATTTTAACTTTGGTTTAACTAAATTTTAAATTAAATTAATTGCAAATTTATTTTTCTTATCATTTGCTCCACATGTAGAGTAGCCCCCCCAATCAAATTTTTGTTGAAGAAAAGACAAAATATCGGTGGATGTTTATTTTTATAAGTTCAACTTCATTGTCGTAAGTTCCAAGTCATTTCAGTATTAATATTGAGTAAAGGCTAAAATGACAAAAACAGTAATAACACAAATTAAAAAAAACGTAGACTTAATTTTAAAGCAAAATTACTAGCAAAATAGTTTATTATTTATGTTTATTTATTATCTAAATAAAATTTAACTTAAATTGAGAAACTCATTTTAAAGTAAAAATGATTAAAAAAATAGTTCATACTTATCGCCACACACTTTTCTATAATAAAGAGAAAATTGTTAACTAAAAATAAATAAGTATTTACTGAAATTTAAAATCGCTTACTTGATTTAAAGAATTTTTTTTAATAAATGTTTAGAAAATTGCTTAGTCCCCGTTCAGACATGCAATTTTTGTTTCTGCATTTTTTTTAAATTCTCTTATAAAATTGCATTCGTGTCCACACATTCAAATTTTGTTTCAGCAATTTCGGTCTTAATTGCTTAGACAAATGACTAAACAAAAGAGAATTGCAAGTACATGAAACTGGGTACCCGTTTCTACTCATCTTTACTCTCTCTTAACAACAAACTTAAAAATTGCGCAACAAAAGTTGCAACGTGTGGACGAGGACACTTTTTTGGGTGGCTTTTGAAATATGTTATTTAAATCTTAAGCCTATTGAACAAGGGACTTAATGTCTGTAGAAGTTTATTTTCGTCAGTCCAAGTTCATTTTTGTAAATTGCAAGTCATCTCAGTAATAATACGTATGAAATGAAACCTAAATATTATTCAATTGTTAATATTATTTAGTAAAAAAATACAAAAACACTACAAATGAAAACATATTCAACCGAAACGAATCAAATGGAACTGACATTCAAATTACTTTTTTTTTCTTATGCCAGGCCTGCTTTCAACAAAACAACAAGACAAGACAAGATAAGATAGATTGGGCCATTATCTGAGAAAGAATACATTCATACATTTGTATGTGATCAAGCAAGAAAGACCTAAAATTTTTGTTTATTTTTTGTTTTTAATGGTTTTCTGTTTTTTTGCGTCAAGAAAACGTAGAATATGTTTTCATTTTTATTTTACTTGTATATTTGCACCTTCTGTTTTAAAGAACTAAATAGCACTTTTTTATTGTAATCTGTTGTTGCCCATTCTGATGTTGCAGTTTCTGTAGTAGTTGTTGTTGTTGCCCAAACGCAAATGTCAGTAGTTCAATATTGATTTAACGAAATAACAGAAACCACCATGTACTCAATAAAGCATTTCGATCGTTTTGCTTAAGATTCATTTTATATCTTTTGTTTCTCTTTCTTTTTGTGATTCTCTTCTATTGTATTAAAATAGCAACAACGTCAAGATGCTTCATACGTAACGAGCAGCAAGTACTGCAAATGTGTGATGCTTGCACGCAGGATATAGTGTTGAAAACTTAATGATCACTTTTCAGCCACAAGTCAGGCCAACTATGCGCACACACACAATAATACAGAGGGGTTGACGGACATCCAGTAAGGTTATTTTAAGCCTGCATTGCAATAAATGTTTGTTGAGTCGGAAAAATGTATTGCATTTGGAAAAATAACAAAACAGCTTCAAAAGAACTTTAACCAACTTTTCTTCAACACTTAAATAAAAAAAAAAAAAATAAATAAAAAGGAAAAGATTTTTTTGATCCAGGCCTCAAGACAATGCATTATTGTTTTAGTCAAGGTAATGTTTGAACTCGTGGAACACCAATCACTAAAATAATAACAATTGTTGCATGACGAAAAAATCACATTAACAACTTTTAGAGTTGTTAAGATTGTGATACTAAAATGTTAATAAGTAAAATGCAATAAACAGTAAATATAGAATACAAACCTACAAACTTATAAAGTTTTAAAATACAATAAAAAGTATAATTAAATAATGCCCGTGACTTCATCCGCCTTGTCCATTACGTTGTTAAAAGTACGAAATTCTACATCTTATATATCAAGTTTTCAAAAAGTACCAAATCACTGAATTTTGGCGTCGTCTGATGTTGGCTTCTACTATGACACGGTAATTTATCAAGTGACTGCGATTCGACAGCTCCAAGGCGAATAAATTATTATGGCGAATTCGTTAGTTTTCGAGGTACGCCCGAATGTCAAACTACATACAAGGCGAATCAAATATAAGGTGGTTGCAATGGCGAGTTCAAGGCGAATTAAATACAAGGTGATAGCGGTGGCGAATTCAATTCTTTTCCCTGGTATTCTAACTGTCAAACTCCATATATAAAAAATCTGTGTAACAGTTAGATAAATTTTTTTTATATGGAGTTTGACAGTTAGAATACATGGGAAAAGAATTGAATTCGCCACCGCTATCACCTTGTATTTAATTCGCCTTGGGCGAGTTCATTGATTTTCGCCGTTAGTCTAACTGTCAAACTCCATATATAAAAAAATCCACGGCAATTTTTTTATATGTAGTTTGACAATCGGGCGTACGGCGAAAACTAACGAATTCGACATCGCTACCACCTTATAATTTATTTGCCTTGACTACATATAAAAAAAATTGCCTTGGATTTTTTATATATGGAGTTTGACAGTCATACTAACGGCGAAAATCAATGAATTCTCCATTGCAACCGCTTTTAAATTGCCTTGGATTTTTTATATATGGAGTTTGACAGTCATACTAACGGCGAAAATCAATGAATTCTCCATTGCAACCGCTTTATATTTGATTCGTCTTCAACAGCTCATTATTTTGTATGTAGGATTTTTTTTTTTAATTTTAGACACCATGCTTTATATAAAAAAGAAGTTGTCAAGGCGAATTAATTTTACCAGGTGGCATCGATGCGACAGCTGAGTTCTTTGTTATGTGTAGAGTAGCTGTCAAGAGTGTAAAATTTTATATTAAAAAAATCTTTTTTAATATTTTTCAAAATAGAATTAAAACAAGAGTTTTAAAGCAATTTAAAAAAGAAAGCCTTCTAAAACGCGTTATAAAAAAGGGTAAGAAAAAAACGCAGTAATTAATTGTGTTTTGAAGTTTACCATACACTTAAGTGCCTGTTTTTCTTTTTATGGTTGTATTGTTGCAGCGGTGCTGTCAGCTTATATGAATTCGCCTCGGCAATTGTAATTCAATAAAAATCGGAACTGTCATATTTACAATAGAATTTAAATACAAATTTAAATATTGAAGTAAGACCAGAAATTTTTTTTAAAATATGAATTTGAAATAATTTGCAACATAATGAGGGTCATGTAAATTTTCTTTTATTCAAACAAAGAAAAGCCGAATGTTTGTACATACATATTATTCATTTGTAACCATACTGTCATAAGTTTAGTTTTACGAATCTTAAAATAATTTGTTCTAACACTAGAACCTCTTAACAAAAATACCCATTCATAAATTAAAAATCTGAAAAACTTTTTTTTTAATTTGCTTCAAACGCTGCTGGCCCAATAGTTCGCGTTAGTAACATGGTTTAGAGAGGGCGTAGCCACTATCTTACGGGCATAAAATTCTCAAATTAATAAATAATTATAATTTAAGCAACTGGATTAAAAATTTTAGAAAAGACCTTTGCATGTTATTAATAACATATTTTGTGTTTCTTTGTGCTATGTTTAATGAATACCGCTCTTAAATATTGTTAAATGAATTAAAAACCTTTAAAATATTTCTTTCTAATTTTTAAGTTATGACAGTTTTGCTACAAATTGACAATTCATGAAAATCACATATTACATAAATAGACAAATAAATATGTACTCGTTTGCAAACTTGACTATCAGACAAACATCACCGCAGCAGTCGAAACCGTCTGCTGAAAGTGCAACAACGTTGAACTTGAAAAGTTGAAGATTTATTTCGAAAGGAAGCAATAATTATAGTTAAAATATTTTTTTAATGTTGTTGCTGCTGCTGTTAATATTATTGCTTGAGGATGATGAATTCACTGCAACAGAGTAAAAGAAAATACAGAACAAAAAATAAAAAACTAGTGAAAAATCTCTTCAAGCTGGGGGAAGTATAAAAATAAAAGCAGTGCTTGCAAGTAAAAAATAGCAAAACTAACAACAAAAAACAAAAATTACGTAAATTCTTGCACCCAACATCAAACCTAACTTTGCTACAAAACCACATGATTGCTTAAGATCGGATTGTTGCATTTGTTTTGTGTTGTTTTTGTTGCAGACATAGCATGCATATACCAGGTTATTTCAGGCTTTTGAAATATTTTCTTAATGTTGCTTGTGTGTGTGTGTGTTTTTTTTTTTTTTTTGGCTAGGGCGATGAGAGTCAACTTAGTCGAAAGTTTTTTTTTCGCAATTTCGTACATTGTGAAAGAATAATTCTGACTTCGCATTTAAGTTTTAAGGGTTATATAAAAAATATCGTTTTTTAATATAAACATTTCATTTTAATACATTTTTTAATTGATTTAATTAAATGTTTAATTAGAAAATTGTGTTTTTCTGTTTTGTATCTATGCATATAATTGATTCCATTAAATATTTGATAAGTAGTTTTTATTTTTAAATTAAATATACAATTGAGAAAGAAAGTAAAAATTAAAATAAATTTCAATTTGGACTCTAAATATATAAGAAATGTTAAAAAACTAAACATTTTTAACATTTTTATAACATTGATTCGAGTCATTTATTTTCACATGCAACAGCTTCCGATAAAATATCGAATATTATCTTACGTACAGAGTTTCATATTTCACGAATTGTGATGGTAATTTTTTAGCACAAGCAGAAAAAGGTTTTTCCACCCAATAAATTTTTAATTGGTTTTCAAATTTAATCAAATTTTAATTGGCTTAAGTAATATTTGAAAAACAAATACGAAACTTTTTAAATAAATAATTAATTGAAGCAATCGCAAATTTAATTGAAATAGGAAAGAATAATTTTCTTATTTAATAAATAATTGAATTAATTAAAACTAAAATAAAACAACAAAAAAAACCTTTAAAAACTTTTTTGTGCACACAAAATTATTTTCATCAACGGACATTTTATATTGAAAAAAAAAATTTTTTTTAATAAGTTCTTGAAATGATCTTGAATGATCTTGTTATGTTGAAGCAAAGAACGTTCGATTGGGTTAAGAAGGAGTGAAGACAATCAGTGGGTGTTTAAAATCATTAGGGTTCATATAAAAGTAAGAAATTTTTGTTTCATATAAAGTTTCTCTAAACCAGCGCTCGAAGTTCGCCAATTTTCGAAATATTTGCTAAAAAAGAAAGCCTTATGCATCAAATTTTTCCTGGCGATGGAAAAGGTTCTCTTGCTATGATTCAAAATCGGAAATAATGATCAAAGTCATACTGCGGCTGCCGTGGTTTTTGCTGTTAAAACTTTTCAATAAGTAATGCTTCCACTTGCGGTGCTGTGCAAGTAAAGAACAGCGGATGGAAGTTTTAATTCACCTGCAGATGAAGGGTATTAACTAATTTCGAAAGTAAATTTGCAAACATTTCTAGGTGATTTTTAAGTTTTTAAAGATTTTCAGCGTTTGTTTTTCAATATCAAAAGGCGTTGCTTTTCTTCAAATAAATAAATAATATTAAAAAAGACAGGAAGTTTTATTTCTCAAAATACTAAAAAGAAAACAAAAATTCCTTTTAAATATTTTTCGAATGAAATATAAACCAACATAAATATTCACTTTTAGGATCCCTCAACAAAATACATGCAAATTTCAATTGCAATAAAACAATAAATAAAATGATGGTTTTATAAAAAATAATCCTTTATGAAAATAAAAAGACCGGATGAATCCATGTCTCAAAGGATTAGTACCGCACCATTTTTTTTGTTTTCTTTAAAGTTGTACTCCTACTCCTTTTTCATGAGAATTCTTAATTTGACATTAGTATGTTTATCAGAAATAAAAGAGCGCACAAACATCCATCATCGTGTCACAGCCAACATTTGGAGGATGAACTATAAAAAAAAACGAACACAATACAAAAATTGCTTTTAAATCAAAAGTAAATTTTTGGTGTCGTATCAATTACACATTCGTTAGATAACAACATAAACTTAGATAAATGAAACGGAAGTCAAAATATTTCTTTCTTTTACAGCAAAAATGATTTCTGAGTCGTTGGGATTTTGTTTTGCAAGATGCAAAAAATTCCCAATAAAAAAGTTTTATTCCATACATCAAGTATAATGGCCAGTGTTGCCAGGGAAAGACAGAATAAAGTTACACTTTTCTTTCAAAAAAAGTTACACATTTAAATTAAAAGTTACATTTTAAAATGTTCCTTAAATAAATAGTATTTTAATGTACTTTATATAAAATATAGTAAAAAGTATAATTCCACATTCCAGGGATAATAAAAAAAAAACATAATTAAAACAAACCTAAAATAAAAAAACGTATGAAAAAAAAGTTTCCGCCCGATGATTTTCATGAGTATTTAAATAAGGATTGAAAAGTGCATGCTCTCTCCATGCAATATAATTGGTTAAAATAAATTTTTTTTTTAGTAAATCCGTTTAATTTTTTCTTTAAAAGATTAAGCTTCATTAGAATTTACAATTTTAATAATTTTAAAAATACCATTATTAAAGAAAAATTTTAGTCTCATTCGCCTAAAACTTCAACATAAAATTAGTGATAATTTTAACGTAATGTAATTCGGCACTTCTTCATTTTTCTTCTAAAGTTTCAACAGAGTATTTAGTTAGTAGAGTATTTAGTAAAAATCCATATGAAAAATTACAGTGAAATAAAAAAAAAATAATGTTGCTGAAGTATTACTCTGTTTACTTGTAAAAAGGTTGCGAAATATTTATCGCAGCATGTTTTTTACTAAAAAATGTTTCTGGCAACAATTTTTTCAACTGCGAAATAAAATTAGTAACATTTTTTTTGTACGGCATTGTTGACAACCATTTTTTTCAACCGTCTATTTTGATTTAATTTTGTTGTGTTAAAAAAGTTTAAAAAAGAAAAATGAAAAAAAAGGGCGAAAAATACAAAAATAAATTTAAAGACACAGAAAAGCGATTGCTCATTACTGCAATTAAAAAACAAATACAAATATGGGTTAAGTCCCATAAGCTTTGATGAGTTAGCTAAGTATTTCTCTTCAGAGAAGATTTTAAAAATTTTCCAGACACTTAAAATTAAAACATTTGTTTGTTTTGTTTGCACTTTTAAAACAATGTTAAATTCTTGAAGCCGATTAAAATCATAATTATCTTCTAAACCGCTGTATTGTCACCAGTAGCAAATTTTATCAAGCGAAATAATGTATATTCCTCAACGTTTTTTGCAAAATCGAACAGAGTTCTAGGAAAAATTGTTGCCAGAAACATTTTGCTGTTTCTAAACATGAAACAAGAAACATTTCCTGATTTTTCACTAATAAAACAGAGTACAGAGTACAGCGCCAGCAAAGTTATTTTTTTGGTTTATTCCGAACCAACTTCTTATATTGGATTTTGATAGCATTTGCAAGTGAGAGAAGTTGTTACCTGAAATAATGAAAAAAGTATTTTTTCAGCAATATTACTTTATTTCGTGTCTGTACCAAAAGTTTCATAAATTTGCACAAATATAGCAAAATTATACATATTACGTAGAGCCTGTAAGAGTTACAAAAAATGTAAAAAATGTAACCAAACGGCAACACTGTCGTTGGCTCTAACACTGAGCAACAAAATAAAAATCAAAATTTTGCAACTGATCATAGTATATATTATATATATATATATATATATATATATATATATATATATATATATAATAATATATATATATATATATATATATATATATATATATATATATATATATATATATATATATTTATTCTTGTGGTATCTGAATTTTGTTGTTGTGTTTTCTTATAAGCACACAAACCAATAAATTATTTAAGTCAAAATTAAAAATTTTAATTTATTTTAATTATAGACCTCGCAAATAAAAAATCTAAAAAAGTATTAGAAAAAAATCAGTTTTTGATTTAGCTAAAAGCTTTAGTTTTTTTTTGCTTCTGAATAACTCTGAATTTGTAAATGATGTTAAAAAATTATGTTGAGTGAACTAAGCAGTGATTTGAAGACAAAAAAGAAAACATGGACTGATTTTTATATTTAAGGGAACACGATATAATTATAATTTTGTTATTGTTGTTGCATAGTGCTATTTAATTAAACAGTATAAGGAAATTTAAACAATTTTAGCCAGTATTCATGTTAATCATATCAATATTTTAATAAACACTTTAACAGAAACCGTTCCTAGTAAAATATTTCTGGTGAAAAAAGAATTTAAACTATCAATGGCTTTAAACTTTTACCACCCATAATAACAACAGCAGCATGAAAGCAAAAAGCAAACTTGCAATTTAAAGGCAACAACGATATTTAACAAAAGCAAATAAAAAGGGAGTAACAAAAAAGGAGTAAAAAGTATAAGCAAGAATTATTATTGAAATAATAAAAACAAACATGCTGTACCAACAATTACAACAAAAGCGACAGCAACAGCAGCAGCAGCAACATAATATAATACCATTAAACATGTGCACAGCAGAACGATTATAATATGAACAAAAAGTAACAACAACGACAAAGAAAATATAAAGAAAAATAAAAGTGATCAACAAACGAGGTATAATTTTCAAGTTGATAACTTGTTAACAACCGGGTACAGACTAAAATAACCATAACAACAATAACACAGCAACTGCATTAAGAAAAACAAAAAAAAAAAAATAATAATATTAACAATAAAAGCAACAACGTTAAGATATTCATGTCTTCACAACAGAGGTAACAACAAAAGCAACAGACCGACCCAAACAACAAGCAAAGCCCAGCAAACAAAATAAATTATATTAAAAAAAAGGGTTATTATCCATAACATTTTATAATAAAACAAAAAACAAAATCCAGTTTAATTTATTTGGTGGTTCAAAGAGCTTAAAACTTGATCTAAATTTTTGGAATAGAAAAGTCAGAAACACATTTCTTGAAGCCAGAAACTTTATTAACAACATAAGAATTGTTTTTTTAAGCCCTTACAAACATGTCAAAGCGTTGGTAACATTTTTGCAATAAAATATTATGGGTTATTGACATAATATTCTTCATTAATATTCTTGACACCCAAAATATGCTTAAAAATAAAGTTAAATATATGAATTCGAGTTCTTCTCGAAAAAATTTAGCATTATTCAAAATCTTCTTATTTCATATTAAGAGTTCATCTTTGGACAAAGTTCGTATGACTATCGTAACTTAGCCCTAATATTAAACACTATTAAAAACGTTATGCCATTGTAAGGGAATCCACGTCGAATTATCACTTTCAACTAAAATACATTGCTAATTAATCTATATATAATTTATTTAATGTCGCCTGTAAGGCGAAGTTACCAAAGTTTTGAATTTTGTGTTTGCTGGGAGCACGTTTTTGCAATGCACACATTGAAAACTTTTGTATGAACAGTGAAATATACTTTAGTTTAGAGTAATTTGCATGTCAAAATGTAACAGACTTAAGTCAAGGTTTTCTCTCCTCCTTTTGAATTTTATTACAATTAACATACACACAGCTACAACTAGAGCCACAGCCACAGTCACACTCACCAACAATATGCTAATCGCATAATAATTTAAATGAAAAAGTATACTTTATACTTAAGAACAAATTAATAGTTATAAATTAATAATGGAAAAGTCAATTTATGTATTTATCTTTATTTGTTTAGGAACATAATTTTCGTCGCATTACTTTTATTTCCTCTTCTCAACGATTACTGTTACGTATTTCGCCAAAAACTAGAGGACGCGTACTTACTTCAGTATTACTGAATGCATTAAAGATATTACATAATAATTGTCGCATAATTAATGGCGATATGTTTAAAGTGTGGCTGACTTAGTGGCAAAAGAGAGGTGACCAAAAAATCGGAAAGCTGATAAAATAAGAAAATACAGAAGAAGACGCCATCTTGATTTGTATGCAAGAATGTTTGTGATCAGATGATCAAGCAGAATAGAAGCACTACAAACAAGTTGAAAATGCAAATGTTTCTGGTTTTACTCGTTCTGCAAAATTTTCTATAACTGTTTTGGTTGCTATAGTTTGAGTATTAGATAAAAGGAAATTAGTAAATTGCACTGATACTGTCTTTTGGACATCCGAAGGGCTAAGAAATAAGTGGAATAGAATTTTAATAAAAATTTGTTAAGAGAATATTTTTGTAACATGTTTAGACCAAGGTCACGCAAAGAACAGCATTGTAAGCCGCATATTTCCTTTGTTTAAGAGCGTCAGAACGTCGTGTAGCAATACTTTTTAGCAGCCTTTTGCTTTTTGCTTGCTTTTTACTTAAGGTCTCATTAGTCTTTACTTTCTGTTGCTGTTCTGTTCCGTGCCGTTCTGACTTTTAAATTATTGTGATTAGTTTTTCTGTGACAACATATCAGCTGTTTATAACAAACAAACAAAACACAATACACAACCATAACAACAAAAAGAAAAAAACTATCATTGCAATAACAAAAATAGGTTTGTTTACAATTTTGCACTAGAAATAACAAACAACTTTTAAGTAACTTAACGTTGAATTCTATTTTCTACTGATTCGAACGGAACAGACCGTCATACATATTTTCCATTTGAGAGAAACTGATCAGCTGATTCGTCACGAACATAAAGATAGACTAATTCTGCCTTAAGACTTTTATTAAATATTCATCGATTTTGGCACATAAACTTAAAATAAAAGTAATTTTTATTATTCCATATCAAAAGAGTGAATAAAAATTAAATAAAGAAGTTAAAAATATTTTAACAATAAATTGGCGAATGAGTTTGAATTCAATCTAACGATATAAACACAAGTTGGACGAACGTCTTCATCTAATAATTCTTGCGTAAGCTCTATGACTGAACAACAAAATTATTAACAAATTTATTTGAAAATATGTACGTATTTGCCTATACGTGCCAGCTGATAGAGTTGTCCATATACGAGTATTGTTGAAAAAAAGGAACAAGATATATTTTATTTACTTTAAAAATTTAAAACGGTCACTCTTCTCCCTACTACTTTTCGTCCGTCTTCGTAGAATTAGAACTATCACAGAGTCCGTGACGCATAACGAAATTCGTACGCCGCAGTAATTGTGTGCGTTTTTATATACATTGTGTGTATTTCTTATCTGACGACGAATATTTGCAACGAAAAATTCGACGTCCAAAATGTGCTTATAGCGTTATTTAAATTAAAACTTTAAATTATAATTTAAAAAATTTTCAATTCATTTGTTAAACTTGTACTAATTTCACATACAACGAATGACTTGCACCTTAATATTCTTTTATATTTTTTTTGCTTAAAGGCCAGGGCAGAGGCATGTATATATTCTGGCTACCAAGCTGGAAAAAGTGACGTGCTGTTGTTAAGGCATAAAATTAATGTAAATTTGCACTTGTGAGTTACGAATTGTGATGGTGCTACGGGAGGCCTGTATATCAATTCAAATACGAAACAGGCATGAATGATGAGTAGTCTTAAGTCAGAGCTTCAATGGAATTAATTAATTAATTGAATAATAAAATTTATTTATAATTTTTTTCAAGTTCCAATTAATTTAAATAAAACGTGATTTATATATTAACACGTTTTTATTTTTATGATGTTGATTGTTTTAAATTATTTTTAAAATTTAGTTTTTATAAAACGATAGGTAAAATTCTAATTAAGTATTTTTCTAAAAGTTAGTTTTACACATTTTTTTAAACCGCACTAAAGAAACTGATTGTTAAATGGTGTAGCAATATTTTTATCTTGCAGAAATCTTATGCTGATGAAGTATATATTCATTTAGTGTTCATTTTAAAATATGTAGTAAAATAATTGTGTTTTTTCTAAAAAAATTTCCTTTATAATAATATAAGTTTTCAAACACAAATTCTCGCCATATATATAACTCTTGTGTTCATTCCTGAAAGAACTACATCAACTGTTGATTGCTCTGCCATTCAACACAAGCGGTATTGAATAAAAACTGAAGCTATTTATTTCATAACAAGCACCAATAAAAAATTATGACTACACGTAAAGCTCATTATCGTTATGCAGCTTCAAAGGCTACGCTTTATACACGACTTATCGAAAGAAACACACAAAAGCAACAGCAGCAACTAAAAATGCAAAAAAGAAGAAATAATGAAGTAAACCTGACTTATTTATGGGGTTACCAAAATAAAAGAAAAATTACAAAAACAAAAATAAAAACAATAAAGAGTGAATGAATGATATTCTTCTTCACGGCCTGGCCTGATCATAAATAATTGCCTTGAGCTTTTAAAAACAATGCAAGACTGCTCTAGATGCACTGAGTGTTACGAAGGGATGCAAAAGAGCCGCATTTTATAATGTTCTTTTCATAAACCCATTATAATTGTATTTTATATCAAATACCCAAACGAGTAGTAATCAGTCTAGTTTTCCTTTATATAAATAATGGCAGTGCTTCGGCCTGTTTGTGACTTTATGATAAAACAAACGTCCTTCAGGTTTAACAACATTCCTTGATGAAAACATAATAAGAAGTTGAATGAAAAATTGTTAGCCTCATGACAAATGAGTGTAATTTTAGTTTGGCTCTTGTACAAACATAAATAAATATAAAGGTTGGTTCATATTTTCACGTTATTTAGTTTTTTTGCGACTCATTGGAGGCAAAAAATTACGACTAAACGCAAAAAGTTTGATGGCCATTAAATAATAATCAATATATTGATTTTTCAAAAGACGCCAAGGAGTAAAGTTAAACAAAATTAACCGCCACTATCTTTGACAAATTTATTTTTTTGATAAATAATTAAAATAAGAAAAAAAGACATGTCTTTAATACTTCCATTTTTGTTAGATTAAAATTTGGAAATAATTAAAGACTTAAATATAAAATATTTTTCAAAATATTTCAGTTAATTTTTATTTTAGCAGTTGTTTTAGAGTGGACGGAAGATGTCTAAAGCAGCTGCTCATAACTGTACAAGACTCAAAAATATTTTAAGCTGTGGCACATCAACAGTGACTGTAAAATATATCACAGGTTTGCAACGTTTCGTTTTTGCCTTCAGATATTAATTTATAATCTTCACAATAACTTACTTAATAATTAGCCACGAGGGAGCACGTTTTACTTTATATGGCCATAAATAAAAAAAAAAAAATAAAATTACAAAATTACGTTCAATTCTAAAAGTGTTTTAGTTGAAAGTCAAAATACACATTTCTGGACTACAAATTCCAGTTTAAACAATTAAAAAATCTTATGTGAAAATTGCAAAAGAAGAACAAATGAAAAACTAAAAATGATTTTATTTGCCGAAAACAATAGGTTACACCTCTTCTGAGACCAATAATAAGGGTTGTTGGCAAAAAAAAAGAAAAAAAAATGTTGTTTTGCTGCATTTGCTTTGCACTGATGGTGAAAATTCCCACCAAAAACTAATTTACAAAACAGGAAGTCAATGGTATTGTGTTTTAGCAACTGTTTACAGCAACGCCCGGATAATTAAGCAAAACGAATTCCCATTAAATGCATGCGTTGCATTACGTTAAACAAAAGTCACACATAAAATGTAAACGAATTCCGTTTTCAATTTCAATTGTCATTTTTTGAATCAAATTAATATTTGAAATATTGTTGTCAAAATATTTTTCTTTACGGTCCAGATTTTGCGATTTGTTGTGACTTTTTTTTTGTGAACAGTCTGTAATGTTCCGAAACAAATTGCATTAAACGGCCATTAATTAATTAATCATCTATTGAAAAGTAAATAAGGATTATGAGATTATAATTTTAAAGGATATTAAATTTTATTTACTTAAATGTAAAATATGGGTCTATTAAAGCTTCAAAAAGCAATTAAAGTAATTAGCAAACGGCGTGAGAATTCAAAACGAAAAACAGTTTATAGAATTTTTAGATTTCATTTATCAATAATTTCTTTATTTATTATATGAAAAAAATGTATTTAATCTTTGCACAAAATCCTTGAATATTTATTAACCGATGAAAATTTTCAATAATTCTTGAAAATTGTCCAATTCCTTATTGATACAATACGATTGATAAATTCAATAATTTGCTATATTTTGTTGGTTTAGTGATTAATTTCTGGTAGAAACTTTGTTTAAAATGTCACCAATTATTAAAGTAAATCTTCGTCAAAGTTTTTAATCTCTTCACAAAAGATCTTAACATAAGCCCTACAACGACTACCTTGAGATTTTTAATACACGCTGGTTTAGCCTTCAAAGTAGACCCCAAAGTTTATTTAATTGGAAAAATACACTGTCAAGCAAATTAACCGTCTTCGCATCAGAGGCATAACTTTGCCTCTTTTATGGTCAAATGCAAAAGACGAATTAATTTGGCCAGGCATTCAAATAAAAAAATAAAAAAACAGTCCAAATGCAAAGGAAACATTTTAAATGATTTAAATGTTCTTATTGTTGCTATTGTTGTGAAGTTATTTATATTCTTTTAAAGATTGACATGCGTAAAACTTAATTGAAGACGAAAACTTGCAACTGTAAGATTCTCTGTAATAAAAAATGTACAGAAAAAAATTAACAACCAAAAATATTTGAATAAAGGTTTTACTGTTTTAAATTCAATTAGAAAACTTCATATAAAGGGATTAAAAATTTGATAAGATTAAAAAACGATATCGCTCAACTCAGATTAACTTTTAAAACAAAATAAACTTGAGCGAAAAAAGAACCCAAAGAAAAATGACAATGACATGACACTGAAGCATAAAAAATAATAATACTTAATATAAGAAAACAACAACTAAAACAACAAATATTCTCTCTAAAAGCGGATTTGTGTATAAAATGTTTAACAAAAATACGAAAGACATTCAACAACAAAATTGACCATAATATCTGGTTGGCAAACGAAAAAGGAACAAACCAACGAAAAAGTCTCTAAAAATTATAAACTTGCTAAACAATTTGCTACACTAAACGTTTAACCACTCTGCTTTAACGAGATTAAATCATTGTTTAAAATAATCAAATTCAAAATAAAATGCAAAAATTTTAGCAGACATCAGAGATTTTAAAAAGAATTTGAGTAAAAGCGGTAAGAAAACGCCGAGTAAAATTTTATGTTCCACCTTAATACAACAATATAAATGATTAGTTGTTGTTAATTTTGAGCAATTTGGCAAAGATTTACAGAATACTTCAGGTTTTGAATAACAATCACAAGATTGAAAAACATAAGTTGTCCCCATCCATGCAAGCAAATCAACAACAACAGCATTTACATATATGAAACCATGAATGAATCCATTAAAAACTAAAAACAACAAAAAAGACGAAATAATAAACAAAAATAAAAATTAAAATAAATAATAATCTAATCTTCGACTGTCAACGTAATTTGACAAAAATTCAATTAAGATATAAAAATTGTAATGCTTGTCTGAATCTGAAGCCCCCCTAAACAAAATACAATTTGGCGTGTTGACAATGATGTGGATATGGATGATGACAACAACAAACATTACAAACACAGAGGCAGTAACATTAACAATTACAGTCACACGTTGAAACCTTCCTAAATTATAAGTTTTTTTTTTTTGTATTTAAAACTGAAAATACCTTTTGAAGTCATGAGAAGAAACATTTATTGCGGCTTGTTTTAAAAGATGACAATAAGAATGAAGAAGCCATTATTAAGATTTGAGATTTCAATATAAATTTATTGATTTTTTTTTGTTTCGTTTCTCTTTTTGGAAAAACCAATAAGAATGATTTGATAACAGTTCAATCAAGGTTGGTATTAAAGAACTATGGGACTCCTATTGTGATGTAAGTGCGTAGTTTATTGGCAGATGGATTTTGCCAGCGAATTTGAATAGTATAATTAAAATTTTAGGTGTGTTTCAGTTCAGATATATATTTGCTTTAAATGGAAGGTTCTCTTAAAATTTGTTATTAAATAAGAAATATTTTCAAGTTAGCGCCTGTTACGAACGCACCCCAAACGTAACGTAATAAAAAACTTAAAAAAAAGTGCGTCATCTTGTATAAACTAAAGACTGTACATAAATCTTAAAAATGACAAATGTGAAAATCAATAGAAATAACTGCATTATCGACACGCATTGTAATACTGATAATCAAAGATTTTTATTAAGTTTCGCGAATTCTCACATGAACACAAATCTTTAGTTTGTTTAAAATGTTTGTCAGAAGTTTCCTGAAGAGTTAAGTAAGCGATAACGAAATGGCCATCGAGACGTGCTTTGACCCTCAATAATCAAATCGGTGATTTAAATAACGAATCGGAAAACTAGCACAAAAAAAGATTTTTTTTAATTAATGTTATTAAAAAATTCCCGTTGTTAAATATAATTTAAGTTTTTTCTTCAATTAGGTCACGGTTAGGACATATCCCCGACTTTTCACTACCTTTTTCAATGCTATTTGTCAATTATGTGGAGCAAAGCTAGAAAAAGGTTCTTTTTATACTGATAACAAGATAAATTTTAAATTAAAATTTTTCGAATGTAAAAATAAATAATTTTGTCATATCAAATTTCTACAGAGCGGGTAGTAAAAATCAAAAGTATTTTAATTTTCCTCAAACCAACATCAAGTTCAGATTTACACTATGCAACTTTTTGAGGCATTTTTTTTCTTAATTTTCTATTTAAGTTACAGCGTTATGCGTTATCTAAAAGTAAACATTAGCAACAGTAACATCCCCTTAAAACTGTATCAATATCATATTGTTTACTCCTGCTGCTTTACCAACAAACAAAAATTTCATAATAGTTTCATGAAAAATTGCATAGTGTAAATGCCGTATAAGCCATACGTCTGAGCTTTTCTTTCAAGGATACAATAAGAAACAGATTTTAATGGAAAAAGTTTGTTATGCTGCTTCACTGCTTTAGTCTTGTCTCATGTGGTCGCTAATCGCATTGTTTTTCGCCATATTTTAGTATCAGATATAAAGTGGAGACTTTATTATTTGTTCGTGTTTCTAAATCGTATTTTTTTTTGTAAAATCTCATTAATTAATTTGAGGATTTGAAGCAAGAATCCGACTTGCTTTGCCACAACGGATTTTTAATTAATCATACTCACCAATTGGAGTCTGCTGAATGAGTAAGAAACTTTGTGTTCTTTGAGTCTGCTGCTACAGCTGATTGCCGAAATATCAAACACAACCGAATCTGAAATGTTTTCAGGAAAGCATGTAAGAGCAAACAAGATTTTGAGATTTTGTCTCACATTGAAACACGCAATTAATGTTAGAGTATGAAGTACAATCAATGTCTTTGCAAAAAGAGAGAATGATGTTACTTCCAAGGTAAAATATGTGCATCATGAATGCATTCGGAACGAGGCATTATTCCTAGGACTAATGTCTCACTGGTCTACTGTCAATGTAGGTTGGATATATTTTCCCTATCAATTTTATAATTATTAGCAAAAAAATTTTTTTTTGAAATTTTGTTTACGGAGGAGCCTTTGCACCATATATTTATAAGTATACATCTCAATGTCTTGTTGCAAGTCATATTTTAACATTAACACTTTAATTTTTTTTCATAAAAACAACAAGAAACGATCCTAGCAATATTATTCTGATACTTAAAAATAGAATTAAAAACCTTAACACAAGGATAATAATATTTTTAATAATCCTTTTTGTAATTCACATTGATAATAATTTTTATTTCTTTAATTTTTTTTAAATATTTTTTACTGTCATATATTTCGTCTCAAAGGACCAGTTGTTGTTTTACAATTAAAAGTAAGTTTTACTTTTTTTATTTCTTATTTTATTTATTGTTTTTAAGGCTTTTGTTATTCCCAAAAAAAGCACATTGACAGCGATGTGATGTGATATTTATTTATACTTTGCTGTTGTTGTTTTTCATGTTCGTGTTGTTAACGCAAAAATCCTCAATATTGACACTTATTATGTCTGCATTTGTTATGAATTTCCGTAGAAAGCTTAAAACAAAATTAAGCGACAGAGATTTTTTTGCAAGAAAGAGGTGACAAAGAATGAATTAATGAGCCGGATAAATTAAAAACTTAAACAAGATTTTGCGCCATCTGTTTGATGAACACTAAGCTACATAGAAGAACTGCTGGCGAACCATAGAGTATAAATATAAATTTTGGTCAAAATCGGTGAAATAGTTCTTGAGTTACGGTGCAAAAACATAGAAAAATTAAATATTAAGCCAGGCGAACTTCAAACTACGCAGGAATACTCCTCACGACCCAT
Source organism: Gymnosoma rotundatum (assembly GCA_916610165.2). NCBI lineage: Eukaryota > Metazoa > Arthropoda > Insecta > Diptera > Tachinidae > Gymnosoma > Gymnosoma rotundatum. The sequence continues at coordinate 137,263,453 of OU744338.1, read as the reverse complement.
AGACCATGCATATAAAATTTGGTCAAAATCGGTCCAATAGCTTTTGTGTTAACCGATCAATAACATACACGTAATTATCATACATAGGGTCCACCAAATTTTTTTTAAATGCTATAAAAAACAGTGTAGCTTCGGCTGTGTGGCACGTAGCGCCGTCCTGTTGGAATCAAATTTTGCCAATGTCATCCTCTTCAATTTTTGTGTAAAAAAATTCTTTCAACATGGCCCGATAACGATCGCCATTGACTGTAATGACCACTTCTCATTTTCAAAGAAAAATGGCCCGTAAAATCCGCACCAAACAGTGACATGTTTTGGGTGCACCGACTTTTCAATATATCCATACGGGTTTTCTGTGCCCCGAATGCGACAATTTTGCTTCTTTACATACCCGCCAAGATCAAAAGGAGCTTCATCTGAAAAGATGATTTTTTTTTGGCTAAATCGGTATCTTAATGTCACAATATTTTCCAGCGTTGTTCAAGCGTATACACAACCATATTCGTTTAGCGAAAGGATAAAACTAATTATCTGTCAAATCAGACATGAGCTGAGTGTTACCATTCACCAAATAAGCACTAGTTGAAAAAAAGCGTTAGATGGCGGACCCGTTATATATATATATATATATATATATATATATATATATATATATATAACAAAGTTACCTTTGTTGTCAAGTTGTTAAAGAAATATTGAAAAAATATATTTAAATTTATTTTTATTTTTAAAAATTATTAGCCGGTCTATTTTAGTAATATAACAAATAAATCTGACTTAGTAAAGCGAAAAATCAATTAGCTTAGGGTTGTGTATGGACTTCGTCTGACCAACTTAATTGTGGTTTATCAAGAGGTATTCCTTGTATTCTAATTTCAAAGTTAAATAGATGATGTTTACAATGTAAACAAGGTAAATAATGCGCAGAAGGCTTTTGGCGGATGTAGAGATTCAGAAAAAACTTTATTTAATTTTAGTATGAAACCAAAGTAAACCTTTAATAGTCGCAAAAACTTTTTGTTATATAAGATTTAATTTATTGTTATGACTGTTTTTTTTTTTAATAATACTGCTGTTTGTTTTGGCTGATATTGACCAAGTTACATACACATTGGATTTTTGGTGATTTTTTATGAGCTTTTTGTCTTTTTTCTCTTTATATGTACGATTCTTATATATTTGTATGATGAACACATATTCAGACATTTTATGCATTTAATGCAGCAACATGGCTTTTTATATATATTTATTATATATTTTCTTTACATGCATAGATACATACACTAAGCTAAGAATTTTGGGCTTTAAGGTTTTGTTTAAAAATTGGTCGAATACTGCATAGTGGTTAAGGGGTTTTTCATATTTTTTGTACGCTTAACATGAACATATACTGGATAAGAATTTGCCAATAAAAATTTTAAAAATTCGTTAAACTTTGTCATTATAATTAAGGATTAAAAAGATCATACCATTTCATGTCACAATAAAATTATAACAAAAAAAAAATGTAGTTTGCGTGTTATGGCTGGCTGTGGCTTTAATAACAAATAAATATCGTTTTGAAAAAGAAGAACACCAAAAGTAAGCTTTTGTATGCTTGCTGCACTGGCTGTTACATCGACGACAAAATATATACAAACACAGTCGTATAAAACCATGTGTCAGGTTCACAAATTATAGCCTAAATAATAATGTTTTACATTGCAGCATACAACAGCAACACCAACAAAATGTGGCAATGTATTGAATTTAAAACTTTATTGGAATGAATACAAACACACCTGTTCATATTAGGGAATCTTCTTAACTGTTGTTGTTTGTTTTTTAATTTAATTTCTTTATGAATAAAAGTTGTTTTATAAACCCAGCATGAAGTCCCAATAGGGTTCAAATCTACTTTCTTTCGCTTCATACAAAAAATATAAACTTGACGCAAAACATAATAATATTGAAACACACAGGCTTTTTTGCTGCACGACTGATTCAGTGACAATTGTCGTTACAAACATATACATACATGTTTATATTAAAACATATTCAGGAAGGGTTGTTCCCTTATTAACTCATATATAGATCCAGTTAATAATAATTGACATGTTTTCATAATTTCAATTTGTCGCTTCATTATTAATGCGTTGTATTAAAACTTATTCTCGGATTGACATGAAGTTCTCAGTTGTGTTTTTCGTTTCTTTTGTAACAAAAAAAAAAAAAAAAAACAAGAAAAAATTAAACAAGAGCTCTATAATCGGCTGTACCGAATCTTATATATCCTTTACAAAAAATAATTAAGTATTTCTTTTCTTAATATACAGAGTTTTTCGAAATTTTAATCGTTTCGAAATTTTAATCGTTTAGTGAATTTCCAATTTGTTGCCAGTCTTGAGTTTTTTTTTTCAAATTTTCAGTTATTAATAAAATTTACACCTTTTTTGAAAAAAAAATCGACGTAACTCCGATTAAAAAAAAGCAAATATTGGGGTGACTGAGAATTAGAAAATAAAAAAAACGGTTCTGCATATATTAAGCATTTTTTTAAAATTTTAGTAGTTCCTTAAATATTTCTTCAAAAGCTTTAAAATGAAACCCATATTGATATTTTAAAAAATTTGAAAATTTCAGAGCTTCGTAACTCGAAAAATATGGGCGAGCGCCATGTTTATTTTATTTAATGTTTATTTCTTTTGTTTTAATTCTCTATTGCCTCATAAATTTAATATTCTGATTGGAGTTACTTTATTGTTCCAAATGGCCTGAAAAGGTAAGAGGTAGGCGTGGTGTTTTGCCTGCTGCCTCGAAGCACATAGACCGAACATGCTGATTTCCAATAACACCTCCTTAGACGCTATATCTGATAGATTGACATATTTATTTTTTTGTGATATCAAGTTTGCCGAGGCAATACTAACACGGATGGACAGACGGACATCGCTCAATCGACTTCGCTATGCATAAGAATTCAGAATATATATACTTTATGGGGTCGGACATAGATATTGTTGAAATTAAATACGGAATGACAAACTTATATGTACATACATACATATGTATGTATATACATATATACCACTTACACTTTTTGTGCTGAATTGTATACAACTTTTAAAATAAATTTTCTAATTTTAATAAAAAAAAAAAAATTATAGACATAAAATAGTTTGTGTCACTTATTTACAATAAATTAGAATTTTGATTGTTTATGTATTGAAGCAGAGAAACAAAGTAAACAAAAACATTAAAAACAATACTTAACTAAAACACTACTTTGAAGGTATTGTAGTATTTAATAGGTTTTTCACTCTCCCCATGGTTAGAAAAGGTAGCGTGACACCTGTAATAAGTGCAGCATGTCAAGCAGAACTAACAACTTTATTTGTTATCAATTGTTAAACCCATTATGAATGTCCATTGTTTTCAATAGCAACCATTTTACTTCCATTTCATTAATGATAGCTTTATCATTTCATTTCTATTTTATATTACAACAAAAACGAATGTCTTTATTGTAATGATTATTGGTATTTAATGATTACTTATTTAACGTGGTATTTTACATGCTAATGAGCAACACTGACATTTATGACAAATTTATCAAAACTTGACTTTTTCAACAAACAAGTGTATTATTATTTAAAAATAAAATAAAGAAATTAAAATAATAAAAGTCTTAGAGGACAAAAGCTTTAAGAAATTATGGTCACTAAAACGAAATTGTGTAAAAATGTTTCTCTGAAATGTTTTAATAAAAGGTGGCTTCGTTTTTATGGGTCCGTTGTCTGTTAAGTTTTATATTAAAATCAAATAGCTCATGTTAAAAGAGATACCCCTGGTTTGTTCACCTTTATTTTTATAAATTTAGTGTTTTCTTTACAAATTTCTTATTTCCATGAGGTAACAAGCAGAAAACTTTCATTTTGTTCGTAGAGTTTTCTTATTCCATTTTTCTTAAAATTTGTTACTTCAAAAAATGTTTTGTATCTTGCAATGTGCAAGTGTGTGTGTGTGTGTGCGCCTCGAGTTTATTGTCTTTTTTTATATATATTTGAGGTTTGTTTTGATGGTTAACACGAAAAATCAATTTTCGATCTTGTTAAATGCAAATTCCATTTCATGAAAGTTTTAAGTTTTGTGTTCGATTCGTTTTTTTATTTTTACGTTTCTGTTGTTTTACAATCATTGCAATAATCGTTACAATATCGAAACAACACATCTGAACATACGCGGTTTTAAATTCAACAGAAACAGATTTAGTTTCAAAAATAGCAGAGATTTGTTAAATTTGTTTCGTTACAAAAAATTTGGATATGCCAGATTCGTTTTTAAGCAAAATTGCTCTAAATATATAAATATTGGAAAGTAAATTAGTTAAGATGTAGAGACGTTAAGGACACTACTCCTTTTAAACTCGGCGAATATACAGTTGTGTGGTACGTTAAAATGCCATTAATCTTTATGTGCACATCCCTTAAAGTTTTGCGGTCTGAAAGCGAAAAGTTGAGTTTAAATAAGCGTAGGAGATCAATTAACTCTTTACTCCCTTCTCAGCAAATCCCGCATCACCCAACAGAAATTTACTCTGGTCATCGATTAATAATTTCCAATGTCACTTTTTACTTCAAAGTCCTTAATAATTGCTTAAGTTTGCCTTAGACGGAGGTCCCTTGTCGTATACAACATGCATCCACATTTTAATACCAGTCCTTAGTTTTCTGGTATTTACGACATTTATTTCGTCTCTCATTCTGTGGCTTACTTACAGAAATGTGTGATTTAGATTAATGTCTGTACCTGGCTTGAAGCCCTAAGCACCATTTACACCCTAAAACAAGGTTTACAGGATCATGGATCTACCCCATGCTATAGGGTCGGGGTCTATCCATAACTCTTTTGTTGATTGTGCAACAGCATATTTCTTTCTATTTGACACCAGACCTGCAGATATAGACTTTTATTTCACTACAGCCACCACGTGTACCTCGAAGGGACCTCACCAATAACCGACTAAAGAGAGGGGCGGCTCTCTGTATGCGTTACCGGCTCCCGTGGTGCCAGTTTATTGAAGGACACTGGTGCATCCTTCGAGAATATCCTACTATCTATCCAGATTCGGTGTCTGCACAACCAGGGGACTGGTTCCCCCTATACCCCGAAGATACCTGTCTCAAAACCTAAATAACCTCAGCCAGACTCGAAGTACTCTGGGGGATGGCGCTTACTTACAGTCAACTTTCACTTTGAGCCTGAAAGTGCAAGTTGGAGTTTCTTTTTCTTGTTTGTTTACAGCTTTTACCTCTAGTTCTCCAGCATTTTTTAGATATTGACTTTTTCTTCTATTCCAAAGTGTCGACGCCAGTCTCCTTTAGCACGGCTCCAAAAGCAAAGAGTTGCATTACAAAATTAAGTTCCTATTTAAATTGGGGGTCGACAGTAATCCAAAAGAGATATTATTATTGAAACACGTAATAATACTTTTAATCCTGGGTCAGACATTCTATCCTGGTTTTAATCGATTGTATACGAAATGACGAAATGGCGTCGAGAACTAGTTTTTTCATGATCACGTTAAAAGTTCTTTATTTATTTTTAGATATCAGATAATAAATGTGCTGTAAACTTTATCTTATGAATCTTCATCTAACGTTTGCTCACACTACGAAATTGATGCAATTCAATACTGCAAAAATGGCAAGGTTATTAATTTTTAATTTATATTTGATTTTTACGGGTGTTTGGAATTTAAAATGAATTTGTCGTTTTGAAAAATTCTAAATTTTATCTAACGAGTGTTAACGATTGTTAAAAAATGGCAAGTGTTCCATTAAATTTTATGGAGGGTGCGTTCTCAAGTCCCTCACTTTAATTATAGTTAATTCCGAGTCACAATCATGTGCTATATTTCTGTGTTTCTCTGTTAAACTTTGTGTGCGTTTCACTAAATTTTTTTTCAATGTTGTTAAGAAAATATAACAAAATTGAAAAAAGTATCTGAAATGCATGAAGAAAAAAGTAAAACAAAAAATTTGAACAAAGAGAAGAAAAGATTGCAAACATTTTGCTAGTTTGAATTGTTTAAAATACTTTAGGCTTGTTGTCAGATAATAAATTCGCAGATATATTTTTTCATTATTTTATGTGACTTCTTTGTCTTATGCCACACACAGCTTGAGTCAGCTAATAAATTTATAAATTTTAATTTAAAACTTTTAAGGTGTTAAATTGTTGAATATTGATTGCATTTATATGACAAGATGTGTGTTTTTCTTTTTTTTCTTTTAGGAAAAATATCCAATTATAATACGGTGGTGGTGAGTGTTGTTCGACTGGTGATAAGCCCAATTATATTTATAATCTAATTTTTTTAATTTCTGTACAAATGTTTGAAAAAGAGAAGGATTTGTTGTAAGTGGGCCGCTCCTTATATTTGTTATTAAAAATCTTTTCACATAAAATATTTTTAAACTCACTTTTTTGTTGTTCTCTTCTACTTTTAAATATTGCATTTGCTTCAATGTTTTATCTTTTATGCCACAATTCTTAAGAACTTGTTAACATTTTTGTGTCTGTTTGTTAAACAATTCTAACCAAGTTTTGTTGTTGTTAATATATGTAACTCGGAATGTCATCATATATTTGTTTATAAAAAAACTGGGCATTTGTAAGAAAATCGTTTGAAAAATAGTTTCATCTATGGAGAACAAAACCCTTTTGATTGTTTTTTAAAATCGTACTATTGTTTTGATTATTTTGTTTTTTTCTTCTTAGGTTTCGTTTATTCGAAGTGCGATGCTGATTTATTTCCTTCAGTCGAATGTGTTTTTGCATACAAATCATAGCCAGAGCATCAAAGCAAAAACATGCCCAGTGCAGACCCTGTTTCATCGTGTGCTTGTTGACGACATCATCACAATACTTGTTAATAGTGCAACAAATACTTATTCGTTTTTTTTTTGCTTTATAGAATAGAGTTATGCGATGGACTTTAGAGTGCGCTCCTATGTCCGTCTGTTCGTCTGCCATCCATCTCTATTTCCATCAATTTAAGCTTATTTCGTTGTTGTTTTTATATATTTTGTTTTTTAAATGTATTTTCGATTTTTTTTACCAACAAATAAAAATGTACTTGTTAAAATGTTAAAAAGTAGATTTCCTTCTTTTGGCTCGTCCAGTTCTGTTTTGTTGGAATTCATTATTTCTGAATTTCCTTTGAAATGCTAGAAGTTGTATCTGAAAACATTATTTAAGCTCACAAACAAAATTCGAAGTGGGTATTGTTGTACAATTTTCATAGCACTCAACAAAAAAGAATTTCAACAATGAAATATTTATAAAACAATTTAAGTTCGAGCTCAAGAGTACGCACTAGACGAACTTGTATTTAAAAAAGGTCTTCAATTTTTCAACCTGGACAATAATCTCTTCGTTGTTTATAATTTGTTTTTGTACCAAGTTTTTGTTAAAAGTTTAAGAAGGAGTAAAAATATTTCAACATATTTTACATACGAGTATGTAGACTTCGTATTTATCTTTTACGTTCTTCACTCACAATTGTAAATTGGAATATGTTGTTGTCATGTTGACCAATTTTTAACAACACAAATCAGAATAATAGAACTAAAAGAAATAAAACAAACTTTAACAATACAATACAATAAAATACTATACTTTTGTATATTTTTTTATCATTATTCACATCCTCATCATTCTAATAGCGAATAACAAAAGTAACAGCATCAACTTTGTTGCTCTCGTCATCATAATCATCAACAATTTTTTTGTGGAAGCTTGTGTTGCTTATGTTTATTTGAAAGTCTCTAATAGTTGCCAGCAATAAAATAAATTATTGCAACAATTTCTGGCACAAGTTGTTGTCACAACAAAACTTTACATGTTCTTGCAAATTGACATTTAATAATTCATGCCACACATCTCGTTGCATGAGTTTTTAATAGACAAAAAGATATTTGTTTGTTCTTTTTGTGTATCTGTACTCGTACGTCCATATGCGTTCATCTATTGTAACAAATTTTAAAACTAAAATGAAAGTTTTTATGTTTTGGTATTGTTGTTGTTGTTGTTGCTGTTGTTATTGTTATTGCTATTGTTTTAAATTTTATATTCTGTTAAATTGAACGAATATCTTTAAAACTTATTCTGTCATATGAAAAACTTTGTCATTAAATTCCTCGTCATCGCCATATGGACGATGGCTTTCTCCGGAATTAAAAACGTACGGATGATTTTAGAAAATAAAGTTTTTATATAATTTCGAATACGAGAGAATTATGAATGCGATAGTGTTTGAAAAAGGTGACCAATTATATTTTCTTTTTTGGCACCATTATGGGATATTGTGTTATTGTATCAATTAGAAGCATAGTGGTTGTTGTTTTGCCCGATAGAGCTTTAAATTATAAAGTAAAATTTTTGTTTATAGGAAAGATAAGAACATCGAATTAATATTTAAAAATGGATTTGGGCATTTGGTCCCCACCGCTACTCATAACGAAGTGCATTTCGGACGTCCAATTATGAGTCACTTATTCAACAATGTTGGCCTCCAAAGAGTCAATTGTTGCTGGTTCATCAGCGACTTCACGTGGCGCCGCAGAAAATAATCGAGAGATTCCAAATCGCATGATCTTGGAAGCCTATTGACAGGTCCTTTTCTGGAAATTACATTGTCGCCAAGTATTGATTTCAATAACTCGATGGTTGTGGTCGCCGTATGGCACGGAGCGCCATCTGGTTGAAACCATGGTACCGTAAATATCTCTATTGACTGTAACGTGAGATCTGTCCTCATTTTTGAAGAAATAAAGTCCTATGATGCTACCAGCGTATTAACCACACAAAACATTGCATCTTTCTGGATGCAATGAAGTCTGTAGGGAATGCTGTGGCTTGGTATCACACAATATACGGCATTTTTGCTTATTAACAAACCAGAGGGATGGCTCAGACGGACGATTATGTGTACCATAAAAATCACGGAGCCGTTTTGGATGATTTTATAGCTTTGTTCAAGCTTAAGTCTATTCATAATGGTTAGCCACAGTTTACTAAAAAAAAAATAAGAAAACATTTTTCATCAAAATTTAATTGTTAGTGTTGTTTTTTATAATTTTATTGAGCTTTAAAAAACACTCGATACAAGAAAGAACGATTTCACGATCTCCGACCGGAAGCCGTAGATCAAACGAATTAAAGAAAAGACGGAGAATTCTTGGAAACATAATTTATTAACCGCAAACTTTATTCATTTCATTATTTCATTTAAACTAATTCAAATCATCAGTCTAAGCTCCTGACTTCAACATTGGTCCTGAGCTTAATTTTTATATTCGATTTTTGTTAATTTTTTTAGTCGGTCACGTTTAACTTTTTACTCTTCGTATTTGTATAATTGTGCAATGTTATTGTTTTTAAATAATGTTTTAAGTTGTTGTTAATTTGAGGTTTATGTTGCTGTCATTGTTGTTGGTGCTTTATAATTTCTGTGCAAATTTCTCTAGTTCCAAACACAAGCAATTTTATAATGCAGGATGCCTTTCGTTTCCCAGTAGTTTTAATACTTTTGATAAAATTTGTTTATTTGTTACCTTTAGACACTCATGAGTAATTTGTAATGAAAGAAAAGTTTTATTAGTTTTATACCTTCACTTTTTTTTATCTGAATTCAAAATTGCGATAACCATTACATTTTTTCAGTAACCCGTAAATTTTTACTGAGATTAAAATTGACATTGCATTACCAGTAAAATGTTAATAATTAATGCAATTTTTTGGTAACGACTAAACTTTCATTTTTAGTCAAAAAGGGTTTCTTTAAAATTAAGTAAAAAAAATTATTACTTGCTCACGTTGACCTTCGATAAAGAAGTATCTTAAAATGACTTAATTTATTTAGCATTACTATTATTAGTAATCAGTCAAAATTAATTGGTAATGAATTTTAAATTGAAATTTTACTGCTTCTGAGAAGTGCCCAAATATTTTCTGTACACATTGATTTTCAAAATAAGAATAATAAATTTTAAATTGAAGAATAAAAATGATAGTAAAACAGTCAGTACCGTTGTAAGAACTGTGATTAAATTTTCACTAAAAAGAGTTATTGTACAATAAATGTTCATAATAAATTTTATTTATAAGTTTCATTGGCAATTTCATTAGCATCGATTGATAAAAAATGCTAATAGTGATAGTGATGTTTTTAAGTAAAACTGTTTTAAAAATATTTAGTTAAAAAATAAAGTCATTGTCATTGGCTAATCGTTAAATAGTTACTTTGTACACTAAATAAACACTTTACGGTATAGTTGAGCATTATTTTAAATTGGTATTTAACGAAATATGTGTGTTTTAACATTATCACTTTAGAAAAATATTTTTGCTTTCGTGTAAGTAATAAAATATGCCAGCAGAGAGGTATTAGGTGACTTTACACCTTTGACATCAAGTTTTTGACAAGTTTTTCACCCAACTCTTCTTCTTCTTCTTTATAAGGACTACCATGCAACGCATTGTGCCAGTACTAGGAAATTAAGTTATGGGAAGGGCGATAGAGGGAGTAGTGCTTGTGGATATTTGAAATTTTGAGAGTGACGAATTTTCTCTGTAATACGTAGTCAGTTCACTGGCCAATTGACCACAAGGGGATGCGCTCTTGAATCAGAGAGCGTTGAGCGTACGAAATTACTTTTCTTTAGGAACAAGTACCCTGATTTCATAAGCGTACATTCCGTTTCAGTAACGATAATACTGTGAAACATACCCCACATTGTGTCGATGATCCAGCGAATCAATAGAGCTGGATACCCTTCTGTCACCGATGAGCTTTTTCGCTTTCTCCTGCACGCGATCGGGTACTCCAAAATAGTCTTTGAAGCACCGGCCCATACATGAGAGTTGTATTTTATTTTCAGTCTGATAAAGGTGACATAGATAGCGAGGAGATCAGATGGAGGGAAATATTTCTTATAATGTTTCCGAAAACCGAGGCAGTTGAATGTTTCTTTTACGACTTAAAAAATATTATTGTTCCACCAAACATCACATTGAATCTTCATATTAAAAACATCGAGAACTTCTGGTTCCTTCATATCTATATCAACCATAATTACAGATGAGGTAGCACAGAAAAAAGGACGAAACCTTGCGGTATTTTTCAATTTACCATACACTCGTTTGACGATATCACATCTATAACAACTCGTATAGTGCGATCCCTGAGAAAGCTCGATATAAATCAAGAGAAGCTATCACCCGCACCAAAAGCAATAAGTTTTGATGTCAGAGCAAGCATCATGCCTCACTTTATTAAACGCCTTGAACAAATTCTAAAGCCTCCACCTTACTTTTGCCGAAATGGTGAATGGATTGACGCCCCTACGGAAGACATACTGCCGGTCACTAAGTACGCTATTGGACTCCAAATATTTCACAAGGGAAAAAGTAAGCATACTAACAAAATACAAAACATTCGCACTTATAATCTTCCGTCTTAAATAACTTTTCAACTTTACTTACAACTGCTACTTATGTCATTTTAACATTAAATAAATCAAAAATTATTAACGTTTACGTGTCAAATATTCCTAGTCGCCATCCATATTTGCAAAGTGAAATAACTAAATTCTTATATTCAGATTTATTTTTAAGATTTATGATTTTGTCCATGTTATAAATCTGAATAGAAAAAAATTCAAAAAGATGCATTATTTCAATTTTAATTTTCAATTCAACATGTGCAACTAATTTTGAAAATTACTACTTTCATTTTTTAAATTATTATTTGAATTTAAAAATTAAATATTTGTAAATAACAATTCCGATTTGTTTTTGAAATTTTCTGTTTTGTGAATAGATGCAGAACTGTGGGGCTAAGCCTTATTCACTTACTGATTTAAAGTTATAATAATACGAACGAACACTGCTACGGACAGATAATTATACACAGACATTTAAAATTTATAACAAGTTTTTTTTTTTTTAATGAGGATGTTGTTGGTTGGCCCAGTTTGGTTGAGTTGGATTTAGTTTTGTCTAAAAAAGTTTTCTTTCCAAGTTTATAATTATAAATCACTTAACAAACTTTTTAAAGGTTTGAATTAGAACTGTTTTCATTATTCATTAAACATTTATATGAATAACTTTCATGTCTACATTTTAATAATGCAGAGTTTTTTTTTTGAATAGTGATAAAAACCTGGTAACCCTGCCATGAATAAGTGAGAAAAATCATATCGGTCAATAATTTAACTAAAATAAAACTAAAACACAATTTAATATCACACAAAGCGTAGAAACATTTAAATATAAATAAAGGATTGCAAAAAGTTTAAAAAACTTTGATTTTTTATGATTATTCTTTATAGAACCATTATTTTTTATTTTGGTGCCAACACGTGAAAAATAATATTATATATTTGTTGTTACTGTAGAAAGAAAGAGAAGTTATTAAAAAGTTAAACAAAAAGTAAAATTAACTGAAACAGAACAATATATAAAAAAATATTGTAAAAAAAAACTGGTTTACTTGCTAAAAAAAAAAAAATTAATTTAAATAATAAAAAATGGGTCCTAAGTTGAACACTGATAATTTTGCTGCTCAGCTCCGGAAAGGTATTGATGAAATCAACGACAATATTGATAAAAAACTAGAGGCTCATTTTAAGACTACTGATGAACGTATATGTCAAGCTGTGAAAGATTTGGAGCAAAAATTCGAAGAAATAATTTCCAAAATTAAGCAAGATCTGGCAGCAGAAATAAGCAACATTAAGTCTGATATAAAACATTGTTACGAGTTCGTGAAGGAAATTGATAGAACCTGCACAAACAAAATTATTGAACTGGAAAAGTCTCACAATTTAATGATAAGGCGATTAAATCGCCCTGATGTCATCGTTACTGGTTTACCAGCTGCTTCACCTAAATTAAAAATTATGATTTTAAATCTAGCTGATATATTTGATGTACCTTTTACTGAAAACGATATACAGTACACTTCTATCAAGAACCATTCGGAGGTGCTGATAAAATTCAACTCAATTTCTACGCGTGATAATCTAATGAAAAAATATTACAAAACTCGCAATTTAATGTTGAAAGATTTGTTAAAATCTGATTTGAATGAGGATGGAGCAGATCTTGAGCAAAGGGTATTTCTGAGTGATCACCTCACACCAATGGCTAATAAACTTTGTTATATTTGTCGTCAATTAAAGAGAAGTAAGCAAATTTCTGGTTTCAAGTTTAGAAGTGGCAACGTACCTCACGCAATCATTAAATCGAATGATGGATCCGAAGAGAAAATTGATATATTTAATATTATGGAAAAATATCACAAATTTTAAATAGCTTTTAAAATCTTTGAATATCTATTAATTAATCAAATTGTTGTCATACATAAAACATAATACGAATTATTTTTAGTCTTGCGAAACATCTAATATTTCTTATTAATTTTAATGATAATTTTTTCCTCTTTATTGCATGCTTTATATCTTGTTTAAACACAATTATTTTTGCCGATTTTTTTTGCAATTATTTTTTGTTTTATCTCTTGTTTTAATTTTTGCTAAAAGTGCAAGATTTTTCTGTTTCTTGTAATTGTAAAAATTATGACATATGTATGTAGTATGAATATATATATATGTATGTTTATATATGCACATGTATATATATATATATATAACCGTCTGTACTTCACCTTTATTGCTTTATCATTTCTTCCTTACATTACTTGTTATACTCTTTAGTTAAGAGAGAATTTTTGAATTCATTAAATATTTTAGTAAATTTTAAAACTAAGAGAAAATAATAAAAAAACTGAACGCCAACAATTATAATAATGCAAAAGAAAATTTATGTTTAGTTAGAAATACATTTAATGAACGTCACTGTTAAACTTTATCCCTTTAATTGAATAATTATTAAATACTATTTACGCTTTTTAAACAACAAAAAAAAAAAAAAAAGTTTTATAAAAACAATTAAATTATTGACTGGATTAAAATAATATATACTGTTGTTTAGTTTTAGAGGTAGTAAAAAGATTTGATTACAAATGTTTTTATTTATATTTTTAATCTTAAGAAACGTTTCAGTGCTGTGGCCTCAGTTTGTAACATCTAAATATGACGTTGGTTAATTTGAATTTGGGTCCAGTTATTGACAATGGATATAGTGCCAAGGTACACTTAAAGAATTTGGATTCTGGCTTAAAAATAGGCCACTGTAATAGCCAAAGTCTGAAACCTTCTTCTTATTCAAGTAAATTTGACGAATTTCAAGATGTTATTCGTGGAACATCTTTCGACATTATTGCGGTTACTGAGACCTGGCTCAAGCCAGAGGTGGCAAATGCTGCTGTTCACATTGATGGCTACACTCTGTGTAGAAATGATAGACCGCAAGAACATGGTAGAGCTGGGGGTGTTGGTTTTTACATCTCAAAATCCATCAAATACAGAGTAATAAATGTAAACTCGGTGTATAATGAATGTGAAATGCTTTTCATTGAAACTACTATTGAGGGAAATACAATCCTGATAGGAGTTGTGTATTTACCAAGTGGAAGTATTGATGTATTTGAAACTAGTGTATGTGATTTATTTGAAAAATATAATAACATTATCATAGTTGGGGACTTTAACTATGACCTCACTGATCCCGCAAAATTAACCAATTTTGAATCTTTGTGTCATCGTATAAATCTTTCAATTAGGCACAACTCGATCCCAACACATTTTGATGTAAGATTCAGTACGGAAACTCTTTTAGATTATTTTCTTTTAAGTGGACAGCCTTCTTTAATTGAGACGGGACAGATGCAATGTCCATTTCTATCATCTAATCATGCTTTTATTTATGCATCATTTAGATTGCCTGTGGTTCCTCCAAAAAATTTTAACAATTACATTAAGTATCGAAACTACTCATTAATTGATATAAACATTTTGAATTCGTGTTTACTAGGATATGACTTTACAGACTTTTACAATACGATAGATGTTGAATTACAGGCAAATAAGCTTGTTGATGTTATCTCGCAAATGTTTTCCCTAGTACCTATATCACAGTTCAAAGCTCGTAAAGAAGCAGACTGGCTTAAAGCTCCAGAAATAGTTTATGCAAAGTCACTAAGGGATATAGCTTATAGAGGATACATTGCTGATCCAAGTGAGCAAAAGTGGCGAATATTCTGCAAATATAGAAATAAAACTAAAAAAATCATACGTAGAATGAAAAAAGGCTTTTTTAATAACATTTTCGCACATGCAGACACAAAAAGCATGTGGAATCGTCTACGGGCAGCAACATGTGATAATACGGAATCAAGTGATAGTGAATCTGTAAATGTTGATGAAATAAATAATTATTTTTTGGATGGTTTTGATACGTACTTAGGGGAATCAATTGAAAATATTGTGTTCAATGAGGAAAATAACATGTTTTCGTTTAGATGCATTAATATATTAGAACTATATGTGGCATTTAATAAAATTAAATCGAATGCATGTGGTGTTGATAACATACCATTAAAATTCATGAAAATAATTTTCCCTCTATTAGATGATCATATCTTGCATTTATTTAACTCCATGCTAACTACTTCTGTTTTCCCGAATAATTTTAAATTGGCAAAGGTTGTACCGATACCAAAGGTTGGCAAATCATATGAGAAAGAAAATCTAAGACCAATAAGTATTTTGCCAATATTGTCTAAAGTTTTTGAACATGTTATGAGAAATCAAATCATGGAGCATATAGAAAGAAACTTGCTCTTGAATGATCGACAAACAGGGTATCGTCAGAAATGTAGTGCTTCTTCTGCTTTGCTGGGAATCACAGAGTCAATTAGAAGCGATTTGAACAGGGGAATACCAAACGTTTTAATATCATTAGACCTTTCTAAGGCTTTTAATCGCATTAACCATGTAAATTTGATTAAAAAATTAAACACTGAATTTAGATTTTGTAGAATGTCTTGCTTATTAATATATTCTTATTTAACGCATAGAAGACAATTTGTAACATTTAATGGCAGAAATTCTCAAGAACGTGAAGTGGAATTAGGCGTGGCCCAAGGATCAGTTTTGGGTCCTTTATTATTTTGTATGTACCTAAATGAGTTGTTTCATTTACTTGAATCTGAGATGTGTCACATGTACGCATTTGCGGATGATATACAATTATTAATTAAGGGCAATAGCACTGGAGAAATAATTAAATCAACTATTCTAAATATCTTAGATTTTGTAGATTCTTGGATGACCTCTAATTACTTGACATTAAATATATCTAAAACTAAAATAATGAAATTTGGGGCGATAAGGATGTTTGATCTAGCCAATTGTTTAAGAACTAGGGGGATAGAAGTGGTTGATAAGCTTAGAATACTAGGCATCATTTTGGATAATAAGCTAACTTTTTCACATCACGTAGATAATATATGTGCAAAAGTAAGTTTTACGCTTCGAAGACTTTATTCCCTGAATATTTTTTTACCATACCATGTCAGACTTAGAGTTAGTCATGCCCTGTTAATGTCGCAAATAACTTTTGGTATGGAAATATTCTTGTCTACGTCCTCCGCAAATATTACAAAAATTAAAGTTCTTATTAATAAAATAGTACGTTTCCTTTTTGGCATAAGGCTTTATAATCGTGATCAACGGACTTATAATCATATATCGCCCTATGTTGAACGTTTTCTTAGGTGCACCTTCAGTAATTTCGTAACTTTAAGGTATTTGTTAACATTTTATAATATTATTAAAAATGATACTCCACAATTTCTAGTACACATGTTTAGTTTTTCACGTTCGACCAGAAATATTCAAATTTTTATTCCAAGAATATACAACACATATTTTGAAAAATCTTTTTTGATAATAGTTGCTCGTCTGTGGAACTCTTTACCTACTACCTTACGATTATTTTTGTACTCTGTACCAATCTATCGGAAAAAATTGATTGACCACTTTGTTCATAATCAAAATTGATAAAAATTATATAAACCCATTGTCAATTTGGATCTCTGTTCAATATTTTTACTGATACATTATTTTGGTGTTACATATTGGGGCTGTCTGTTTACGAAACGTTAATTTTAGTTATATTCGCTATATTATACTTTATACTAATATTACATCAAAACTATTAGTTAAAATATAGCGTGTACTTAGTCATAAGAAGATTTGGGTTACTTTTTAACAAATTTTTTATATACAATTGTAATAATTTTTTGGCCAGTGAAGGCTTTTTGTATTACATAATTTTTAAATAAAGAAAGAAAGAAAGAAAGAAAAATTATAAAATACAATAATCCTTTCAATGATTTGTTTATATTAAAAGACAATTTGTGAAAAACAAAATGTCTGCCATTATTATCAAAATAAAGAACATTTTGAAAAAAAGCTTAAAAACAAAATTTCTAAAAAGTGTTTGACAAGTATTCACATTTTCTTCGTTTAGTGTTGCACCACAATTAAGAATGGTAAAAATTTCTTAAAATTCATTACTTCATCTGTTTGCATAGAAATATTTAAGGTATTGTTAAATTATCATTATCACCCCTGTAATGGACAATTTACACTTTTTTCCCATTAATAAAATTGCAAGAAGAAGAATGGCGTTTTTTGTTATAATTTCTTAAAGAGAAAAAAAAAAACAGAAATCTCCTTAAAAACATTGTTGCAAGCTTGACGTATGTGTGTGCCATTTTTTGCTGCATCCTATTTTCAACACAACTCGTTTGAGATCGTTTTTATATAAATGCAATCTTTTAACGTAATTATCTTGTCAACACTTTATAAACAGAATGCTTCAATTCATTGCATTCGTGTCTGTCTTCCTTCATCTGTCAAAGAATTTCCTTTCGTTTCGTTTTCCTTTTTTGTTCATCTAGTTAAAATACTGCTCAAGAGGATATTTAGAATTTTATCTGCAAACTTAATTCCTTTTGTACAACTTTTCGTTGTTTTTTGATTTAAACAAATCAAACTAAAGAGTGATGCATTTTTTCTTTGAAAGCAGATTTTTTATCTAATTGCAATTCAGTTAGTAGAATAAATAAAAAAAGAAATAATTAATAATATTGTATTTTAATTCAAAAAAGATTCGTTGTTGCATTCTACTGTCTATTGAGTTTAATTAAGACCTAATATTTTTGTTAAAAAAAAAAAACAAAAAACAAAAATAGAATTAAAAAATATTCGACTAAATATTAAATTTTAACTAAAAACAAGGTGAATTGTGAACTGTCAAACTCCATATATAAAAAATCTGTATAACAGTTAGATAAATTTTTTATGTATGGAGTTTGACAGTTCGAATACCGGCGAAAATTAATGAATTCGCCACCGCTATCACCATATAATTAATTCGCCTTGACTTAAAGGGAAAAACGCTTTGTTATTTTCGGTAAATTAAAAAATTCGGTGAAAAAACGTTTTTTTTTCAGACTTATGGCAACCATCTTGAGCAATATGACAGGACTGTTATTTTTGATCAGATGCTCTGAAAGTGAGCTTTGATTACAAGAAGAAATTATATGCAAATACGTAATCTGTTCTGCTGTTTATTAATAGGAGTCGATTTAGTGATTTAAATTTTAAGATTTCTTTAAACTTGTTACTCAAAAGCTGTAACAAGTTTGTGAGGCATGTGAGTGTAATGAAATTGATTTAAAATAATATAATTTTTTATTTAAGTGCAAAACATAATACAGTTTTGTTGTTATTATTAAAATGCTATTTGAAGATTTCCAGCTGTCATCATGAAATAACTTTGAGATTTGTTTGTATTAAGTTCTCTTAAGATGGGTTCCACATTATTTTGTTAGAAATAAAATTTATCCACATTCGCAGCATGTCCAACTGAGAAATTGATATAAGAATGTACATGATGGCATCCAATATATCTTTGCCATAAACACTTGTACTTGTACTTCAATAATGTATTGTCAACAGAATCAACACACCATCATGCCACAACTGCCACCTCCATTGTCCGGTGGACATTGAGTTTTTTCTATAAAAGTTATAGTTGATATGTGAACGAGAGAGGCAGGGAGGTAGGCAGTGAAATTGTGTTTAAAAGAAGAATTTTTTTAAAGAAACGTAAAATCATCGTATGTTAGAGAATCACAAGACAATCACCAACATAAAAATTATGCAAAAAAGTAAAGTTTTGTTAACAATTTACGAACATGAAAACATATTCGTCAAAAAGCAAATCATGCACAAGAATCACACATTATTATCGCGATTGAGCTGAATTATACGAACAACCTACAACACGGTTTGCTTCAACAAACAAACAAGCACATATGTACATGCATGCAACCATAGAGAATTTGCAACACAAACCAAACAACTATAAAGTGTTTGTTGTAAAAACAATTGTAAGAAAGTTTAAGAATTACATTTGTTGTTCTTTGTTAAATGAATTTGGATTTACCTATCAAGAGCTACAATTCTGATTTCTTAGTTGCTGTTGTAATAGGTTTTTTGTTTTTTTTTTCTTTAGTACGGGTACAAGTCCGAATAAAAAAAAAAATTTGTAAAGTTTATAGTGGCCTGTCAAGATAAATATATTTGTGTGTATGAACGTATGAAAAGCCAGCGAACGTCATCCATCCATAATCATGAGTCAACATCATCGCACACTTGAGTTGTGTCAGTAGGAATATTATTTGTTGTTTAGATGTGTGAAGTAGACCCACAGCCAAGTTGAAAAGTCAATATTGACTGCATACAATGAGTGCACTGCTTAACTACACTGTAAAAAAAAATTTTAATTTTTCATTAGAATATTTTCTGCTTTTAAATAATAACTTTTTATCTCTTTCATCTACTCTCATTTTTCTAATGAATTCAAATAAGACTGTAAATTTTTTTTATATTTTTAATTTGTCGCAGGTTTTGCATTGCAATCATTTATTCAGTGTATTTTTAAAATAACTCCAATTATAACTGCTGCCATTGCCGATAAACAAATATCAAGCAACTTAGCTGCTAAACAACCAGTCGACCAACCAGCCAGCCATCGAATCAACCAACCACTCACATGCTTAACAAGAATGTAGAGTAGACTCTTTTTAAATTGGCCACGAGCATTAATCGTTCTCATCTTGTTTTTGAATACGACAAGTTAATAACAGGCCACATTTAAAGGCAGCTGGATTAAAAAATATTTGAAAAAACAGAAACAGCAAAACAGGACAAGAGTAAAGAGAAAAAAATGTTCATCTGAAAAAAAACATATTTAAAAAATTTAACAATCCCAAAGCAACTAAAAATAAATAGTTCATAGCAAAAACCTTAAGGGTCCTAGGAAAAATGCCCAAAAGATATTAAAAAAAAAACAAAGGGCGTAAACTCGTTCAATAGTTAAAGTTAAATAGAAAATTCTGTACGAAATGTAGAGAACGCCATTGTCTTTATCACAGTACTGACGTCCTTGGATCAGTCAAAACATACGAGTACATTGCTGGGCAGCTTCTAAAAGTCATATTGCAACATAAATTTGCCAGATACCCAGCCAACTTTTAAACTTGATTTCTAAAACATCATGTGATAGTTTGTTTATATTTTTGGGCAAATACTCCAAACCTCAATGTTTTGTTTGCCGGTGCAGTTTTGGCAGTCAAGAAACATCATCATCATCATCCACTCGCAGCCTCTTAAATATTTCTTCATTTATTTAAATTTTAGTTTTTTTTTCTTAAAAAAAGAGTTGCATGATTTGACTTTTCGGTTAATTTGTTATCATCAGCAAGTCATCTCGTCCCATTACCATGATCACAGTCATCACAGTTATAACGTTAGCGTGTCTTTGTTTTTCGTCATTTTGGTTTAAAGTCTTTTTATTTTCTGTCTGAATGATTTCGTGATTTATTTTTGAGATGTTACTCAATTCTCCCTCAACATTTTTAAGAGTTCTGCTTTAACTTTATCAATAGTTATTTATAAGCCGTTCTGTTTTTCACAAAATAATGAAAAGGGAAAAAAATAAATGAAGATCATAGTTAAATCTGAATATTAAAAATGGTTTTAAATGATTTTAATAGAGATATTTTGCACCCAAGACACGGCGACAAATGAAGCAACGAAACATTACAAACAACAAAGTATAAGAACTTTTAACAACGTTTATAAAGTTGTTTTTCAATAGAACAACAACGATTTTAGATGATTGAACTCAAGCCAAACATTAGGGGCATTCACTTTATGCAAAGATCAATGATCGCTTAAAGTTGAAATTTATTTATTGACGTTAAGACTTTTCTGTTCAATTACAAATTTTATGAGCTTTAGATATTTATATTTACATTTCATAGTTAATTTTTAGTGCTTAAAGTACTTTTAAACATTAAAAAGTACCTTTTAAATACCGTTTTACTATAAATAACATTCTTTTGTATTTTTTATAGTTTCTGTGTTAAATAGCCTTCTAACGAAACTTTCTCTAGCGTTAAAAGAGCCCTTAAGCATTCATTAAAATATCTTCCTTAAATTCTATTGCCACCAAATAAAAAAACAATGTGCAACAAATTTTCAGGACATAACTATTTTTACATGTTACTGCAAAAAAGAGTTTTTGTATGGACGGCTTCTCATTTGGCACTGTTTGTACGACGAACTATTAGTAATTTATGTTTAAAAGTTTATTTCTCTGTCTAACCTTCAGTCTATCTGGGCTCTTCTTAGTTTAAGCAAATGTGCGTAATTATGCGAGAATATCAGATTTTTAACTCACGCACATGTGAAAAAATAGCTCTAGACAGTAGTCGCCTTTTTTGTTTTTGTTGGCTTTTTTCCTAAATACGTTACGTGTATGTCTTACCATTGTTGCAAGTTGCAAGTAGTTGATAGGCTGTCTTTTACACTTGGTTGCTTTATTGTTTTTTTGTTTTAGAGGACGTTTAACATATTTTTTGCGTTTCAAAATTTTGTTTGTTGTTAAGTAAAGTTTAGTTCAGTTTAGTGCATAAAATACACAACTAATGATGCCATTGTTTAAAATCATAGTTAGTTTGTTTACCTTTTCGCTGTAGTAGCTTTTTTTTCTTTACTTTATTAAAACGGTGGAATTTGTCGCAAAATTTATAATGCCCTCGAGGCGACAGAAAGTAAAAATTACACGAACGAAAATAAAAAGGGGTGAAACTTGTGAATAATATTGTTAATAACCTTTTTGTTTGTACGTACACAGGGCGAACAAAGAATCATTAACAAATTAACACTTGTGTTTAAATTTATCAAAAACATATTTATTTATCTAGGACAGACAAAATGAATTTTCCAGTAAATAATTTAGGAACTTAATGTGGGTACGTCGCAGTTACATTTCGGTGTTAATAACCATGCGATAACACAAATTAAAAAACATATAAAAATTCAGTTTTTACTTAATTGTTATAAATTATTAAATTACGTCAGAAAGATTACTGCAAATATTGTAACAGTATTTAATTTGTAGTATTTTTAGTTTATTTAACCAACTTTAAAAAGGTAAAGTTTTTGTCTACGTTTGCTCCCGCAGAACTCGGTAATTTCTAAACCAATTTTTAATTTTTTTTTAATTAAAACGTGATGCCTACAGATCATTTTATTAAAAATTAAATTCTGTCCCCAGACAACACATGGGATTTTTAACCGACCTCAGAAGAAGAAGAAGAATGTTATCAATTCGACTGAACGTCGCTTATGTTTGTGCCTGTACAACTCAGTCATTTCTGAACCGATTATGAATTTTTTTTATTCGGAAAGATTAGTGCCATTTTAAAAACAATTTATATTCTGTAAAGTAAAGGGTGTCCCCATACAACATACATGTTTTTAAGTGTATTATGAAGCGCAAAGGGCACAAAATTAAAAAAAGAGTATTACTATAGCTTCAAAAAGAAAAAAATTAATATAAAAATAACTCTAAAAATTAAAGGGTGTTCCCATTGGTGACGTAAACTGACCTATATGGGCCTACCTTTTGAATTGTTATAGATAAAAGCCTGAAAATTGGACAAAATGCCGATTGCTAAGACCGTTTTAATAACAAGTATACGTTTTCAAAATTATATATTAAAGGGTGCCCCAATAGTTCTTTTAATTTGCTATATGTGGATATACTTTTGAACAGTTGTAGACTGACGGTTGAAATTTACAAAGAACCTGTATTGCTAAGTCCGCTATAACAACAAGTATAAAATTTGGATTTGGAAATTAAAGGGTGTGCCAATAGTTGAAATAATTTTATATATATATGACAAAACTTTTGAACCGTTATAGACACAGAGTTGAAATTTACAAGGAACCTTTATTACTAAGCCGACTATTATAACAAATATACAATTTGAATTTAAAAATTAAAGGGTGTTCCCCTAATTGATGTAATTTGACCTACATATGCCTATTTTCTGAACTGCTGTATACAATTAATTGAAAAGTAGAAAAAAAGTCCACTACCTAGTCTGGTTTAATAAAAAGTATAAATGTTTACAATTATGGATTAGAGGGTGTTACATTAGTTTAACTTAAACTGATGCATATGACCGAACTGTTGAACAGTTGTACACAGACGGTTTAAATTTACAAGGGGTTGTAAATTTACAAGGAGCTGTAAGTACACTACAGTAAAAAGTATAAAATTTGGATTTGGAAATTAAAGAGTGTCCCAAGAGGTAACGTAATTTTATGCATGTGGTCAAACTTTTTAAACCTTTATAGATAAACAGATAAAATCTGTTCTGAAGTCAGTTTTTTTTGCAAGAATTATTACATGTTTATTCAACGGTAACGGACACCCATAAACAATTTTAACAAAGTTAAAAATTTAAAATTATATCTTTTACTGTACTTTTCGCTTAAAACGCAAAAATATTAAAGAAAAAAAAAAATAAAGGAAATATAGAAAATTATTACTGATATTTAATTTGATTTATTTGAGGCTTAAAAATTTTTTCATCTCATAGAACAAAGACGACAACCAAACTTCATTGGCATCGACTAAACACATGCAGCAGCAAACGCATAAACATTAACTATTCTACTTAAAGCAGCTTAACTCATCAGTTATAGATACAGTATCAGTGCAAGATTTGACAGCAGTAAGCAGGCATTTTAAATGTGGCTTTACAATGTCATGCTTTTTCGCAACGCATGTCTAGTTCAAAACTTTACAACCTCCCTTCATTAGGCCTTCGCCCACTTTTGCTTATGATGTTTAAATTTTACTATTTTGTAGCTGACATAAAAGAAGCATGAAAAATCTTTTATCTTGGAATATCTTGTACTATTAGGGCAGTGAAGATGACAAACAGTGGAACAAAGCCTTGAGCAGTTTATTAGGAGGAAAACATTGATTTTGAAATTTAAAGAGTCACGATCTTTCTTACATCAAAGCAAAAATCATTAGCGGGATTTTTACTTATTGACTTCTTTGACGAAATTTTCTTTCTGATCCTGGCATCCAGTCAGATTAAAGGCAAAGGTGGATTTTAGATCATAATCCCACACTTATTATACAAAATCTGCATTCGTATGTATAGAATTGTGTTTAATTTTAAATTGACTTTGTGCAACTGAAATGGTAAATAAGAAAAATATTTCTACAATTTAAATTAAAATTCCATTTAATTGTATACGATTTGTTAGCAAAAGGTTGCTCTTGCCAACGATTTATCTCTGGCTTAAGAGTTGAAGTGAAGATAAAATGGTTTAGCTTTGCAGCATGTGGCACTTATGTTTGACTATTTGTCTTTTCTAACTCTGCACATTAAAATGCAGTGATCACACCCTTAAAGGGAAATATGAAACCATCATCGCATATGCTTCTCTTGATTCCTAAGCTTAAATAAAACGAGTGCTACGAGTGTAAATAACTTATGTGAGCACATACATATTGTATGGTTCTGTATCTTTGCTTTAACATTTGCATATGTGTTCATACATATCGCATACAAGTTTTTGTTGTTGTTGTTGTTCATTTGTTAGCTTAAGATATTGAAACAAATTGCTGTAGTTATTACTGTGACGGTGACTTGGTCGTTTGTCTTTTTTCTTTTCTTTTAAAGCTTAGCTTTAGCTTAAGCTTTGGTTTCTTTTTTATTTTCTGCTCAATATTACCCCACACACGTACTTCTACATACTCGTACATATTCTCCTTCGCTAATAGGAATAGTAAATGTAAATCGTTATTCGCCATAAATTGTTTTTTGCGATATAAATCTCTAAGATCGAATGTTACGAGTATGTTTTGTAGATTTTTCTACATCGTCGTTCTTGCCAATCTAGCAACATGGTTTTAAATGAAGTCATTAGGCAACTTTACAAATCTATTAATCTTCTAAATATATTTTGCTTAAGATAAAGATACAAACTTTATTTTTTAATGCCTTATTTGGGAATATCGAAGGACTAAACGGAATGTGCTGTGTTCCTTTTATTTGGTCATAATACGAAGAAGATGCAGGAACTTTTTATGTAGAAATGAGTCCTTTACTTTAAGTTTCTTTCCATTTTGAAAAGGAAAACTTGGTGAAGCTAGATTATGATATAAAATTACTTAATTCATTCATGGTCAAAAATCGATGGCTTCATTCTAAAGAATTTAACTTTTTTATGTCCCCATTTGTTTGCTTTAAAAGAATACATTTTTTCAAACTCATATTTAAAAAACAAAAAGTTGTTAATACAATATCTGACTGTATTGAGAAGTATTAACTAAAAATCGAATTTTTATGTCTTTCAAAAACAATAGTTTTCTCACAAAAATTCCAATAAAATTGAATTGCGATTGTTATCGCTGACTGAGTCAAAGTTATTAAAAAGTAATTTACAATTAACTTGCCCAAAGCAGTCACGCTACTTCACATTTCAAACTTTGTAATAGCGGAAATAAAATAAATAAATTCTTATTATTTACAAAATGCGTAGATTCATTCGTTCACATGTTACACGAATATGGAGAAAATAATTTTAACTATCGAACAGAAATTAAAGTTAATTTCTAAATATTTGCTTGAACGAAAGCAATAAATAACATCGACTGGCAAAAGATAAAATGAAAGTTTTGCTCAATCTTAGATTAGGATTTTAGTAAAATAATTCATTACAACAACAACAAAAAAATATGTCAAATATAATTTGTACCAACAGATAGAAATTTAACACCAGCGAAGACCACTCAAGCAATAAACAGCAACAATAATCATTCTTTCATTAGTTTCTTTAATAGAATAGACAATGCCAGCGATTCCTAATGTTTAAGTTAGTTGTTTTCCTTTTAAATCTTATATTAAGAATACGAGTAAAGTTGAAATATTCGATTTGAGAAATTCTGACCAAAGACAGAGAGGAAGAGACACAAAGACACTTTAAACACGAATATTACATGTGTTGGCATTAATGTTAAGAACAAAAATTACCACAAAAAACAAACAAGAGAAGAGAAGACTTTATCATCACCTTTATCAGATGTTGGATTATTTAACGTCGCTAGA
This sequence comes from Gymnosoma rotundatum, assembly GCA_916610165.2. Classification (NCBI taxonomy): domain Eukaryota; kingdom Metazoa; phylum Arthropoda; class Insecta; order Diptera; family Tachinidae; genus Gymnosoma; species Gymnosoma rotundatum. The sequence goes on along the minus strand of OU744338.1, from coordinate 137,236,941 downwards.
TTGGTTGTTTAGTTGTTTGACTGGATGAATAGTTGGTTTTAAGGTTGGTTGGCAAGATGAGCTTTTGAATGTATTTTCAAAGGGTTAGTGGTAGAGTATGGTGTAATAAGAAACCCATTAAAAATCGAAAGCAAGTAGCTAAACACTATCGCTCTAAAAACATATCTGATACGTAGCGATGCATTTGTTGCTCCTGCTGACTATTTCAAAGCAATTCTAACAACCATAACACTATCGCAAGCAACAACATTAACAAACGTTGCAAACACACACACAATATTGTTTTTTATTTATAAATTTTCTCTTACTTTGATTTTTAGCTAAACACTTTTGCAGTAGATGGAGTAGAGTAACGTTTAGTAAATTCTAGAGCAGCATAGTGAAATGTAATACCAGCTTCTCAAACAAGTATTATGCTCGCAGTTATACACAACTGAAAAAGCGCCTGAAGCCATAACGACGTGTGCAAAAGAAGGTGGCATGTGCTGTCAGCCAAAGGCTAAAGAGAAGCACTCAATAACTAAACAAACTAGAGCACAACAGGATGCACTTACTGACTACAATACAACCAACTAACCAACCAACCAACCAACCAAACATTCCACTTTGAATGTTTGCATTAACAGTAGTTAGTAATATTATTTAGAAAAATACACTGATACAACTGGTTGATTGTCATGTATTTCTTTTCTTTGTATTCTAATCGAAGGCAACAAATTTGAGTGTCTTCAAATGACACATAAGAAACATTAATTGATTTATGAAAATTAAACCACACAGACATACAACAATAGTATTTTTGTCAGTGTAATACATCTAACGACACACTATCAATATTAAAATAAAATCTACTGCTTCTTCTTTAAATTGTGCAAATTTGTGTGTGGCTGTGTGTGTGTTTGTGTGAGTCTATTTGCGTACGAATAATTGAAGCAAGGCTTTTAGCCAAATTATCAATGAATGTAGTTGTTTTATATTGTTTTATTTATCGTTATCGTTTTAATGCACTTTATTCATATTAAGTTATTGACAAACATTCTCATTCTCTAAATTCTGTGCTGCTCTTGTTAAGCGCAGTCTGATGCAACAGTAACAAGATTTTGTGTCAATTGCAGGTGGAATCGCTTAAGTGGTCTGTCAATTTAAGACCTCCCCAAATAAAGTAAAATGATTGCACAGCCACATTAAACTCTATTTACTCTGTTAATCTCTACTATTGCAAAAAACAAAAAAAAAACCGAAAAACTTGTGCAACTTGTATTTTGGTATCGTGTTCCAAAGCAACCAACTGCAAAACATTGCAGGAAAAGTATCGCTGAATTTTACCGCAATAACTGCTGCAGGTTATACTTAACGATAAATAAATATTATTAAAAATTCTGCGTATTCTGGCTAAAGAGGAGTGCGAGACATTTTGTAATTCCATGGCGCAGAATCTGCAGATTCTTAACAGTAACAAAATTGTGAATTTGTTAAAACATGTTTGAATTAATGGCAGAGCGAGTAAATCTTTTAAATTTAGTTTTCTATAATTCGCCTTATATCTTTGAGCAGCAGAAAATATTATACCCAGACTGTATGAAGTTGTAATTGTAAGAAGCTTTTCCTTGCCCACACAAAATACACTGACCGCCATAAGAAGGTCTGTTTCTGTGTCGCTACTTTGGCCATATTTTTCAACATTTTCAATTTGCAATTAAAGCAGATTTATCTATTTGCTTGTACTTAAAAGCGTGAGATATTTTTGTGAAATTAACAGCGGGTTGTTTTAATTTTTTATTAAAACAAAATTATTATTTTAAATGGTTTGTTTATTAGTTATAATAATTTTTTAAACATTTATATAAATGCATTATTAATTTTCTTTTTTTTTTGTGTTACAGAACTGTTTAAAAAAGGAAACGTTTCTTGCGATTAAAATGAAAATAGAAATATTAATGACTTTCAAAAATAAAATTGGTCTATAATTGCCTTGCATGTTTAAAATCAAAAAATTAATTGCAAAACAACTCTCAAGGTATTTTCGGCAGCTGAATTTAAAAAATTTTAAAACAATTATATAAATTCTAATAATTTCCCATTAAAAATTTTGAATATTGAATATTTTTTTATTTAATATTATTTTATTTTATTTTGTGTGTGCGTGCACTTAATTATTTTATTCAATTTTGTATTTTGAATTTTTTTTTAAATTTTTAATTTTAAGGACTTAGAAGTACTGTTCGTTCGTTACTGTTCGTTTTTTCTTTAGGATAATTAATTAAATTGTAAATAGAAGTATAATAGCGTTGTTATGCATCAAGAAAATGGACTTAAACAAGAAGTCATCCTTTTTTAATTATTTTTTTTATCTCTTCAACTACATCTATATCTAAAAATGAGATTATTATACCCTTCACCACAAAAAGTGGAAAAAGGGTATACATACGTTTGTCATTCCGTGTGTAATTTCTACAATATCCATTTTCGTCAACATAAAGTATATATATTCAAATTGAGCGATGTCCGTCTGTCCGTCCGTGTTAGTGTTGAAATAAAGTTTGCTGAGGCAAAAAAAATAAATATGTCAATCGATCAGATACAGTGTCGAAAGAAGTTCTATTGAAAATCAGCATGATCGGTCCGTGTCCTTCGAGGCAGCAGGCAAACCACCACGCCCCCCTTTAATTTTTTCAAGTCATTCGAAACAATCAAGTAACTCTAATCACAAAAATAAATATATGGGGCTACATAGAATAAAAAAAATAAGGAAAAACATCAAGTGAAAAATTTGGCACTCGCCCATATTTTCCGAGTTACGGGGCTCTGAAATTTTCAAAATTTTTAAAATATCAATATGGGTATCATTTAAGAGCTATTGAAGAAATCTTTAAGGAAATGCTAAAATTTTTTAAAAATGATTAACCCTTTAAGAGCCGATTGCATTTTAATATAAGACTATATTCATGCAATAATTAAATTTTTTCTTATTATTGAATTCTTTGTCAGCCCAATATTTGTTTTTTTTGGAGTTACTTCATTATAAGATTCAGAATAGCCGAATATAATACTCTTACTTGTTTTTCAATATTTTTGGTTGTAAGTGGTTTTTTTAAATGTTTTTGAATTTCATTCCCTTGTTATCTAAGTTCCAGTGTATAAGCTCACAGCACGTATCGCATTGAATATTTAAAATATTGTTATGAAAATAAGATCTGGCAGCCCCTGTGTTGTTGTCCGTATGAGACTGGTGAATAAGTTACTTCCACTAATTGTGTGTGTGTAGAATAATACTACAATTAGATAACAAAAGCTGAGCAACCTCAATGGCTGCGTTGGTAGAGATGCTTGCTGTAAATCAGAAGATCATGAGTTCGACCCCACCTTTGCACATGCGTACAATTTAGGAGCATCAGTACAAACCTCCCGAGAAGCAATTGACAAGTATTGCGTTGTGAAGCCAGGGCAGAAATTTAGTGGAGACGTCTAACTTGATATAAGAGTAACATATAATTTTCAAAACGCTCTTTATAATAAAAAGTAAGAACTGTCGAACAGTGTATGACAGATGCGTGTTGTGGCTATAAGATAAAGAGGATGATTAAGGCTACTAAACAAGGCGTTTGTAATAATAACGTATGTTTAGTAAATATGAGACCATAGGATTCACAAAACCGTAGGATCAAGAAGTGTAGCCAGATACAGCCACAAAGTAGGAATACAGAATTTATAATGAGCCACAGTGGTATTTACAATCAAAAGAATCCGTACGTTTATCTAAAATGGGAAAATTGTTACAATATATCAATGATATACTTGACAAACTTTAAACATTCTTATTCGTTAGAGTGTTACAAAAAATTATAAATTTCTGAAACAATTTTTCGCAGTTCTGGAATCTAACAAAATAATCATTTACGGGTAAACACTGTGAGAATTATTTCTTATTTTGATTTTAAATTAATTATTAATTAAGACTTTAATGAATTAAAATCCTAAAAAAAAACTCACAAGTTTCATTTCGATTGAACTAAACCACAGCTGTAGTTTCGCAATATTTTAGAAAATGAAAATCAAATTAAATTAAATATTAAGTTATTTAAATAAGAAAACTAATAACTGATAACTATGTTGTTCATAGATACGCAAAATGCTGACGAAGGTTGTTGCAATCCAGAAAGTGAATTTCATTTTGCTATTCCTTGTTTTCTTAAAAACTAATCACATTTAATAAAGAACTTTAGCCTAACTAAGTAACTATACCGACTTACAAATTTTTAGTAAAAAAAAGTTTAAAGGTGGTTTTTTTGCATTTTTCTAGATTAATTAGCAGATGCTGATCACGATAGAGGAATTTTCTTTTTTGGGTAACGGTCACTGACTTCACTTTAACGCATCATTCATGGTCCTTTGCATGTCTAATTAAAGCAAATTATACACCGTTTTAAAGGATATTAGATTACGCGTTGAATCGAAGTTTATTTAAAAATTTTTTAAAAATTGTCACTGTTTGTTGTTGTAGTTTTTCAACAAATAACAGCAAAATCTATAATTTTCTAAAAAAATCTTCATTGGTTCATTTTATTACAAAACTTTTAAGACTTTTTGCAAAGATAACGCATAAAAATATAAATGCTTTAATAATATAAATAACCATTTAAATTTAGTTATAAAACCAAAATTTAAAATATGTAGCCCATAATTATATAATCCTCAATAACGTATACTTTACAAGATCTAAAAATAGTTTCCTTTTAAAGTAAATTTATTGTACATCAAACATAAATAAAACTATACTTTAAACCTAAAAGTTTGTTTAAAATTTAAAACCATCTCAAGTTGAGTTTGGCTGACCTAAAACCAGTTGTATAAAAACAATAAATAAATTAATAAATCTCTCAAGTTTCTTGTTAAAAATTTCTGCAAATAAGTTTCGCTCTGTTTGAAGTGTCACCTAATTACTTTTGACTAAAGTATACAAACAGTTAAAACAGGTTTTAAAATTTAGGTACTTTCTAGGAAAAACCGACTTAAGTGTTTGAGTTTGATTATGGGGCTACGTTTTTCATTCGGTCTAGTTTTTTATTATATTTTAACTTTTTTAGTTTTATGTTGTCATTATTCTTAATTGCTGTTTAAAACGTTCAAATGTTACGGTTCAAACGTCCGGATTCTTTTGATTGCAAATAATACTGTGGCTTATTATAATTTCTGTATTCTTTTACTTTATGGTTTTCTCTGACTGTACTGCTTGATCCTACCGGTCTTGTGAACCCTTGGTCTCGTATTTCCTAAACATGCGTTATTATTACAAACGCAGCTATCCACGCTACACTACTGTGTTACTCCGGCGAGACATGAACTACTCGGTGCCTTGTTTAGTAATCTTAACCATTCACAGACATCTCAACTTCTCCTTTTATCCAAGCCAATCATCTCCTTTAATCCAGTAGCCACAACACACGTCTGCCATACACTGTTGTTATGCTGTTAGACTTTCCTGTGCTAACCGCTATTGCTCTTACTTTTAATTATAAAGTGCTTCTTGACAATTATCTGTTACTCTTATATTAAATTAGACGACTCCACTAAATTGTCTGCCATGGCTTCACACAATAATTGCCTTTTGAATCTCGGGAGGGTTGTACTGCTGTTTATTAATTTTAATTGCATTATAACAATTATTATTTTTTCGTAGCACGTATGTCCGAATGCGGTATCGAACTCAGGGCCCCTTTTTTGCAGTACGCACCTCTACCAACGCAGCCATTGAGGCTGCTCAGCTTTGTTAGCTAATTGTGTTTTTTTTTGTAAATTTTAACTTTCTGTCTATAACGGTTCAAAAGTTTGGTCATATGTATCAAATAACATCATATTTTGGGACCCCCTTTAATTTTAAAATTTGAACTTTAGACTTGTTGTTATAGCGGGCTTAATAATACAGGTTCTTTTTAAAATGCAGGCGTCAATCTACAACTGTTCAAAAGTATATCCACACATATCACCCTTTAATTCATAATTTTGAAATTTTATACTTTCTATTATAACGGTAATAGCAATCGGTATTTTGTGCAATTTTCAAGTGTTTATCTGTAACGATTCAAAATATAGGCTCTATTAGACAATTTACGTCACCTACGGGAACACCCTGTAATTTTTGGATTTATTTTGCTATTACTTTTTTTAATTGGGAGCTAAAGTGATACGCAGTTTTATTTTAATATTAAAGCGGTGCCCTTTAAGGTTCATAACACACGTAAAAATCATGTATGTATATTGTATGGGGACACCCTTTAATTTTTAAGATTATGAATTGTTTTTCAAAAGGGACCAATCTATAAGCACCACCTTTCAAAGTCGGTTTAGAAATGACTGAGTTCTGCGAGAAGAAGCATAAAAAAGCAACATCCTTCTTTTTTGAAGTCAGGTAAAATTATGCAAAGTTGATGCTTTGAAAGAAATTACTGTAGCTCCTTGCCAATACTATGACAATGCGTTTGCTATTTAAATTTTAAAATTAATGTTGCATTTTTTACATAAATAGAATATTTCCTTCATGTATTCACTTATTTTGCATTTCTGAGGAACGAACAATTTTAATTAATGAATTTTGTGAGGGTTATTTATTTAGGTTTTTATTTCTGCACAGTCATGTTTGATAACATCTCATCATAATGAAATTATGAAAACAAAAATTAGTCAGTGTTAGGGTTTGGGTCAGCTTGCAATTGCTTTAAATATTTTTCTAATATGTTTAAGAAATTAGATAACAGAATAATTTATGACCTAAATTTATTACAATTTTGGTTTGTATGGCATTAAGAATGGCCGACCATTGTGTGTTTCTGTGTTGTATTTAATGGGGAAACTAATCTCAATTAGTTTTGAAATAATATTATTGCTTAAACCCTAATATTCGTTTTGTTCTTAGCACTGTTTGGTTGCCTTGGATGCTGATCTCATCTAGGAATGTTTTTAGTGCTTTAGCAAGAGCAAAATATTAAACAAAAGCATGAGAATTCAGGGGTAACTTGACTTAAACCAAAATCATAACCATCACTTGACTGGGCTTCAATTTTTCTTGTAGTGAAACTAAAATACTTGCTTTATTATTTGGTCTGAGAATATTCATCATTTTTTCAACGACGTCGTCATGTTTTGCAAGAAAAGTCTTGCAAAAATAAACTAAATAAACTGAAAAATAGATTCTGAACAAAAATATTGTTGCCACAAAAACTACAACTTGAACATCGACAATAATCATCATCTTTTCTTTTCGTAAATTATACACACAAGTCACAGCAACAACTGCGGCCACAAAAAAAAAACCGATACTGCGGGATGCAACAGCCACCTTATAGATTAATGCAACATTACTATGTTCTTCCTCCTGCTGCTGACGCTTGTACATCGCCAACGTGAGGTCGTGAGCTCAGAATTTTTTTGTCTTTGATTTGAGCTTCTCAATCCTCTCATCTAAGCTCTCCAATATGGTGTTTATGTTTAACACCGCTAGAGTGTTTCTGTTCCTTTATATTCGTAATATTCCTTCTTTTTTGCTCAACTATTTTTAGACAAGATTCAAGATTATTGAATATTAAAGGGAAAAAATGATGAAAAATATTTTACACTGTTATTAAAATAAAATAAATTCCATAGAATTTATTACAATTGTTTTCTTACAAACGACTGTTCATGGTTGGTTTTGAAGCAAAGTTAAAAATAAAATACGAGCAATTATTAATAGTTATTTAAAACAGATTCAGAAACAGATTATCAGTCTCTTAAAAAGGTTTCTTAAATTTAAGTATTAAAAAATAAAAAATAATTTTATGTCTGATGTGTCTGCCACAATTTCTTTACAAAAGCAATAAACTTCAACTTTTGCCAAGAAAAATTAACAAACATTTTTGTTTTAATTTTTATTAAAATAAAGTTCTTAAAATTAGCAGTAGATTTCTTTACCACATTTCGGTTGATGACTGACAATATTTTTATGAAAAAATGACTGCTGCAATTGCAGATGAAACAGTATGATGTTGGCTAATCAATTACCAAAAATCGACAGATCAACAAACATATGCTTGACAATTTGCATGCCACAAGACAAGGAACAAGTGAACTGAGACTTGTTTAATGACTTGAGTATAACGACTTGGAATGGCTCAAATGGTTTAAAGTGTTTATAATTTTGAAATTGTATGTTGTGAACTGTGAGCAAGGCTACGAGTACATTTGCCATGTGTTTATTTTGAACTGAAAATATACAAAATATTTAAAATTTCTCTAGAATTTTGAAGAAATAAATTGCATTCATTATCAGTTTCAACATGAACACGCAAGTTTTTTGGGTAATTTTTGAAGGCAATTGGGAGGGGAATTTTTCAAAGCAAAATGATGTAGAATTTTAAATTAAACCTGTTTTTTGTTTTACCTGACTTTTTTATCTGTTTGTTGGATGGAAATGCATTTTTTTTTGGGAAATTATTATTTTGTATTTTCTTCAATTTACAATCTCTGCTGCTCTTAAAATAAAAAGACATTAAAGGCCACTTTGTATTGCATACAGTATTTTATTTGCCACTTGTCCCGCGCTTCAGCTTTCCAAATATTGTACACCAAAGGACTTAATTAAGGCCAAGGTAAAATTGTTTTATTTTTCATTTTTTACTCTGAACTCGTGTTTGCACCTGCAAAATCGTTTGCTCTATAAATGCAAATATTGTCATAGTTAAGTTGACCAGAGGTATTCTTTTGTTCATTCCAGCCACCCAATGAAATATTTTATCCACCTTTCCACACATTTATATCTATCTTATCTTAACATTTGTCTGCTTGTACTACCATTCTGTCAGACATTCATGTGAACTCTGTATATAAGAATACATTCATGGCCAGACATCCTTTAATTATACAGACGAGGTTTTTGCGTGTGTGTGTGTTTTGTAAATTATCTGCATACAAGTTTCTTTATCCTTTATTCTATTTAATGTTACCAAGTGTCAAGGTAATGTCGTCTTTGACATATAGAATGACAGCTAAAGGCATCACAAATAAAAACAGTAACTTTAACACCACTTGCAGGACCTACATTTTATTTATTAAAGAAGGGGAATAACATTCATAGTACAATCAAAGCTCAGACAGAAAAAAACTAAGTAACAATCTCCTTATTTTTAATTTTTAAAATATTTAAGTTCGAAAAAAGTGTACGAACAAACTAATAAATGGGATATTTCTCATAGGGCTGTTCCTTTGAACTTTTTTTTAGTTTGCTATTGTATGACAACAGGATGACAATTTCATATTTTTTTAAATTTTTACGGTAACAATAAAGTCCAGTAAAAAGAGGAATAAAACGGTGTGCAAAAACTTGAGCAAAAACTTTAAAAGAAAATCTTGACCACAAAGAAAAATTAACTTCATGTTTGTGTGACCGAATGTCATCATCTAAACTAATTACAAAACTAGAGTCACATCTTCACAGATCCACTGAAATAAAAATGACAGCTGCGAATAATAAAATTTATCGCTGCTAACTTAATTAACTAAGCAGCAATTTAGAATTTTATTTATTTATAGTGAATACAAAAAAAGCAAATGGAAAATATAGAACAATGAAAATTGTAAATAAAATAGAAATAATAAAATAGAATTAAAGCAGAAATGGAGTGAAATTGTAATAAATGCAAATTATAGAAGCAAAAAATAAAAAATATTAAAGAAGTTAAAGTAAATTAATTCAGAAAATAATTTATACATCTTTACACTAATTATGGAAAAAATTTTATTAACTTGTTATTATTGTTGTGTTGCAATTCCTTGCAGAAAGGAATTGTTAGACATTTTTATTTGACAGCGAAAAAAAGCCAACTAAAACTATATCAACTTATAAATTATTATAAATTTTAATTTAAAGGCTAATGTGCTGTTTCTGTGTTACAAGCGTTCAACTCGTCTGAAAAATATGTATGGAAATAATTCAAAAAACTGATTGAGTGCTTTTCATACAAATTTGTCAGACGAGTTGATCGTTTGTAATATGGAATCGAAGAAAAATCCGTATTGTAATTTTTCAATATTTTTGTTTAATTTTCATTATTATTTTTATGTTGATCAGGATCCAAGGGATGACCCCTAGAAAATAGATTTATTGTCCCTAAGTTATGTTCAGAAGAATACAGGGAGTAGTGTATTTAAATATTCCTAATAAAATGATAAATGAAAAAATGATAATCTGATTAAAATTTTATTTGTTACTAAATTCATCATTTAAATTAGTTGGTCTCATCGTTCTTATTTATATTCATTTGGATGGGAGTTGAATTGGTGTCTTGGAAATACCGTTGTTAATGAAAATAATAAGTTTGTATATTCATAGATAATTTCGTTATAAATAAAGTAATGAAATTTTAAACTGACAATTATAGGAGAAATAAGACATTCATTGGTAAAATTTTTTCAGCGCATATTTAATAAATAAAATTATATTTAGGGCATGGAAACTTATCCTACAAGTAAAAAAATTACAAGTACAAGAACACGAACATGAAAATAAAAATAAAAATAAAAATAAAGAATATAAGAGAAAAAAAAAAGGAAAAGAGACAATTTTAATTGCAAATTTTCCATACAAACTTGTTCTAAAACACATTTAAAACCAATTTTGATATTTTATGAATACGGCAGTAACTTTATTAATAAATTGAATTTTTATAATTTTTACTATAACACTGGTTTACAGCAAAAAAATACCAAGAACACCACATGGCTAGATAAGTTAATTAAGATCTCCTGAAAACACTAAAAATGCTGTAATTATTTTTTTCCAAGTACAGTTTTTAGATAACGGTACTTTTGTGTTTTTCGGTGATGGTCCCACTCAAACCCTTGTGGAGCCCAAGCAAAATGTCCAAGTTGAATGCCTTTTCCGTCGATATGCTGCAACTTTCTATCTGTAAAGAAATGGCTGAGTTGTGGCAACGTAAATTTCAAAAATTGCTATTTTTTACGTTTTTTTTTAAATTTTTATTTTGATTTGTTTTTTTTCTACGTTATAGTAAAGATCTGGAAGGTTTTATTCTTTTACCAAAAGTTTTTATGAAGGATTTTGTGAAACGACAATATTTTTATTTTTATTGTTCAGACACTATATTCGGTGTAAATTTAAAAAATTTTAGTTATAATGACGAGCAACTTGAAGTTTTGCGTTTTTTTCCAGATGGATCTTCGCGAATGAGGAACCAACAAGAGTCCGCCATCATTTGTTCATCCCACCAGCCTTTGTACCGTTCCGATTTCTTCCATTTCCTGGTGAAATATTTCACCTTGTTCATCACTTCGGATCCCAATTAACTTATCTAGCCATGTTGTGTTCTTAATATTTTTCTAAATTAAAAATTTGTAAAGCTGTGTAATGCTGCAAGATCTCAAACAGGGTTATTTGGTTTCATATATATAAATTAATATAGTCAAGTTTTCTTTGTTTACCTTTATTAGATTTCCATGCCCAAAGGGTAAAACGAGGTTCTATCGCTTTCGCTACAGCAGCTGCCCGTCCGTCCGCCCTTCTATTATAGTGCTCTGTGCAGATTTAAAATTTTCATAAAGTTTTATTATAATGGCCACTAAAAAAGCTGATATTAGAATGAAGTTAAGGATAAGAAGGTGTCCCTACAGAGACGTGATTTGGGTCCAACTTTTAAGATATTAGAAAAAAAAAAAAACAAATATAAAAAAACATAAAAATTAAATCGTGGTGCGTACATGTTGCGGATGCCTATAATTTCAATTTGGACTTGGCTAATTTATTTTATTTTGCTTTAATATAATTTTGTATATATTTTGTATGTTTATTAAGATTCTATTTTTATTCGTATTTACTCGACTTTTTTGTTTGTTTATTTATTTACAAAAATTTAACAATTTCTACCATAATAAACCCTAGTATAATATAATACATATTTACATAAATACAAAGACCCAGAAACGAGCTCTCGAGTATTATGGATTTTACTCTTACTGACCTACTGAACGAATTATGACTTCGCTTTACTCTATTTTTCTTAACACTGAATGTAAAACCGAATTTACTTACCATGTTAATAAACCAATTTACCATTTCAGATTCAATTTAAAATTATTTCATTGACTTTCTTTAGTAGAGCTGCAAAACAATCGATAATATCGATAGTTTTATTTTTGGCTAACTATCGACAGTTTTCTTCGAATAGCGATATTTGCTAGAATTAGCAATTAAAAAATTTTAAAGTATCGATAGTTTTGCTGCTCTATTCCTTAGCCCATTCATACAGTTCGGGAGGGGTCATAATACGCTGATTGTATACCATACGAAGACTTGCTTGCATAGTTAAACGGCTAAAGGAACACCAACACCAACACATGCATTTTTCCTATATGGAGATGTAAAGAAAAACTAATCTTATTTTAAAAATTATTTTGGGAATTTTTATAATATTATTTACTATATTCTGCTAATATCCCATAACATTTTTAAATAAAAATGCAATTTATTTGTTGGTTGGAAAAGCAGGTATCTATACGTATTTCGCCGGTTGCTTAAGCCAGCTCATTATGTGGATAAAGGTTTCCTGATGAGCTGGCTTAAGCAACCGGCGAAATACGTATAGATACCTGCTTTTCCAACCAACAAATAAATTGCATTTTTATTTAAAAATGTTATGGGATATTAGCAGAATATAGTAAATAAAAAAACTAATCTTTCTCAACTCAGGGACATCGCTTTGTCAATGTGTGCTAAAATTTGCTGAAAATTTTGAAAACTCTTTTATAATAATTAAATTTTTTTTAAATGAACAGTTTCTTCTCCTTTTGTGACTGTCTGTCTCTTTAGTATTTAAAGAATTTTTTTTTTAATTTTTGTTGGATATAATTTGTTTTTATTGAAGGTTAGTTTTCTTTTATTGTTGCAGATTTCAGATGCCTTTCTTCGTTTTTATTAATTTTGCTTATTTCACTTTTTTCTAACACACAGGTGCACTTGAATGATTATTTTTAAATATTTACATTTTCCATTTGTTTGCTTTTTGTCGTCACTGGATGACTCTAAAAGAAAGTTTGTGCGTTCTTTTAATTAATTTTTCCGAGACAGTCATACAATTTTAATAAAAGAACTGTCGTAATTCCGACAATAGGACAAAATAAAAATGAAAAAATACAGTTAAAATTGAACAAAAACAGTTAAAATTTTGGTAACAGATGTTTGCAGCAAAAAAAAAAAAGAATTTTTATTAAAATTTATTTTGACAAATTAAAAAAGATGTAATAAAAATAAAGATTTAATTACTTTTACATTTGTTGTCAATAATTGTTCGGGTATATATTTATATTTACAGAATTAAAGCAAATATTTTGTAGCTTGCAAAGTTGCAATCATTTTGGTAAATTAAGAGTCTCATTCTAAAATAAGTGCCGAGATCTATTTTCCTAATAATTTAGGGGTCAGTCAACTTCCGCAGAGTAGTAAGAGCGGCCTTTATATTTCACTTATGTTTTATAAATATTTTCTTAAATTACATAGTCGCTTTCTATAAATCAATTCAAAGCATCCGTGTTTGATTCAAAATATTAAGATCTTAGCGGATTAAAAAAACCTACAAATGTTTTGATTTTCAAATATTGGTAAATTGTCTAATTTTAAAAACAAATTTAATGAAAAATGTATTTCACTTATTTCACTTACTGAATATAACTTGATTAATGTTCTTAATGATGTTTTCTTTCTGATTCATTTAGTTATTTAAAAGTATCACCATCAATTGGAATGTTAAAATATGTGCAAAAGAAGAAGAAGAAGAAGAAGAAAAAAAATACAATAAAAATGAGACCAACAACAAAAAAAAAAAGAAAACTTTTCGCCACATAATTGTATTTTAAGTCAAATTTTATTGAAACTGACTGTTGAATTCGTGTGGAGTTCTTTTCTTTTATTTATCCTTTTTCATTTCATGTTGTTCCGTTATTGTTTAAGCTGAGAAGAAAAAAAAAACACAATTGCATGTTATTGGTTTGTTGTGTTAAAATTTGTTTCTTTTTTAATTCAAGAAGAATTTTAGCAGTGACTTACTTCATCTCGTTGAACTTTTTTTTGCTTCATTGTTGCTTTGAAATGCGTCTATAACAGTATATATTTATGAATATTTTTGCAACCACGACTCACTTTAAATTCATTTAACTGGACTGCGTTTTTATTACTTTTGGCCAAATAAAAATCACACAAAAAAAGTTCCAAAATCCACAAAAACTATATTGAGCTGTCATTAAATTGTTTGTGATTTGTATGAAACTTTCGTTTAGCGGGAAAACTTTGTAAAAAAAAAAAATAGCTTTGCACACACGTACCTACATAACGTCAGGCCAAGAATTATCGACAACACGATTAAAAGCTCTATATTTATGAAGATTTGGGTAAAAATCTTAAGCAGGCAACCAAAAATCTGAAGACAAAGTGGCTGGTATAGATGGGCTTAAATTTATCCTATAAAATACAAATAAATAAAAAATTATTTTTTTGTAAAAATCCTAAATAAATAATTCCAAATTATTTAATAATTTTACAACTCCTCATTTTGCTGCACTATAGCACTCTTAAGCGTCTAGTTTTTCTTGTTTTCTTTGGAAAACGTCCGCATACATTTGTAAATAATTTTTCTTTCTAAAAATTTTTAGAAAAACGCCGAAAATAAATCAATTTTCATTTAAAAATAAAAAACATTGAACGTTCAAAATTCATCAATCAGTATATAAATGCGAAAGTTTAAGTGTTAAATGCACAATCACAGACGCGTTCCGTACTTTTCTTCGTATTGTCCTTAAAAGTACTTAAAGCGATCATTTGAAAACGACAAAGTCATGTTTAATATTCATTCCCCAAATAATATTAAAATACAAAGAAAAGAATCGAACATCGACAACAAAAGTAACGGCAACAGTAAAAATTGTAACGGCAACAGCGACAACAACTACAATCAATAATGACAGAATCTTTTTTTTTGAAGAGAAATTATTAAGTGGCAGTTATGGGTTATTTTTTTTTCCTTTGGGTCGTCTTCAATATTGTTTTAGCAATGATGTAGTGGTTGTTGTTGCTGTATTGTTTCACATATTGTTTTTATCTTGTAGCAGATAAAAATTTAATGATGACAAATATGAGCATTTTTATGAGATTATTAAAATGTATTTAAAATTTACACACACATACACACACATAAAATAAACAAAAAAATAAAAGAAAAACTAAATTAACAAGAAATATTGTTGTGAAATATATTTTATATTCAAAATGCTTTCGGTCGCTTGTCACAGCTCCATAAAAAACGCATGTAAACTTTTATGTTTTTAAATTAAAATTTATTCATTACAAAGTCAAAGTTACGAGCAGCATAACAAACCTTGTTGATTGCTAACACGCCTAAATTTTCATAGAGAGAAAAGCAACGTTTCTCAGGGATTGGCTTTTACTGGAAAAGCAGCGTTTTAATTATTATTATTATAATAATATAATATAATATAGAGGACAACCCGGGTTATTTTCAAAACAGTCTTTAGTAGATGGTACTGAAAATGTAGATGTGCTGTAGCAACATTTGTTCTTTTCAAACTTTCCAATTCAGTACAAAATTCAGAAACCATTGTTAAGGATATCTTGAAATTCAAAAGCTGATAATTTCAATCATCTTTGTAAAATCAAAATTCTTTGCAACTTTTACCACAACTTGCAATTTTTAAATTGAGTTTCTTTTTATTGCCAACAATGACAATTGTATGTTGTAGGTTCCACAAACAAAACTCAATCGTTAACTTAAAACTCTAAATTGATTCTTTGTTTCCTTTATTTCTTAAATTTTTTTTGTTGTAATTTTTTACTTAAGTAAAATCCGTGTTGCTGTTGATTCACAGAAAACAAATACATAAAAACTTTTTCTGATTGGTTTTGTGAGTTGTGTGTTTAATTTGAAACGATTTATTTCGTTTTTGGTTTTTTATTTTCTTTGGCGAAAGTCTGCCAAAAATCAATATTTGCATTGAGGTTGCTGATTTTTTTTTCCTTTTTTTGTTTTTTTTTTTTCCTTTTTGTAAGACAGTCCAACGCATAAAAACTCTACGCAAAAATTGCATGTCACTGCGTACTAAATAAATGTGTTTTTTCTTGATTAACCTGTGGAAATGCTGAGTGGTGCCAGCGTTTAAACGTGTGTTTGTGGTTGAATGCTGTTATGTTGCTCCAATTTTAAGTAAGCAGAAGATGGTCGAAAATTAAAACGCTTTTACACTGACAGAAAAATTATCTATATATATAAAATATATATAAAATTGTTACTAGTGTATTGTGACTTTATAATACACGATCGGTCAAATCCAATTTGATTAAATTTTTAGGGTTTGTTTGTATGGTCGTTATGATTTTTCATGACAACATGTAATTTTGTACATATTAAAAAACAACAACAAATACGCCTTTGAGCGTATGCGGTATGTGAACTATGTGTTGACTTCATATACACGGTATTCAATGATAATATTTATGCGTAACGAAGCACGATGGGAAATTGTTTACGTTTAGAACAGCAAGAAGATACTTTTCAGCAAAGTTAGTAAAATTGCTATTTCGCTTTATTTCTTCTAATATGTTGTAATAAAGTGAGCTTGATTTTTATACTTTAATACTTTTGATTTGATTTTGTAAAGTTAAAGTTAAATGAAAATATGTCCGTACTTAAGAAATGGAGAGTGAAGGACTGGTTATTTATAGTAGAAATATGTGAATCTATACAACTAGTTGCATTTCCCAGTATTGCCAGAATTGCGGAACAAGTACGACCGAAGGCAGACATGTCCGCTCAACAGTTGGGTAATGTAATAATTCAGATCACCATGTCCTCTGTTAAGCCATGTCACTAAATCAGGTATCAATAAGTACGTCAATCTTCCCTTATCTGAGGTCGACCAGCGCAATTGACTTATATCAATACATTTATCTCTTGGCGCAACTGTAGATGTGGTCTCCAAATCGATCGGCACCATACCTGCGATGACGAAAACTGCCTCATCCAACAAGCCTGTATACAGGAGTAATCACATTCGCATATGATCCTAACCGCAATGCACTTGTTCAAACAGGGAAAGCATACAGGATAATGCTCTTCACAACGCTAGTAATCACCTTTCTTTAGGATCTGTAGTGTTTGGCATAATACGTGATAACGCAGAGCATGTTTTTGATGCCTTTACACTTATGTACTTTAGGTGATCAAAAAACGAGAGACGAGCATCAATCATTACACCTAGATATTTGAGGTATGGCTTAGTTTCTATGCAATACGTGCCAATGTTTAACTTAATAGTCTTCCTCTTCTTTCGGCTGCTTATTAACACCGCTTCCGTCTCATAATCCGCGGGATTTAATCCCCTCGCCCTAAGCTATGATTGAACAATCTATATGGTCACACAAACATCCGCAAAGCCAATAATCTTCACATTCGCCGGTAAAACCACTACACTATCGTGTATGATATTTCGTAGTAATGGCCCAAGCACTGAACCTTGGGGGGACTCTCCTTGTGCTAGTGTCTATATCATACATCAAAAGTCTGTTACGAAAATAGAATAGTCCTGGATTATGGCCATTAGGCATTGGGGAATATTTATTCGAGACATGGCATGCATGCATGTTTTTAATAATTTTTAAAACTCTTATTTTTTGAATTGCCATACTCTTGCAACATAATAATTTGCTTCTCATTTTTTATTTTGTCTACATTTTAGACGTTTTGTCCACAAAAATCACTTAAAAACATGAATATTTCTTCAGTTAAAAAAAATTTCTTGTGGTTTATTTAAAATTTTGAAATAGATTATATCACATTTTATGATTTGACTCTAGCTGTTATACACTGAATGTTCTCATTATTTTTTTTTTAAGCTGGGTACTGGAAACAAAACTGATAAAACTTAATGAACAATGAACAACCCCATTCGGATTTATACGACTGCGTCCAGCGGGAGTTCTACAGTGACAGTTCCACAATTTTCAAGTTTGATTGCATTAAAAAAATTTATACTAGAAAATACTCTAAAAAATATCTCACTAAGAGAATAAATGTTTATTTATGTTTATGTTTATGGATGTAAGTTTCTCCGAAAACTATAGCTGCCACCCTTATTCTAGAGTGGTGGTATTTTCTTTGAGTTTGCGTTGATTTTTTTAATAATGTGTATTTTCTTCGAGTGCATTAATAAAACATCCTTAAAATGATGTGTTGACGACGTCGATAAGTATGCGCTTGAATTGTAACTGCAAAAAATAAAACAAACAGACACCAGCAGCAGCAATTTTTTTTTATTTTCCATATTGTTGCGGTTACAATTTCAACTGTGGTGTAAAGAATTTTTTTTTTTGCTGCATACTTTAAGTTAAAGCTTTTCGATTTTTAAGAATCAGATTTTTGACTTTTGGCTTTCTTTAGTACGAAATTGTTGACGACAAACAATACGCTACACAGTCCTTATAACCGCTCGTTTGTTTCATAGTCATTCTTTTAACGTATCATAAGCTAATAAAGCGGCAACGGTAAATTACAATAACAACAGAAGTTACTACATAAAAACAAACAACAGTAAAATAACAAGATGGTGCAGCATAAAACTCATTATGATATTTGTTGCTGAACTGAATAGAATGATGCTGCGCAAGCGTTGACTAAAATTTTGAAAGTAATTTAAGGCTTTTCAATAATCGAGTTTCTGACTCAGTCGGTTATTCAAATAAACATATTTTTCTTTTGGATTTAAAATACGATTGTTTGTTCATGCAATAAAGTACATAGAATTATTAATCGCTTGAGAAAAATGGAATAAAGTATTAATTGCGGTTACGAGCAAGTGATTTTAATCGATTAAATATGGATTATTTGGTTAATATATTTGTTTTTAAATTATTATGCATTTCTATTTAAAACTTCGTACGAGTATACTTCAAATCAACTAGTTAAATTTTTTGTTTTTAAAAATTTCGAAAAAACACAATTTTTTTTTACAAAACACTCCTTTGTCGGCAGAAAATAACAAGGTATTTTAAATTTTTGACTTATTTTACAATTTACAACTAAATAATTAAAAGAAATATCGTTTTATAGCTGTATTTAGAAAGCTAATAATAACAGAAAAAAAGGAATTTTGTAAATTTTTGAAAAATTTTTTTCAAACGTTTAGGTCGTCATTTTTCTTCATAAAATCTAATTTTAATGATTTTCTGAAACACGTGAGAAATAAAAAGAATTTTTACTGAAAGTATTTTGTCTCGTTTTTGTTATTGTCAAAGTTAATTTTAAACTATTTAAACAAAACTATTCGGTTTAACAAGCATTTGTTTTTAATCGATTATATATCCTTTTGTTGAGCTAACGAACACGTCAGTTCGTGTGCAAGCAAAATGTACACGAACTGATTACAGAGTGCACCAGCAAAATTTTTTTTCTTTGAAAATATTACTCGGTTGGTTGTTGGCAATGTCATTTTAACCTGTTGCAAGTTGGATTTTTTATGAAAGTGTTTTTTTTTATGCCACAGACACGCAATTCAATTTCGAATGATTATTAGAGGGTCGTTAAGAACTTATGTCTTTCCTTTAACAGCGATAATAATTTTTTGTGACACAAAAGAAAACATTTTTCTTCTTTTATTATATTCTTTTACATAATAAAAATCATGATGTATTCAACGTTATATTTTTTCCAGAGTTGAGCTTAATTTATTGCGATTTTATGTATTTATTTCTGTATACGAGCGATGGAGAGGAAGAAGAGAGATTCAGGGCTTTTCTTGTTGTATGTTTTTTTTCTTGTTTGCGACCTAATTTGTACAATTTGTTTTTGCATAAATTTTGTTAACTTTGTTGTTAAAAGAAAATATTTAGTACAAAAACTTAAAATTTTATTTTTGATTATCATGACTTTATATAATACTGTTTACTTCTCGTCGTAGCTTGTGGCTACATTAAATAATTAATAAAAAAAGTAAACATCGTCAAAAGTTTACTTAAGTTACAAAATCTATGTCATTTTTACATGCAACCAGAAAGATCAAAGTAAGATTTTGTATTTTAGTGAGACTCGTTTATTAAAACGATCATTTAAACGATGGAGTTAATATCCAGGACAGATATTAATTTTTAAAATGCTCTCTTTCACTTTTTATACCCTTCACCACAGGTGGAAAAAGGGAATATCCATTTCCGACCCATAAAAGTGACACAATGTCCTTAGACATTTTGTCACACTCCAAAGTGACATAATATTCATGGACATTATGTCGCTTTGATAAATGTCATAATGCCCATAGGCTTTATGTCGTTTTTGCTATGGACATATTGTCACTTATGAAAGTGTCAAAATGACCTTCTTTATAACAACGCCTGCTTGGGTTTTAGGTTTATATATTCTGAGTTTTTGTGCATTGAGCGATGTCTGTCCGTGTTCGGGTTGATATCAACTTTGTCAAGGCGCTAGATGGGCTAGAGAAAATTAAAAAACTCCAGTCGATCAGACATATTTCAAAAATTTTGCTGTGAAAAATCAGCCAGATCGGTCTATGTCCTTCGAAGCAGCGGGCAAAACACCACGTCTGCCTCCAATTTTTCCATATCATTTAGAACAAATCAAGTTAAGTGAAGTAATTTCAATCAAAAAACAAATATATGTGGCGATAGAAAAATAAAAATATAAAAAACAAACATTACGTTAAAAAATTGGCGCTTGCCCATATTTTCCGAGTTGCGGGGCTCTGAATTTTTTTGAAGAGACGTTTAAAGAGTACTTAAATTCTTTCGAAATGCCTAACCCATTAAGAGCCGATGACATTTTTATGTAAAATTATATGCAGTTTATAATTTTTTTCTTAGTTTTTAGTTCTCTGTCACCCTAATATTTGTTTTTTTTTTGATTGGAGTTACTTCACTAAACTAGATTTACATAGATGGTGAAGGGTGTATAAGAATCGGCATAGTTGAATATAGCACTCTTAGTTGTTATTATTATTAAAAAATTCCCAGAATTTCACATTTAATAAATAAATTTGTTTAGTATTTTCTGATATCTATAAATTATTATTCTGATATCTTTAAATCACTTAATTATCTAATTATTAATTAATTACTCTTCTTCAATACTCAACTTGATATTTAGATGGATGCCATTAAATGTTTTCACCATTTTATCAGCTGCACTTTCCGTTTAAATGCAGATGTAATGGTATATCGCTATTACAGTATCGGCCACGAGACTCCATAAGAATTCTTCTAATTGTTCAAAGAAACTTTTAATAATCAAACTAGAAACAAAGAAGAAAAAACTTTAAAATAATAATTTGTTAATTTGAATGCAAAAATTGTTTGAGAATCAAACAAAAATATTAGAAATAATTTAAAGCTTTTTAAGCAGAACGTTTTTATGAAATCACAATACAAAATTTTTTGTTTGTTTAAAGTTTTGATTTTAATTGCTCTTTTTTGCATTTTTGTATGTTTCTCTGTTTACGATCAGATTTGATTTAAAAATTTCAAAAAATCTATAAAAAAAAATCTTAACATTTTGTTGAGCGATGTAAACAAATCGTACATAAATCTTTTGAATTTTTTCCTTTGTATGTTTGGTTGTGTCGACATGAAGTGGCTGGCCTTGGGCTTATTCATGAAACGATTAACAATAGTTTGCAACAGCAGTATGGAAAAAGAAGCAGAAACAATTGTTAACAATAATAATCATGCCAAAAATGAACGAACGTGTACCGCACCAATAGATACACAGTGAGTGAGTAAGTGAGAAGTGATTGCATTTGTACCCACAATGCCAAAAATATGTTATACGAGCATGTATCTACCAGTACAATGGTAACAACAACATCGACAACAACATCAAATCAAAAATATTGCAATAAAATAAATCCCAACAAAATAAATAAAATGCCTGTTGATCTTTTGTAACACAGAAACAACATTTGAAACGCCAACCAACTACTGCTGCCACAAACGAACAGTCTCCCAAAGTTTGCAAAAGAAAAAAAAAACGGCCACAAACATCTAGTCAGCCAGTTCGCCAGTCAACTACCGTTACTCGATTTGTTCTCAGTTTGTTTTTTTATTTTTTTTTTGTATTTTATAATATGTTGCAACATATTTATAGAAACAGAAACAACTAATCGTTGGCCGGTATCAGCAACAGCAATGTAACAACAGCATAAATAAATAACAAAAAAAGAACAGATACAAACAACATCACCAAAAACAGCGGGTGAAATATTTGTTAAAACAAACACTTTAACACCTAAACTTTAAGAACAATTGTGCAAAAAGAAACAAATAGACAAAATAAACTCTTTTTCTGCTCTCGAAAACAAATCAAAGATTAAAAAAAAAAAACATGTTTAACAACTGTGATGGATTTTTCAATCAAAAATATCAAAAATATTTTCAGAACCGAATAGTATAGAAACGTAAGTTCAGATTATAATACAAGTTACAGCATGTCATGGATTTTCTTTAAACATTATGATTTCGATGCAAAAGTTGATAAATACTTTATATATATTTTATTACGATTAAAGTAGAGGACTCAACGATTTTTCATTAATATAAAGTATATGATTTTATGGTCGTTCAAAAATTTTATAGTTCTTCCTTTTATAGACACTTTGTTAATAAAACATAAATAAAACTGAGGATTTTTCCAATTTAAAAAATTAAAAACAACTTTTCATTATTTAAATGACAAAAACTTTATCCACTCAGTTTTCAATAATTCAACAAAAATGTGTAAATTTTATGCTACTAAAATATCGAAATATGAATTAATGTCCCTTTGCCAATTTACAAAACTTTAACTTAACTTAAAGTAGAGGTAAAAGGAAACTTGACCTTAACGCTCAAAAACTCATTAGTAGAAAATCGTATTATTTATTCGCTGCAATCGAATAAAAAATACTGTGGTCATAATTTTTATATTTAATTTTTTGACGTAAAGTGTTTCCGTTCTTTAAATATAAAAAAAATGAAGTAACAACTATGACTGTTTTGTTGCTGTTGTCTTGTCCGTTCAATTGTGCCAAAGAATGATAACAATCATTTTTAGTTCTGTTATTTTATATTTTTCTCTTGGAGGCGTGAGTTGCTAAATTAATGAATATATTTTATGTGTTAAGAAATAAGTTAGAGATTTATTTGTTACGTTTTCTGTTTGAATTAATTTAAATTTGTAAGATTTCAAATCCGTTGTGTGATTGTAATGCAAAAACATCATAATTTTTTTAGTAAAGAAAAAGGAAACAGTTTATATCAACCAACAAGAAAAGTAACAGCAGAAGCAAAAGCAGAACTACAACTCGTTTGTGAACAAAGTTTAGATGCGTCTCAAAAATGGACTGTCATCTACTCTTTATCTGTTCTGCCTTTGTGGTGATTTTGTTTGCATAATTTCGTAAATTGCAATCAATTTGCATATCCGTTTAACATCACTGCCATTGTCGTCGTTTTCGTCCAGCTTAGTTGCAAATACAAACAGCTAAAACACAGCCAACATCAACAACAACAACAGACGCTTAAGAAAAATCTGCACTTAAAACAAGATTTGGTTGGAATACCGACTTAAGTACATCAATGTTTAGTTTGTTACGATTTTGTGATCGACAGTCATACAGACGGACGGACGCAGGGACAGACAAATATTCATTTGTTTAACAATAATGTCGTACATCAAGCTACTGCTCTCGTATGTTTTATACTCCTTTTGCTAAAACAATGTCAATCTTGACATTTGCTTGTTTATTGGTTGAAGTTGATGTCATCACATTTTGATTCTCCGATTTTTTTTTGTCGCAAATCTTGTTCCTGTTATGGGAGGAACATTTCCTCAAATTATTGTCAATAATTTCTTTGCTTACGTTCCAACAAAGGCTGATGGTTTTAATTCAAACTAAGTTTTAGGAATTGTTTATCAAGTTTTTAATGATAATTTTTAAATTCTTGTTGTGTTAACAGTCTTTTATTATTAATTTTTTATTCCCCTAAAAAGCAGGATTTCAAAATATCTTTAAATTGCTGGAGTTCCAATCTGCAGAATGTAAATGCAAATTCCCAGTGAAGGATAAGGATTTTGCTAATGCAGAACTTTTTCTCGATTTGTCTTCATAAGATTGGACCATGGGTGCCATTCAAATTTTCTAAAAATGGAAAATTAAAAACAGTTCATAAAATTAAAGGGTGTCCCCATACAACGTACATATTTTTTTCGTGTATTATAAACTGTAAAGGGCACTTCTTAAATATGTAAAATGACTGCGTATTACTTTAGCTCCCAATAACAAAAATTAATAAAAAAAAATCTCAAAATTAAAGGGTGACGTAAATTGAATGATATGGGCCCATCTTTTGAATCGTTATAGATAAACGCTTGGAAATTAAAAAGAATGTGTATTGCTATGACTGTTATAATAAGAAGTATTAATATTCAAAATTATAAATTAAAGGGTGCCCTAATAGTTCATTTGTTTTTGAAATTAATAACGAACCTGATTTGCTAAGTCCGCTATAACAAAAATTTGGATTTGCAAAAAAACAGGTGTCCCAATAGTTGATGTAATTTGCTGTATGTGGTCGATCTCTTGAATCGTTATAGACAGACAGCTGAAACTTGAAAGGGACTCTACTGCTAAGACCGCTATGACTTGTAATTTGAATTTAGAAATTAAAGGGTGTTCCTACAATTAATGTAATTTGATCTGTATAGCCGTATTTTTTTTAAACCGGTATATACAACCACCTGAAAATTAGACAGAAAGTCGATTACTTTGTTTTTTAAAATAGGAAGTATAAGCATTTGAAATTATAAATTAAAGGGTTTTACAATAGTTTATGTAATCTGATGTATATGGCCAAAATGTTGAACCTACACAACAGCAAGTTTATAATTGGAGTTTGGAAATTAAAGGGTGAGCATGTAGTTATTGTAATGTAATTATATGGCCTTACTTTTGAACGGTTATAGACAGACGCTTGAAATTTCCAAAGAACCTGTATCGATAACTCCGCTATAACAACGAGTATAAGTTATCGAAGATGGAATATAAGGGTGTTCCAATAGTTAATGTACTCTTAAGCCGTTATAGAAAGATAAAATTTGTTTTAAAGTCGGTTTTTTGCAAGAATTATTATGACAATTGTGAGAGCCAAATAATTGGCAGCTCAGTTATATAACCGCTTGTTTAGGTGAAAAAAGTATCGTCACAGGCGTTCCAGAGTTGGAATATTACGAGGAAAATTTATAGTAAAAGTTGTATAAAACAATAAAAAAAACAATGTCTGAAAAGTAATGAAAGCGTTTTTAAAGATTTTATTATTATGTTAAATGCCACATAAAACAAAAAGGTTTTACAGTTTTGTCAATGATTTTCCTCAACATTTCAGCCATTTTGATTTGGTGAATAAGTTTATCTTTTTAATCCATTATTTTTTTTTTAATTTTAAATGATTAATATTATACGAATTTTAAATTTTTCTAATAAAACAAATAAATAAGTATTGATTTTTAAAGACACGGGAATATTTTTTAAATATTTAATTTTCATAAAAAAAAACATCGTGCTATATTTTTATTTAATTATCCCGATTAAATTAATTACCGATATTGATTATTGAGGGTCAAAGCATTTCTTTTCCTTTAACCCGCTTAACCTTTTACTCAACATTTAAATAACTGAAACAATTTTTTTTCAAGTATTTAATAGTTAAACTTTCTAATAACTGATCATCTAAATAAAGACAAAGTATTTTTCTGCATGCTGCTTTACGAACCGATTTTATAAAAAATCTTTCTCAGGAATTAAAAATACAGACTATACAAGCTTTAATGCATTAAAAAATAGAATTTAAATCTTTCAAGCGAATAAAATTGTCCTTCAATCAGTCATGGTAGTTTAAATCAACTAAATTCAATGTTATTTTTAAACCATAAACTAAAGCGGCATTAGTTAACTGTGAAAAATAAATCCTGTCATTTTAAACACACAGAATATTTTCAATAAATCGAAATATTATACAACAACAAAAACACTAAAACGTAATCGAATGGTATCGTAAAAAACTTAAATGTTACATATTCACATATGACTTTTTTTTATTGGCCATCCAACTGTTTATCAACAACAACATCAACTGGTTAACTGTTGTGGTTTTTATTGTGTCAAAAAAAAACCAAGCAAAATAAATATTCATCCTATAGCTGTAATATTTTTGAGCTCTATAAAGTTGTTTGGCTGATTACGACAATGACGACACACAACTTTACAAATAGAAATTCTGCAAATCCATGTGCACTTTGAGAATGATCACCTGGATCATGGCTGCGGTTTGACATTTGCTGAGCAATTTAATCATCATCTACAAAAAGAAGAAAAAAAAGTAAATAAAAAAATAAAAACTAATTTAAAACAAATTGAAAATAGATTTCAAATAAATTTGTGGTTTATTTATATCACTGCTACCAATCACAGTATTATTTGCATGAGCTTTACACCATGTTTTCAATATTTACGAAA
The DNA here is from genome assembly GCA_916610165.2 of Gymnosoma rotundatum. Taxonomy (NCBI): domain Eukaryota; kingdom Metazoa; phylum Arthropoda; class Insecta; order Diptera; family Tachinidae; genus Gymnosoma; species Gymnosoma rotundatum. The sequence goes on along the minus strand of OU744338.1, from coordinate 137,210,340 downwards.
AAATCATAACGAAATAATTCAATTAGTTTTGAGAAAAAAGTATTTTGTGGTTTTAAACATTTTAATGCACTTTGAAATTTATATAATTTTTTATTTATTTTTTTGATAAACACGTGGTAACGCCTTCAACCATATTTGATAAAAAATACAACAACAACAACAATCCAACAAATAACCCTAACAATTTTTAATTTATTTAATAGAGAAAAGAAAATACGAAAAACAAACGAACTACTGGCGACCCTAACGACCCATAATTATAGGTTACAGAGTTGGGCATATGAAACGGGAATAAGTAATCATCAAATGCCATTCAAAGTGTTCGACTCTACACACACATCTACTCTTATATGTATATGTAAACAATCATTCACAGATTATTTGAAAATCCTACAAACAAAATTTGTGTCTATTTTTGAAATATTCATTATTTTTATTGCTGATATTGTGATTTTTTTTTTTTATTTTTTGTTAAACAAATATCACAAAGTAACTAAACGACTTTAAAAAGCACTCGATATAATTTCGTTAACAGATAAATAATGCCAGATATACATGATGTTTCGCTTTATGTTCCCTCGTGTGTAGCAATGTTTCTTCTTGAAATTCATTTTTTTTTCATGTTGCCTGCAATATCAAAAAATTTTTATGTTTCTTGTTTGTTAACACAATGTTTCCTCGTCTGAATCGATGTTTACAGTTCCAGTTATTTGGTTGAAAGCACCAGTGATTCGCGGAGTTAAAAAAATATAAAAAATTAAATCGCAGCAACTAAAAATAATGAAGATTCCACAAACTTTCTTAATGAATATAAAAATTTTATTTAACTGTGGGGCGCAAAATGTGGAAGCTATAAAGATTAAACTTTTAAAGATCTGGCGGATAAACACGCGTTTTCACATCGCATAGCTCATTTTAATTTTTCAATATCCTTTCCTTTGAAAGTTCTCCTTTTTTCTTTTTATTTTTATTTGTATCAATTCTTTCTTATACAATATTTTGTAGTTCTTTGTGCGTCGCTTATTTCCGTTTTTTCCTTCCTGTTGTGGGAAGACTCTTCTTTACTGAAAAAAGAAATATAATTTCTAAGTGATGTTCCATTTGCTGTTGCCTCGTGTGTATTTAGTGTAACATTTTTTTTAGTGTATAAACACATAAGAGTTTTTAGTTAGGATGCAGTTCATTATTTTTTATTTCTAATTTTTTAAGAAAGAAAAATTACGTTAACATGACGTGTTATTTGTTACATCTTCATAATCAGAATGAAAAAAAACAATAAGTATTCAAATCTCAAATCTTTAATTCTTATTTCTTATTTCATATATCACGATTTCATCTTTAAGTCTTTTTGCAGTTGCGGATTTTTGATACCCCAGGGGACCTCAGTGATAATTCAGAGATTTAAATTTTGAAGCCTATTTCTTTTTATAAGTTTGCAACAGAGCGCAAGTAAAAACTCCAGAGATTGCTATAGAATATTTTTTTTAAAGTTTCATCCAAATACTTATAAAATTAATTTTTTACAGATATTTTTTCTTCAGGTGTATTGATTTCGAATTGCGGCATGTGTGTGTTTGAGAAAAATTAGTTTCCAGTTAGATTTCAGTTTGATATATTTGACTGCTTGAAAAATTGGTCGTTTTTATTTTTTTCCATTCTTTGAATATTCGTTACTAGAGCAATCACTTTCTAATTATGGCATCGCATAAATTAGTTTAACATTTTTTGAATGATAATGATGATGAAGTCAGTCTATGGCAATACACTGATGAATGTTATGTATATACTTTGATGTATGTGCTTTTTTTTTGTTGTTAGTGCCAGTCGGACGTGGCATTATGTTAAACACTTCGTAGAATAAACAAACGGTCTTCAAATTGTTAATTTATTGTTGTAGTTTTAAAATTTTTATAGTTTTCTATTCTGTTAGTTTTGATGGATGAAAAAAGAAAACGCCTGAAAATTTTCAGCTGATGCGTTAAATATGCTGGCAGCATTTCCGTGTGTGTGTTGTTTTTTATGGCCCCTATAAATATAATTGTTAGTAACTGTGTGCGTCTTGCATGAACATGAAATACGGTAACAATATTATATTAACGAAAAAGAGCTAGCTGAGGTAAGAAAAGGATATGCTTAAATGCGTTCCCAAAACAAATGTTTAACAGAAGAAAAAAAAAAGAACATGTATGTATGTTTAAAAAACCAGCAACAAGAGGACGTACGATGGCCAACCTTGAAGAACTTATTTTGTTATAAGTAAGAGAAGCATTTTTATAATTATACAAAAAATTTAAAAGACTGCCCTCGTCTGCTCCTTAATGGAAGCCTACATTTGTTTGCGGTCTAGCTTAAGCATATAATTTGGCTGTCATTGGCTAATTAACTGTGTGTATGCAAGTGCGTAAATGTGGAAGTGTGTTCGTGTTTTTGTTGCTTTATCTAAGGCCGGTTAAAAAGGATCAACATCTTGATGTTGTTTAGATTGTTGTGTTGGTATTTTTTCTTGTTTTTTGTTTATGCTTGTAGTCAGTCATTAAATTGTAATTAAAAAAACAACATTTGTTTGTGGATTTTATACACTTTTTGTTTATTTGTTAACATTTTTGTTTTGTAATTTAATTTCGTTTTTTGAACATTATTATGTATCAAACATACGTTCATACATGCATACATAACTACACAAGTATAAATGTACGTAAGTAATAAACATGTGAATGTATAGCTGTGCATTCAAACACATGTGTGTGTTTGTGAGTATATTTAACACAAATATTAATTACATAATTTCTTTTCTATTACGCGCCTTGTGGAAAAATGTTAATTTAATCCGAAAAAAATCTTTTTTGCATATTTTGCTACGCCTTCTGTTATTTCTGTTTGGTTAAACTCAAGTTGGGTTGTTTTTCTGTGGCTTCTGGTTTGTGTTTTTATCTTGGGCTTAACTCACTAATGGGAAAATAATAAACCTGTAACAAACGGAAATGAGTAGGCGTATTTTTTTCTATTCTTATGATTTGAAATTGCGTTTAAATAAAAACAAAAACCTTTTTTAATTCAATTTATCATCCATTGCTTATTTCAGTTGTGGTTGCACAAAAAGAAATGTGTTTAATTCAAAAGCAAAGAAACTGACAGAAATATGCAAAATAGTACATCTAAAAAAAAAAATACTCTAAAATGCATGCAACTCACGTTTGCCTTTACGCATAAAAATAAAATTAAGCGAAATGAAATGTTTGTATATGATTACAGCTGTTTAACCCATTAGGAAAGCAGTTTAAAATTCGCAGATGTGAATTCATGTTTGTATTTATTACTTTTAATTCCTATTAAAAAACGAAATAATTTACTCTAATCTAACTTCATTCAGAAATTCGAATGCGTCTATTACTTTACTTAAAATGCCTTTTTTGTCGAAAATTAGAGACCTAAGTGCAGTATACAATGGAAATAGTTGTAACTGTAATGGGTTAATTTTCTTAATTAATTCTTGTATTCTGTAAATAAATTAAATATTCTGTCCTGATGTTTATTCTGTTTTTATATTGTTAAAAATAAAATAAATTCAAAGCATATTTACGTCTGACACCTGCCATTATTTTTCGTTCAAAAGTTAAATAATCATTTTATTTAGTTGTATGTTTCATGCAAACAGATTCTCAGATTCTTGAGCATTTGGTCAACAATATTCGTAGCAGCATGTTTTACTTTTCTTGCTGTTGTTGTGTATGGGAAAATTAATTAACCAAACCACAGATATAATTTACATACAAGAGGACTTTCCTTTAGCCGGGACTTTTTATAAGTAATCGTTTTTTCTGCTGCTGTTTTTGTTGCTTTTTTTGGTTTTTGTGTTAAAGGGCTTTTCGGTAGAGTTTCTTTGTTTGTTTGTTTGAGTTTGACTTAACTTGTCTTGAGGACTAAAGGTTTCAACACGTATTGTTTATTAGTTTGTAATTGGAGATCAACAAGGTGACCAGAGTGGATAAATGTTCAATGTGTCACCTGAATTAAATGTCGAACCTTGTACATGTATTTGCTTCAAGAGTGAACAGCCAGAATTTTATATAGAATTTGAATATTGGAAGGCATTTAAAATAGAATGAAATATTGTTATAGGAAAACATCCTGTATGATTCACATATTAATGTGGATGCTTTGAAATGGCAATTAACAAGCGTTCCTTAAGAGAGGGCATAGCAAAAATCTATAGCATTTAAATTTTTTTTCAAACTTTGAGAAAAGGTGGTTTGATTTAGATCATTTTTTTTTACTTTTTAATTAATAAACCTTTATGTCTTCAAGAAGGTGCTAAATATGGGAGTAGCCTAATATCGATATCCAAACTCTTAAATTACTACAAGCTCTAAATAAATAGAGAATAAAATATTTTCTAGTGATTAAAATTTGGACACTTTAAATTAATAATCGAAACTTAGTCGACATGTTTTTTAACTCCTTAAGATGAGGTGAAGAAGTTTTCCATTGCTTAACTGCCACTGCAGGTTATTTAAAGTTGTGCTGACCATGTTAAACAAATTATTAAATTAAATCCATTTTAAATTCATAAAAATAATTGGTCACCTCAGTCTGGATTATAGCATGTTAAGAGAGAATTTCGTTTTCAAAAATAAAAATAAATGAGAAAGAAAAAATGTAAAATATTTTATAAGGTTTCCAACATGTTGCCGTTTATGTGCGAGATTAAGAAAACCGTATGGTTAAACTTTTAGTTTGATTTGCTTGAAATCTGTTCATGTTTTTTTTTTATTCATATACGAAAAATATAAATGTCTTTAATATTTTGAAATTTGATATTTTGATGATGGGTTTAGTATTTTGCATTCAAGACGATATACACATATATTTATGTTATTTTTTTTTTATAAAAAATGTATATTGCTGTGTTTTGTTTTTCTTGTACTTAATCAAAAATGCGCACATTGAAATGGAATAATAAAGTATCACTTACTCACTGAATTTATTAAAAAAGAGATAATATAAAATATCGTGAAAAAGGCTTGATGTTTTTTTTTTTCAAAAGGAATTTAAAACCGCTAATTGATTTTTTCCACACCACAATGTTTTTTAAAAGCTTGAAAACTTTTTCTTAAAAAAATGAAAACTTACTGATATGGTGTAAAGACACCTGATCAATACAAGCAACAAACATAAAAATAAATCAATTGGTTAAATTAATAAACCATGTTGATTGTAGACAATAAATACTAAAGGTTAAGGTTGGTGATATCTGAGAGAATTTCGTGGAGAAATTTTAAAAATATTTTGTGTTAAACTGATTGGAAAATGTTATTCAACAGATAGATATGATTTCTAACAGCTGTTTCTTTTTTCATTATATAAATAAATTTGATTAAAAGGGTTGATATTAAACGTATTTTATTAATTTTTTAAAAAAATTTAAAAAAAAGTTTTAAGTAGAAATAGTATAAATACCTATAGCGGTTAAAACTTTTTTCCCATAATGGCTTAACATAAGCATAAGTTTTTTATTTGTTACATGGGCGCAATCACTGTGCAATATATTGACATCAAAGTAAGGATCCAATTTGAGCGGCTCGTATTCGTCTTGGAGCCTCCGCAGTCTTAGTTTTTAAATAACGATACGCCGCCGATGTGAGCAGCTTGTGTCGTCTTAAATTTGTCAATCGACTTAGATTGTATGCAACAAAAACACATATTTTTTAAATATATTTTTGTAAAAATTTTTATGCTTTTCGTTATGAAAAAACGTAAAAAAAATTTGATAAGCTTTTACAGCTGGTAAGAAAAAATTTGTAGAATAAACTTTGTTTTAACGGCGGTCAATAATCGTTGCTTTGTAAAAAATTGTCTTAATACCAGAAAAAAATTTCGTTATTATTCACTTGTGAGGCAATAAATTAAAAGTACAGAATTTTAGTAAAATGACGTAAAAAAAATATTAAAAATTATTTTTTTATAGACGCGGAAAAGATAAGATTCTGGAGAAGAACAAAATGCCTCAATTTTGTTTCAGCTTCTAGTGATATTTTATATTATAATGAAATTTTCAAAGGAAAAACGAAACTATAAACGGTTCAAACATTATTTGCGGAAGTGACATTTCAGAATGTTAATATATGTGGAGGAAAATTTTAGAAAGTTATACATTTTGTAAAGTGTTCTTTGAAGCTTAAGAGATGACACTTAAAGCGTAAGTTTTCAGTATTTGTGTTGTTTTAATGTGGACTTTGTTTTTTATTAAGATTTGGAAAAACTACTTCTACGACTAACCTCGCAAAGTACATGCGAATTGTCCACAATGTTGTTGTTAAATCAACAAATTATAACAAAAAAATAATAATAACGCAATGACAAAAAAGGCATTAGATCGCAAATGAAGCAAAGCAAATGAATTTCAAAATGTAAAGCGATTAGGTGAAATGTTCTGCATATATTTGCAACTATTTGCAATTGTTGAACGTGAGGGGATTCAACAATATTTTCAATATATAGATTAGGGCGGGTCGATTTGTGGGGAGGCAAAAAAATCGCCCATGGCTCAGTATAAATTGTAATCTAGGGATCAAATTAAGAAACTTTGGCTGAGGAACTATACCCCTAAAACGAATTCTACTATCCCCCAACTGTTGACTTTTATCCCGTAGGTCAAGTTTTGAAAAATCCCACTTTGACCCATTTATAGTGCCCCAATCGAGTCCAAATGTATGATCCTTACATTATTTTAGATATTATAGTATAGATCCTTAGATGAATTTTATACCGTATCGTCAACTTCTTTATACGATGTTTATGATTTGTACAGCAAGCACGTTTTTATATAATTAGATATATTTAATAAATTTTCTCTTTTCCTTCCCATTGTTTTTATATTAATAACAAAAATTGGATAAAATATTTTTTTTTGTTTATTTGTCGGCTCCAGCCGACTTTGCATCGCCGCCGGTTTCGCTTACCTGAGCCGCCGCCGATAATTTCACTACTAATTGGATCTCTGCATCAAAGCTGTAATATTTAAGTGTATTTTTACCACAATACTAAATTGTACAAAAAAAAAGTCGCTTTGATTTTTTATATTAAAATACATGTTACAGTTTGTTATAACCCAAATTTATTTACTTGTTGTTGGGCGAAGTAAATTCCTTTCGAACTAAAGCAGAAAATTTTATTGTAAAGGCTTAAACAGCCAACATTTGTCATGTTCAGGGTATCTATAAATTTGTTTTAAAGCACTCGTGGCAAAATGTTCCTTTTTTTCTAACTAAATCGGTAAATGTACAATTAGATATTTCAAATACACGCGGAAAAAAACATGGTCGTGAAATGGTCACAATAACCATATTATGTTCTTTGCAACAATGTATGGTTGCGGAGAACCAATTATAGTTGTTTTTACCAAAACTTTAGTCACGATAAACACTTTTTTTTAACCTTTAACGATTGTGTGGTTACTGTGCACAAAAAATGCAACGTGGTTGGTTTTAACTTAAAAAAAATTCAACCACAACCAAAGTTTTATAACTTATTAAAAATAATAAAAAATATTTAACCATTATATATTATTAATCAAAATATGGTTAAAAGCAACAGAATTATGTTTGTGCTAAAAAGTATTTTGTTCTAGTTCTTGACAGTTTAGTTATTTTTCTGGCAGCTAAAATTTAAAATTGTTTTTTATTGTTGGAGAAAGTGAAAAAATAAAAATTTATGTACAAAATAAATAATGAAAATTAATATGCAAAATATGAAATCAAATAAGAAGGGAACTAAAACAGTTAAAAAAGTTGAAGTAAATATGTATGTATTGTAAGCATATATTTTTTTTTGTGTTTGAAGCACAGTTGTGAAATCATTTGTTGGGGCTTAAAAACTATATTTTTATATTACTGATTCTTGTAGCCTATGATCTTAGCGCTATTATAAGCAAATCGTTAATAAATAATATAAGTCTTTTATATCAGGAAAATTTTGCATTTATGACACTATATTATAATTTAATTATATAACATGACATTTTCAGACATATTATTATATTTAAATTTAACCATTTAACCTTTATATGTGAACATAATTATGTTTATACTTTAGACAATAATATGGTTGTTAATGTAAAAAAACTATGTTTTGTTAGCAACCATATAATGCTACTATAATATGTTGCCCTTTAAATTATGGTTACCTCATACATGTTTTTTCTTTACGTGTATTTAAACAAAAAAACTTAACCACTATTCTGACAAATGTTTATTTAATTTCACACACATAATACGTAGCATTATAAATGACAATTTATAATTTAATAAACAAACATGGGCGTACTGCATTTAATTTTCAGTACCAGTAATTTTATACTGACTTCTGTAGAGATTGCAGTAATCAGTAAATTATACTGAAATTTTATTTGCATTATCTCTATAAATAAAAACTTAAGTAAAGAAAGTAATTTAAGGCACTTTTTACCTACGGTCGACATGTCTAAATAAAGCTTATTTATTGCCCAACTAATTCACTCTGCACTGTAATTCACTTTATACAGTAAACTAAAAATGAGAATTAAATTACAGTATCAGTATAATTTAATTTTTACTACAATTTTACTGGTACTGAAAAGTAATGTAATTTTTCTATTACTTAACAAATATTTGATTTATATACAAAATTGTTTCGATAATTTAGGGATTTCATCTTTTAGGTAAAGTATTAGCCATATCATCTGACCATGCCTTAACTATTATTAATATTCGAACTTTTGCATGCTTACTTTAACAGATACGAAACAAAGTATCTATGCTGCATAGTGGCACACTTACTGGCACTCGTACATTTTAGATAAAGAACAACCAACACAGAATAATGATGTTTTTGTTACAAAGTTAGAAGCATTTACTTTTAGTGCTAAATCTCAAAGTTGGGCTTGAAATATACATATATATTTTTTATTGTTTTGTTTGTTATTTATTTGTATTTGTATGTTGTTCTTGTTACGAAACATGCCAAAAAAATTAGTTTTTAAATGTGAGAACATAATGCCAATATTATTTTTTCTTTTTCTTTTTAAGTTAGTGTTTTTGAAAGTGTTCTTTGTTTATTTTTAATTTGATGGGTTTTTTTCTATTTTTAATTTTTTTTTCTGAACACACAATCCTCTTTAATAGACTGGCACGTTTAGTTAAAAACATACACTTAAAAAAATTGTTTGCAAGACGTGATTTAAACAAAGTAAGGTTTGCGGAGAAAATGAGTAAATTCTCTGCTAGCGGAAAGTGTACAAGATTTATTGCACAAACGAAATATTTCCGCATTGATCACATTTTTGCTATTGGAGTTATGAGGCCTTCTAAGAAATTATCAAAACTAGTATTCGCATAAACAATAGTTTTTAGATAATTTTCCTATTTTAACCAGTGTATTTGATTGTAGAGTTTTTTATTGCTCTTTTGCAAGAGTGTATTTAACAAGCAAATATTGTTTATTTGCTTAAAAACTAATTCACTGTTTAATAATTTTTTACGCTTTTTTCTGCAGAATTTTAATTAATTTTAATGTAATGATGTCTGGTTTAAAGTTAAAGCAGAAACACAACAAATTATGTATCTTTAATAGATTTGGCTCTCTTAAAATAGTTTTCAAAGCGCAATAAAATAAAAACTAAAAAGTCTTTTAAACTTATGACCAAAATGGCAGAACGCACAAGTGCAAACGATACATTCATGTATTTACTTTTTCTTTTATAAAAAAAATTTACTTCATTTAATGAATACAGAAAAAGTTCACTTAACCCAAAGAATCATTTTTTTATCTGAAACATTTTAATTCATGTTAAATTGTTGGATTCCTTTTCTTAATTTATTTATTTTTTGGGTCATATTAATACTTCAGTATTGAAAGCAAACACATGTAAATCTCTCTATTAATATACAATTTTTTTTTCAATATTTCTATTAAATAATAAAGACAGTTAAAAAGGTATTCTGTTTTGCCCTCTAAGCACGAAAGATTAACGCTTTAAGACACAACAACTTTACAAGTTTTTTTATTTGTTTTTATTTTGTAATGATTGATGATTTCAGGTAAACACCAGAATTAACATGAAATTAAAATGATGTTGATTGCAACACACATAAAGGGAACGGGAAATGTTAATAACAGTTTAGGTTTTGGACAGGTTGTATCTAAGAATTTCTGAATTTAAAAAAGTTTTCAATGATTGTGAAATAAGATGTGACATATTGGAAATATATTGAGGATTAATATTTAACATTTTTCGTACAAAATTAATTATATAATTGACATTTAGAAATGATATAGCAAAACTGGATTAAAGCTTTTACGCTTAATACATGATGCTCACTGAAAATTTATAATTGTTTGAATAATATCTTATGACTTAAAAAATATCTTCTTAGATTCTTTTGCACACGTTTAATGCAAGGCAAAATTAAAATCAAGTATAAATTACTTACATGCTATTGAGTGAAGGAATTAATATCCACTCATAATGATCATGTATCAGCTTTCTTAAAAATGGATAAAAATAGTTTTCCATAGTAAAAAACAAGATAAAAAGCAGCATCGAACTCTAAAAATGATGCTGCTAAATTTTCTTTCAATACTGAACGATTTCTGCTAGAAAATAGAGTAAATGAAATAATTCTTGCAAAAAGCCCGAGAAAACAAAGTTTAGCTGTCTGTCTACAACAGCTTAAAAGTTTGGTCATTACATCAAATAATATCAATTATTGGGTCACCCTTTATTTTCAAATCCAAACTTTATACTTGCTTTCATAGCTGACTAAGCAGTACAGATTCTTTGTAAATTTCAATCGTCTATCTAACCTTGTCCATATACATAAAATTATGTTAACTATTGTAACACCCTTTAATTTTATAATTTTAAATATTTATACTTCTTATTATACCAGACAAAGTACTGGACATTCTGTCTAATTTTAACGTTTTTATGAAACGGCTCAAAAGGTTCACTTATTAAGGGCAAATTACGTCAATTATAGGAACACCCTTTAATTTCCAAATTAAAACTGCATACTTGTTGTTATAGTGGGCATAGGAATACAGGTTCCTTGTAAACTTCTATAAAGATTTAAAAGTTTGGCCACATACTTACATCAAATTGCTTTAACTATTGGGGTACCCATTAATTTCCAAATCCAAATTTTATACTTGTTGATTTAGCTAACTTGGCAGTTCAGGTTTTTTATAAATTACAACCGTCTATATAAATCTCTTCAACATTTTGGCCGAATACATCAAGTAAACTATCGGTGCACCCTTTAATTTATAATTTTGAAATGTCATATTAATGTACATTTGTGTAATTTTCAACCGTTTGTTTATAAAGGTTCAAAAGACAGGCTCTTATAGGTCAATTTACTTACCCTATGGAGCACCCTTTTAATTTCTAGATTATTTTTTGTGTTACTTTTTGATATTTGGAGCTATAGTGACACGCAGTTTTTATTTAATTTGAAAGCCGTGCCCTTTACGGCTCATAATACTCGTAAAAACATATATGTTGTATGGGGTCACCCTTTAGTTTTTGAAATTATGGATTGATTTTAAAGCGGGATGAATCTGTAATCAATACCTTTCAAATAAAGAAAAAGTTTTAAAAATCTCTTCAGACCTGACTGAAGACGGTTAAAAATTGGAGACAGATCACCAGCAGTTGACTTTGTTGGATCCTCAGGATGACGCAATCTTTCGGTTGAAACGAAATAGCCTGGATGAATGTTTAGATTTCCAATTTTGATGTAGAATGTTTTAATAACTGAAAGAGCGACATCCGCTATCGCTAATGAAATTAATCTAATTTTTAATTTGTCAGGCACTATTTGCCGCTAATAACAGAAACATGTTTAAGACAATTTAAGAAAACATTTGAAACCATCAACAAGCAATTTTTGTATTTAATTTTTGCCTAAAAACATAACAACTGAAGCTATTTGATTATTTCCGACCAAAGAATACTTTAATGTTTTGTGAGTATTTACACAAATAATATGAGCTGCTTTTTGTACAACAACTTGTCTGTCTGCTGTGTCAGATCAATAAATCCATTGAATATTGTGCGTTGTTGGGATTTGGCTGTTTTTTGTTTTCTTGGCTTCAAAGCGGCCTGTTTCTTTTGCTAGAAAATAACCCACATGAATTGACTTTGAAATGTTGACAACTTGTCTGCCAAAAATATAAATCCGTTATTATAAAATGTGTTTTTTTTTATTGATGCGATTTTTTATTAATGGAAAGCAAATAAATACAATTGAAGCGTTAAGCAACAGCGATGCAGATTGATTAAAACTTTATTAATTTTTTTGAAGTTAATTTTTTTTTCAAATAACTCCTTAACAGCCTTTACTAATTTAAAGATGCAAAAAAAATAACTTTACGGATACTTGGAGAAATCTTGTGTCTCATAATCATTTCACAAGCCCAAGGTTTACTTTCTAGACTTTAAAATTTAGAATTTAAAATAGCAAAATGTGTTGTTTTCATTGAAAGTTTGTGTTGTTTGCTGGAGATTATCTGCAATTAGTTTTTGTTGTGCTTGATTGTGTTGTGGGCACTCTTTGGTAAATATTGTTTCTGTTTGTTGTCAAAATTTATATTCTGATAATCTTGGCATTTTTATTATTTTTCTTTTTGATCCCTTGTTGTTGTAGTTTTTGTAATAAGTATCAAATGAACAAAATTTTGATAAATTACGTATCAATGAAATGTTTATTGAATTAATTTCTTAGACATGGCAGCACAAAGAACAAACATTGTACACTTTGTACCACACACACACACACAGAGAAACTTTACCAATATAACATTTATACATATAACAACAACAGAATTAACCCCTTAGAAACAAAATATAAAGTTGATTTCATAATGTTTCAAGTAACAAAATGTAAATGAATGTCTTTCAGTTGCGTAAATAAAACTAATAAATGAATCAGTTACTTGAAACCTTAAAGATAAGTGTTGGGTTCTTTAAAGGGTTAATTATATTGCTAAACAAGCTAAATCAGTCTATTGTTACTGTTGGTTCCTGGCTGTCCTTTGCTTGCAGTATTGTTATGCTTGAATTTATGACTCACATAGATTACCAATCAAAAAATCAAACAAAAATAATAAAAAAAGATTGCATAAATTTATTAAGTTATTTTCCAGGCACAAACTCAGTACCTAAACATTCATCCATACATACATACATACATACATATGTTTATATGCAATAGATAGAGTCGATTATTTTCTTACATTAGGTGGAGTTTTTTTTTATTTTAATTTACACTGAACAGAACCATATGAAATCATTCATTCATTCATTCCACAGCTATTTGTCATAATAAAGAAGCCAATAAAGTACAGAGAAAGATTTGGAAATATTTATTACGACCACTTAAAGATATAAATTTTTATCCCCAAAATAAGTTCTTTCTATGAATTTTAGCATTTAAGGTGATACCAATTTCGTACCTTTTTGATTTATTTTATGTTCGCATTATGTGGTAAAGTTGAACAATTTTTCTAATTCGAATAAATTTTATTTTCCTTGTGCAGATTTCAAAGTAGAATATTGTCCGGTAAAACCAGTAGTTTTAAAATGAAAAAAAAGTTTTCCTAATACAACAGCACTTTATTTTTGTTTAAAGAAACAGCACACATTCATGCAAATTTTTTGGAAAACAACACTATTTAAAATATTGGAGCAAAATTTTTGTTTTTGCTTCTAGCAACAGCTGCTAAAAATTCTCATGCATCACTCATCCGTATGAAAAATTCACTTAATATTTAACAGTTACATTGTAAAAGTATACATGTGCTCATTATGCTAAACAAATTTTATACATATACATATACGTACACGAATACATATACGAATATTTTAAAATTCTTACTTGCAATAACAATTTAACGCTTGTGTTTTGTTTCCCCAACTTAAATGTTGGTTTTAAACAATTAAAAAGTTATTCATAACAATAACAGAATACTCCTTACTTTAACACAAATGCAGCAGTTCCGATATGCAGGAATTAAAAAATAGTTAATTTTGTATTTAAACGCACAATTTAATTACAAAACGAAATTGAAGCCTTTTTAAATTTATTTTCAGAAATACTTATTCATAGCACAGATGGGCACTCTTCCAGTACCAGTAAAATAACAGCAAAGATACATTTTTGATACAGAAATTTTATTTTCATTAGCAGTAAATGAAAAAAATCTATAAATTATTTTGTAATTGTATTTGCATTAGCAGTAAAAATCTTTCCGTTTACGAATTTAATAAACATGTAATTTCTAGCACATGTTATTATTTCGACATTAAACAAATAAGGTAATTTAAGACGTTTTTTTTACGTGTAGCCATCGTTTAAAAGTAAATTCTTTTATTCACTTATTAAATTTTTATCAAACCTTTTATTTTGAAAAACAAAAATTCGCTGAAAATTAGGAAAACTGTGGAAGCAATTTGAAATACAAATCTCGTATTTATGCCATTGAAACTACAGTAGTACGCACGCGAGCATAGTCTTTGCTTTTTGGCAGGTCTATTTATTTTATTAATTTTTCCCTTAAATTTCTGATAATATGTTGATCACAATTTGTAAAAATCTCATTTCTGATTGATTGAATTATTTGAATAGGATTTATATACATTAAACATATGTCTATTTAAAAGACTCACATTTGTTTTATAACTTTAAGGCTTGCTTTTAAAGCTCATAAGCTATTACTTGCATTTGGCAGTTTTTAATGTCGCAGACTGTTTTATCAATTCAAAATTTTATAAATTTTTAAATAAATGAATGTATGGATGTTGACATATATGTATGTATTTGTATATAGAGAAAATTAATTTACCCTGGAGTTAATGTCGACGTCGTTGACGGCGTTTCAACGCCGAAAAAGTTGAAACAGATTGAACTTTTACGGCGTTGCAACGCGTTGAGATTAACTGCTCTCATACAATTTCATACGATTCAACTTTTTTTTTGACATTCGACGCCGTCAACGACGTCGACATTAACTCCAGGGTTAAATTAAAAAACAAGAAAAAGAAAAATATTTTAAGCATATTTGAATAATTTTTTAAGTTTTAATCATTTTAACATATAATAAAACGATTATTTTAAAAATAATAAAATTTTCTTGACCACTGTATTTCTGCGTTTTTATATAGTCGGTTTTAACTTTTTCTTTCTGTTTTGCTAAACGCAGCGATTTTCCCTACGCACAAATTTTTTTTCAGAGTTGTATTAGTTTGCTTCAATTCTTCATGTTTTGTTAAAAAGAGAAATTTACTTATATTACAATCTTTGTTATCAATTGGCAGTCGTCCAAAACATGTTTAGATTTTTCAATAGTAGAGTTTTCAATTTTTTGTCATAAATTTTATTTCTTCTTGCGCTTTTTCCCAAAAAAAAATCTTTACTAATTGCTACACTTTTGTTTGTAATTTTAAATGATTTTTCTTAGTTTTGGTAATTTTTGAATTTAGTCATATTTTTTTAAAATTCAAGTTTTTTGCTTATTTTTTATTTGGAACTTTTCAGTTTTCTGACTTTAGTGTTTACTTGAGTTTTTTTCCTAATTATATTTCAAATTGAATTTACCTTTTGTAGTGAATGTTGAATACGCCCTTGAGCTTCAAGGTGGGGTAGTTTGTAGTGCTTTAAAAAAATTGAGTTTTTTTTTTAATTTTCTAATTTTTCTTATTTTCTTTGGAAAGCGTCCGCATACATTTGTAAATAATTTTTCTTTCTATAAAAAAGCCGAAAATAAAGTAAAATTTCATTAATTTATAAAATCGATGGTTCGAATCCTGGTCAGGGAAAAATTAAGAAAATATATTAAATATCACTCATACGCTGCGGCGCATAATCAACATACGAATTTAACGCAGAAAAAAATGTTTGTGTTCTAGCTGCCGCAACTTTTGAAATTTATGAATCTGAAATTTGGTGTTCTTTCACATGTTGGGAGTTTTTTTTTATACTTAAAAGAAAAAATTATTATAAGGGCTTTTTTATGAAAAAATAATTGATTTGTTTTGGTTTCCCCAACCTCCTTTACAGTGAAAAGTATGTAAACGATATTTTGTTTGCTAGTGTGGAGGGGAAGAGCAAACAAAATTGAAAGCGCTTATTTTCAAATTTATGCTGGAGTTAAATGCCCAAAGTCATGTGATAATCATTGCGGTATTGATGAATATTTGAAGTTTTTTCCAACGTATTGTCGTTGCAAAATTAATGCAATGCTTTAAAGCATGATGCATAAGACTATCAGCCATTAAAAAACTTATTAAACCATTAACCTTAAATTGGCGAATAATATGTACATTTTTAACCATGTTCTTTGCTAATGTCTTACACGAATGAATAAATGAACTGTAGGCTTGAAAACATGATGTTATAACATGGCCATTTATATTCATCATCACTGTGCAAACATTAACTGTTATGTGCTTTTAAACAATTCTTTAATAAACACACATTCATCTATCAATATGAAAATATTTAGTCAATTTGTTATTTATTGCGTATAATACTTGTCCGTGAATTCGAAGGTGCAGCAATTAGTTTCATTATGCTTGATTCCTTCCAAGTGTTTATTTTCTTATATTAGACGTCTTTAGAAAATATATGGAACTGTATAATACTGTGGAGAAAGCAAATCTCCATATACGCATATAGCTATTGACTGAATAGTTCATCGCATATGTTAATAATTTTTTCTTTGGTAAACCGTGTATGAGTCTGAAATAATATTAATTGAATGAGAATTGTAATTCATTAAAAGAGTTATAAAACTGAAAATTTTTAAAATGTTCTAAAAAAAAAAACTGAACAAAAATTGGTGGATATGCTTGCCCACAGTAATCCAGATGATAAAGTGGCTAGATTAGGGTTTGAAAAATATCTATGAAACTAGACCTTCAGTTTATCAATCTCATTTTTAAAGAAATGTGGGTGCAAAAGTAAAATTGGAAACAATAAAATCAAAATTTAGAAACTAAAAATAAAATTACTAAAACATTTTTCTGGGTTTTTAATGCTCTTCAAATAATCAAAATACTTTGTTGGTTTTATAATTTTATTTGTCGAAATTTTCAACAACTTGTAAACTTTACTAAAAATGCGGCAATTTAATAAAAACGTGGTAAGACGTGCCAAACGAGCGTTCGGCATACCTACAATGAGCTAAATCTAGCTCAGAAATTGCTAACTTGTTATCGCTTTATTAGTATAAAGAAATATAGAAATTAAAAAAAAAATATATTTAAAAATGTTTCTGCTTAAAAAAAAAGGAATCAATCACGGCAAAAGTTTATAATTTAAATGATTGTAAAAATATTGTTACGTTTTTCCCTTTTTAGACAACAAACGTACGGATTCTTTTGATTGCAAATACCACTGTGGCTCATTATAAACTCCGTGTTCTTTACTTTGTGGCTTTCTCTGGCTATACTTCTTACCGCTCTTGTGAACCCTTGGTCACGTATTTCCTAAACATGCGTTATTATTACAAACGCAGCTATCCACGTTACACTACTGTGTTACTCCGGCGAGACATGAACTACTCGATGCCTTGTTTAGTAACCTTAACTATCCACAGACATCTCCACTACTTCTTTTATGCAAGCTAGTCATCCCCTTTAATCCAATATCCACAACACACGTCTGCCATACACTGTTGTTACACTTACCTCGCGCTAACTGCTATTGCTCTTACTTTTTATTATAAAGGGCTTCTTGCCAATTATCTGTTGCTCTTATAATAAATTTGACTTCTCGATTAAATATCTGCCATGGCTTTACACAATAATTGTCTTTTGCCTCTCGGGAGGTTTGTACTGCTGTTTTATTTATTTTAAATTGCTTTACAACAATTATTATTTTCTGTTGTACGCATGTCTGAACGCGGGATCGAACTCAGGACCTCCTATTTTGCAGAACGCACCTCTATCAACTCAGCCATTGAGCCTGCTCAGCTTTTGTCATCTAATTGTGGTTTTTATTCTATACACACACCATTAGCTGAATTAACTCATTCACCACGCTCATACGGATAACAACAACAGGGGTTGCCAGATCTTATATTCGTAACAATATATTAATTTTTTAATAATCGTATAATTACTTCTAAAGGGTGTTTTTTTAAGCATGATAGAACTTGAAATTATAAAAAATAACACTTGAAATTTAATTTTCATGAAAAAATTTTCCTTGTTATTTTCAGTAAACTCTAACAAATCATGAGGAATAGACTCACGCGATCAAATCATCCAAGCTTACTCTGAAAATCAGTCATCAATTCGATCAACTGATAGAGGACTTCATGTGTTCAGCAATGAGGCTCATTTTTGGCTTAAGGGGTTTCTTAATAAGCAAAGTTGACACATATGGAGTGAAAAAAATCCACAGCATTCAATACAGACTCCATTGAATCCAGAAAAATGTATGTATGTTTTTAAAAAAATGAGGCCGGATCTCACGTTACGGTCAATGGAAGTGAAAATAGATGTGAATGACATTGATCCGGACGAAATCTGGTTTCAACAAGATGACGCTACTTTCCATACGGCGACCGCAACCATCGAGTTATTAAAATCAAAATTTAATGATAAGTTGATTGCAAGAAATGGACCTGTCAATTGGCCTCCAAGGTCGTGCGATTTGATAACTCTCGATTATTTCCCGTGGGACTGTGGGAAGTCACTGGTTTATGCTTATAAACCATCGGAGGCCAACATTGTTCGTGTTATTTGCGATATACGGCCAGCAGTACTTGAAAAAGTGACCCAAAATTGGACGTCCAGAATGTGCTTCGTCATGAGCAGCCGCGGTGGCTATATGTCCGAAATCTTACGTATTAAAAAAAATTCTTCATTACAAATTAATTTTGTGTTTTGTTTTTCACAAAAAGTTCTATCGAGCTTTAAAAAAACACGCAAATCCTTTCGTATGGGTGGCAAGTCGTAACGTCCAAGGATATAATTTCCATCAACGTAGAGTCATAACGTCCGCGAATATTTTATGGTATTATATGTAAGAAAGATGCTTACAGAAAATCCTTAGTAAGAAAAGCCAGTCTTAGTTATACCATAGAGAAAAAAGTTTTTATGGCCGGCCGAAAATTCGCTATGCACCAGATGTATGATAAGCGAAGCCGTTGTTGTTTTAAGTGCGGACATTATAACATTTTCATGAGTGACATTATGACATGGACATTATGGCACTTTTTCGCATTCATGGACATTATGTCCTTGCACACTTTGAAATATCACCTTCGTATGTATTTGATTATGTTCAGGTGTATTTGCGTACAAAAGATTTTCAAAAAATAACAATACACAGTCAATGATCCCCAACACAAATACAGTTAAAAGGGACTTTTATCAATTCAATCAAAACTATGCATAGATTAATAGCAGCTGTGATATGGATATGACATTTATTAAACAAGAGTATATTTTAAGCAAATAAAAGGCAAAGATAATGGATACAATAAAATAATAGAAAATATAACAATAACTGTTTTACAATATCATTTGTTTTATTTACATTATTCATTTATGTATTAATTAAGTCCTTCATCATTCAGACAGACCATGATTACAATGAAAACCTGAGTCTACATTTACATACATATATACATACGCACACACGTACACATATGCATTTAAATTATGAAACAAAGATATCTTAAGATTTGGCTACTCTACTTCCCTTCAGCGCATTTTATCTTGTAAAGCAAATAATCAAATTAGTTATGCTCCAGTTTCTATGTATATGCACACACATACATACGCATGTAAATTGACCCATACATATATTAAAATTTTCGTGTAGTTGTAAGTTTGAAAAGTTATAAATATTTAAGTATTCTTCATAGACATTTCATTTTATACGAATAAACATCTTGTCACACACAAAGTGGCAGATTATGGTAATTTTCTCTAGGGCTGCCGGTAGTCTTCGGTGTCAGCAGCAACAGCCGAGAGTAGAAAGTAGTAAATAATCTCCATCCTAATGAAACTCCTAGACCTCATTGTAGCCATATTATTAAATTAACACACATAGTCTCATAATTCGTACAAAATATTGGTCAAGAACAATTGCTCATTAACAATAATTTTATGTTTAATGTTAGAGATAGTAAAATTGAGTAGAACTTGCGAAGTATTGTTTCTTTCTGGGAATCTTGTTCTCTTCTTAATAGAATTTGTTGCCATTTAATTTTAAGTTTCTTAATTAATTGTTGTTTGTTTAAACACGTTAGTTATTCAATTGCAAGCGGATGTTTGAGGCTTAAGGGAGTTTTACAAAAATATTTGATAAAAATTTTAATTTGTTGCTGAAGAATTTTCTTGCAGAGCATTTGGCAACTCTTAACGAGAATATAATTTTTTTTCTTATGTTTAAATTTATTTTATGCCATTTCTGTAGAAATTCTTGCTAAATTTCTAAATGTTCATTGCTTTCAATTATCATGTTGTTGTGTTATGGGAGAACAATAGAGATTAATAATTTTTGTGTTTTTTTTTTGCTGTTTGTGTCTTTAATCAAGACTGTTGAAGCATTTAGCATCTTCGTCTTGAATTAGATATTTATTTTATTTTATTTTATGTATTATGGCATGTAAAGTTGTGCTTTATTGGTGTTGTCGATGCTCAATGAATAACAAAATTTCAATTTACTTTTACAGTAATTGAACTAATTTTCTATTGCAAGCAATTATTAATAAATTATAATGAAAAGTTTGTTAGAATTAAGGTTCAGTTGAACAAACACATGCTGGAAAATAACACGCTGTAATAAAATGTAAGCAACTGCTCTATGTGTGAGTGTGTGTGTGTGTGTGTGTGCATAAACAGCAAATTGTTAAAATTAATGAAATAAGAAAACGATGTTCTAAATTTTATAATTTGTTCGTTCTTTACGTAAACGCTTGGATGTTTAGGGAAACAGAGGGATACTTGACATGCCATTATTGTCCGCCCATACTTTTGCATGGTGATAGGCTAATATTATTGTTTGTAAAATTCTTTGTGTTACATGAAACAGACTTATATTTTGATACTTAACAAGTGAAAGATAATTGACTAATATTTCCTTGGTATTTCTTGGGAGTTTTCAGTCTCATCTGCTCATCGTCTTTATTTCATTTAGTTGTTTGATGATGGAATGAAATTTTCTTGTTAAACATTGATGGGTTCAATTTTCATTCACAACGAATTTTCATTAATATAAAGTTGATTATAGTATTTATTTCAAAATGAAATTTGCTTTTTTTTATTAAAGTGGTGGAATAACAGAAAGACACCAACCAGCAACAACACATTCATCATAATCATAATAATAAATTTTAAGTTTTCCTATTATTTTCACATTTTATTTTCTCTCATTTGAAGCATTTACAAAAGAATCAGGAAAAAATAACATGGGTGGTCGATCAGGCGAAGATATATATTGATAATGTTTTAGCCACCTTTTCCTAGTTCGGCTTCCATATTACTTAGTTATATTATACTCCTTTGTTGTGCGCTCCAAAAAAAAAAAAAAAATAAAGAAAATCTGTATATAATTTTGTTTTATTGGCCCATTGTATGTAATGTTCGTTTGTTAACCGCAACGTAAATTCCCCATTGACCATTCAAGTACTTTAGATTTTAAATTATGAACTCGTTTTTACGCTGCGAGTGTAGAGCCAATAGATGTAATACTGTTTTAGATGCTGTGCTTCCAAGTCAATCTATCAATTTATTAGCATTGAATACTGAAGTGCATTTATCAAAAATCGCTTATGAAATAATAGTTTAAGACAACTTGCGTTCCAAAGATTGGTAAGAATAGTAATTTAAAAATTGTCCTTATATTTCATGTTGTCGCAAACACATACACACACACATACTCGCTCACATGTTATGAGTAAATGGTTTCCGAGGGATATGAAATTGCAATTTGGTGTCATTGCCAACTGAAGCATGCAACAACAGCAACATTTATTGCATTTAACATCAAATGTAACACATTTATTGAATGTCACCAATTTTGAAAGGGTTTTCACATTTTAGCATAATTACACTGTGAGAAATTAAATAAATAAATTATAAATAAATGATTGCTGGTAATTTATTTTCTAGTTAGCGGTTTCTTCTCCGTTTTCACATTTTTCAATAAATAGTGTTGTTACAACAGTTTAGTATTTGCGAAAAAAAAACATTCATAATATTTGTGAGAAGTTTCCTGAAGAGTTAAGTAAGCGGTATTAACCAGCAAGACGTGCTTTCGCCCTCAATATTCAAATGTCGGTGATTTAATAATTTCATAGCATTAAAAAATAGCCGGATATTTTTTGAAAATAATTAAAAACAAAATTTGAATCAATTTTCTTAACAAAAAATTTATTTTATTTAGCATAACTCAAGTTTTTAAATGGGAATTTATTTCTCCTTCAGCAGCTTTTAAGTGCAATGAACACTATTTAGTGATTTTAATATTTTTGTAGCATAAAACAAACTGATAGTGAATTAATAGTGAAATATCGTTGAATTTAAATTTCTTAAATTTAAATTTTCGGAAAACGCTGTTACATTTAATTTTATTGCCCATCAATAGAAAATTTCCATTCGCTACTCATTGTATAATTTTGTCAGTGTATTGAAAAATTGTTAAATAAAATTTGCTCAAACTGAAACCATCTGAAGTGGTTTCATACCATTTTGTGTTCCTGCAACAATTCAAAAACGATCTTGCGGCAGTGCGAATGTGTATAAATAAATGATCCCATTACTATGACTAGAGATGCGGATGGCGGTTTGTTGGTTGCTAGAGCTTGTTGTTTGTTGGCTCACTCGATAACTCGTAGAAGATGGCTATTTCTGCTAACAACGATCATTGACGACACTTCCAATTATGTTGCTAACAAGGAAACATAAATTTCAACATTGACGACAACGACAACAACGATGAGCTACATGTAACACATAAAAGAGCAAAAAAATGTACAAAATTACATCGATTTGGAGTTGGAGGATAGGAGACATTAAAATTATCTTTATCTTGTTGTTTCTTTTGTTGTTGCTATATTCTTGGCTGGCTTCAAAGCCTGGTTAACAGATCTCCAGAGGCAGTGAGTGAATGAGTTTTAAAATAAAGCTTGTAATATGAAAAACAAAAGCGATACAATACGAGTACACATGCGTTGCTGTTGTGTTGCACTTGAGAACTGCTTATTCGATGTTCTGCTTGTTGTTGTTATTGTTGTTAGTTAGTTGGTGCATGTTGTAGTCGATAAAAATAAAAAGAAAGAATGTTTCTAGCTGAAGAATAAGATTTACGACACAATTTGCGGATGTTAAAGTTTTTGAATAGATGAAAGGAAGAGGTAATAAACAGCGAGCAAAAAGAAAAACAATGACAGCATTCAATGGCATAAGCCTCGCTATTCGCTATGGGTATAAGAATGGGAATGAATCTGCTGTTGATGATGATAATGAGTGAGGCTGATGGTTGGTGGTTGTTGCACTGCAAATAGAAAACGTATTAAAGGTTGTGTTGTGGTGGTGGTGCTGGTGTTGTTGGTGTGAAGGTGTAAAATGTATGTTTTCAGTTTAGATAAATGTTTAATACTTGTCATGCGGTTGGTTTAGGCCATTTGGTTCGATTTTCAAATTAACAATTTTACAAATTTATTACACTTCTGTGATAATATACGTGTGTGTGTGTGTGTAAATCATATATAAATATATGTGTGTGTATTTGTACATAACGTTTGCCTTTCCAATATAATAGAATTTCAGAACGTTTTATTTTTAAAATTCCTCAAACATTCCTATTAATTTTTAATAAAGAAAGAGAAAAATATTATTTCCTTACTGTTGTTGATTTTATGTTGAGGAATAAAAACTTTAAACTGGTTTATGGCAATAATTTAAATAACATTTCGGCTGATTTGAACGTATCAAATGATTTGCAATTTAAATATGATTGTCAACAAACACTGAAAACGTAAAGGCGGTACTGAAATGTTTGCAGCAACTACATCTTGTTTAACTATTTCAGTCCGTCCCATTGTTAAAGTGCTCCGTCTTAAAGTTATTAAGTGCTCTAAATCTCGCTAAAGCCAATCCTTCGTTTTGCCAAATGACAGCAAAATGTGTAGAACAAGCAACAGAAGCTTTGAATTTAACATACACCAACTAGATGTAAAATCAGACAGACGGATAGCCAGTCAGCTAACTAGCGCATTACAAGACACTAGTGCGCACTATTGCTGCAATGAAATGAGCGGACATCTTTACGTGCGTTCATATAAACAAACCTGCATTTACCAGCAGCCTTGGCGGTTGTTACAAATTTAAATATGATTTAAGATGGAGAAGAACGCGCCGTGTATCTTTTGTTTTTAGTTTATGTACAAACTCGCACACATTTGCATTTAGGAACACGTACGTACACTCGTAGTCATTATCAAATCGGCAAGCAAAAATGGCAACGTTCGACTGTTTATCGCTGGAATTTATGCAACTTGAAATTCTTTCGTTGTTGGTTATTAAAAAGATCTATGACTGCAAAACAAGCAAAACCCATCATCGTTGTCATCAACGTCATCTTCGTCACCGACCTTGCACAGTGTCGCAAGATCCTAAATAATCATAAGAAATTTAATTTTTTAAACATTTTGTTTTCTTTCCTTTTCTTTTTTAATGAAAGTTTTGAATCTAGTGTAAAAATGGTTCGATGATAGACATGTTTCTCTGCGATATTTTCTAAAAATCCTAAGAAAAAAATATTAAATAAAATAGACTTTAAAATTCAATAAATAGATAAATTTAAATTGAGAATGTATGAGACTTTATTTCTTCGGTGAGTTTTTGTTCTGATAAAATTTAAAGTGAAATACAAGTCAGTTTGTTTAAGAGGATTGAATAGTTGAATTTGAATTGGGAACTATAAACGCTTGTTCGTGTTCCACTCAGGGATTCACTTTTTCTTTTAAAGATGATAAAATTGCTGTTTCTTTAATATGTTGATACAAAATAAAAAGCACATGTGAAGATTGAGAAACAGCCAAACTAAAAATTTACTCGTAAGGCTCTGTCTGTAAAAAATTCTCATGCCCATTAAAAACGTATGAAGCACACATCTAGTGTGGCGTTAACGCTTAGCAATTGGAAAATCCGAATAAGACAGCGAAGACCGAAATTATATTGCTGTCATTTTATTTATTTTTTTTAAACATTGCGAACCATCAGTCAAAAAATAACGCAAGTAAAACTGTAAACATCGTATTAGGAATTATATGAAACATTGTTATACTCAAGGAAACATTAATTGAACCATGTTCTATCTAGAAATTAAATTTCTTTTTTTATGTTATTCATTTGTTTAATTAAGCAATGGTAAGTTAACATTAATATTTAAGAAACAAAGTTGATACTCAGCGTTACATCCTGAAATGCTGATTAAGGTTGGTTTGAAAGAAACCCAGGAACATTTAATTCCAAAAATTTTCAATACTTTTAGAATAGCGTATTGATATACATATGTACATATATAACTGTATAATAAATATATATATATTTGTTTTTGCAAGTGTGTTGTGACTGTATAACTAACGATCGGTTAAACCGAATTCGATTAAATTCTTAGAGTTTGTTCGCGTGATCGTGGAGATGGTTTATCTAAAGTTTGCGCTAAACCTGTCGACATGTTCATGAGTTATGACTTTTCATGACAACATGTGATTTTGTCCATATAAAAAAAAAAACAATAATAACAAATACGTAGGCGCCTATGAGTGTATGCGGTATACTGTGTGCTGACTTCAAATACACGACAAATACACGTTGAAGCGCATACACGCTTACAAAGTATTTGATTCAATAGTCATATTCATGTGTAGCGAAGCACGCCGTGATCCGCTAGCTAAAAAGCTTTCAAAATCTTATTTAATCCTCGTTGTTAATAAGTAGTTTTTTTGATAAGACCCAGTTCGGTTGATGTTGGCACACAAGTTAAGAAAGACGTAATTCTGGGTCTATTACCAAGTGTATTGTGTATTTATTATTTTCCAGTTGTAGTTCGTAATGTGATGATAATGATGTACGGTTGTACTTCTGCTCCTAAAAGATCAAAATGTTATTTCTTATTTTGATTGTTTTAACAAGGATCAACATAAATTATCCATAAATCTGTATTAATTCAAGATGCAAGTTTCTGTTAAGAAACATTAAGAGGGAGGCTTGATAATCATGATTCATTGATAAGAGAATTAACGTAGTTTTACTGGGAAGTAATGTAGACGCAACCGCACTTTACTCGTCTGCATGAATAACTTTTTTTTCAATTCTGGAGAACCTATAGGCTTCTTGGACTTCGAGGCGGTAACATTTTATTTTTTAGTTTGCCTTTAAAACCCAAGACTAAAATACGTTTTTTATTAGAACAAAGTTTTATGGACATAGTTTTGTTAACGTGGAGTGTAATTTGCGATGTGTTAAATATCACTGTAGTCAATAGAAATTTTGCTGAAGTTATGGACCAATAATAAAAAGACACGTAAAAAATAATACATCAATGGTGTCTACTGTCCAATATTTTCAGTTTTCTTCCTTTTTGCAGTTTAAGCTTTTAACAAGCCTCATTATGTTTACTTTAATTTTGTTTTTATTTTTAAAATTAATTAATTAAAATTTTGTTATTTTTGGCCGTCTTCACGACATAGTGCATCTTACCCATGATTCTGGGGAGAAAATAGATGCAATTGTTTAGAATATTAAAAAAGCTCTATTAAATAAAATTGAAGCGAATGTAAAGAAAGAAATGAACGTGTTGGTTGGCCAGACTCGTATTATTGTAGACAATTTTCGTTGCGACCTAGAACACATTTTAAAGTTTTTTCCCCTTTTAACGCATTATTTTGTATTATTTGCGAACATTGTTTTTGTTGTTGTTGTTATTGTTGTGGTTAAGGCTGAATATACAAAAATCATTAGCATCATTAGCATTGATGGACATTACAAACTAGAGACACCACAAGTCTTCTTTTTCGTTATTAAAGTCTTTCTTGCAGTCGTCAGAGAGTTTGTCAATGTGACTGTTAAAGTTTATGTTTTACCTGACAGGCTCCATTACACTACAACATATTCTAAGTAAATTTAACTGTATGTCTATTTGTTAACGATATCTTCCTTGGCTTTTAACCACGTTCGTTTTCTTCGTGTCATTTGCAAAAATGAACAGGTCTGTCAAAATGTTCATAAAATTGTTTACAATGGCCTTTAAACACATGCTTGAGGAAAGAAGCTTGTTGTTACTTGTTGAAATTATACTCTTGATTTATATGTTTGTACAATGTAAGTCGACCAAATATTCCCTCTTCAAATGCACATTGGGTTATATCTCGATATATAATCAATTAAAAGAAATTTAAATTATGTAAAATTAATTTTAAATTGTTCTTACTGCAAAAATATTTGATGAATTTTCTCAGCAAGTGTGTACAAATATTGCCTGCAGCCTTTTTTTTTTGTTACCAATAATTACAAAAATTTTTATATTTGTTTACCAGGTTGCTAATTACAAGGTAAAATGGAGTGCAAAAGTGGCAGTTGTATACTATTCAGCCCCATTGTGGAGAAGAATGATCTGACAGAATGTTGAAAAGCTCTGCAGTCAGCACTAATTTATTTTAAATGCTTCCATAATAGTCGCCATATACTATCCTATTGTTGTTGTAGTAGTTGAAGTATTTTTTCGTATGTAAAATTTTTTTTGTGCTGGGTGTCCTCTAGCCCATCTACCAAAACAACTTCCATACACTCAAGTGAAGGTAATCGTTGCAGAGTTAACGCTGTTAATTATCTTTTTTTTAAACAGTTTACTAAGCTGTTGGGCCGTTTAAATAAATTAGTAAAAAACGGAAATGCCTTTTTAATAAAAAACTAATGGAATTTTAAATATTTTCTTAATTTAAAATAATGTGTTCCACACGAAGAAATATGTTACCGTCTTTTGAGACCTTAAAACTTTATTGTAGTTTTCTTTTTGTTCATTGGGACTCCGTCTTTTAGTTTCTAAAAAAAGTAATTCTGATCTATGTATACGCCGAAGAGGTGAAAGAAGGCGTTGGATATTAAAAAACAAAGTTGTGAATCCAGTGGAAACTAACCCGGTTACCGCCATAAGTTTCGTGACCTGTCGACACTTACTTTGGTTGTGTATGCACCAGCGTATAATTTTGTTCAAAATTAATATTTTTTGCAACAAACAATTATTTTTTTACTGCTTTTCATTTGAACATAAAAATTAACAGAACATAAACTATTTAATTGAAATGAATTTGTTAATTATTAATATTGAGTACCTCAGGACGAAAGTTATTTTTAAATTTCTTAATCAATCTCTTTCGTTATTTTTATTATAATTTTTGTATCATAAAACATAACTGTTACTTGTGAAAAAACTACAACATAAAATGTTAAGATTCGATTTTGTTATTCGATAATTCGACATGATGAGCAAGAAAAAAATCTGCCCAAAAATTTCTAGAACTATATTTTTGGCTTTAATTTGTCTCATTTTCTCCACCTTTAGCTAATTTGGTTTGAGATGTTTATCCAAACAAAAGAAAAAAAAAAAACAACAAAGTAATCACTTTGTTGATTTTCTGTTTTCTTTTTAATTTGCCTTCTTTGTTAACGATCCTACTGATTAAAAACTTGCGACTTGCTTGACTTTGTTTCATAATGTTCCTGCATGCAGCACCTTATGCATGTTTAAGTACCACAGCTGCAACGCCCAGAACTTGTTACACGTGCAATCTTCTTCTGCAGCTTGTTGTTGCACTGTAAAGTATTGTATAGAATATAATTCATAACTTTAACTGATGGCTCTTTTTATTGCGATGTTGTTGCTCTTGTTTCAGTTGTAGATGTTTTCTGCTTAGCTGCAACAACAACAACAACAATAACTGGCAACATGATCAACAATATTATAAAAAGTACGTAACTAATTTATAAAGCTGCGTACAAGTAGTTGCAATATGTTGTTATATGATGTTGTTGATAATTAGTACATGTTTAGTACACATTGCTGGAAGTTAAATTAAGTGTAATATAAAGAACCCAGAGCAACAGCAATTGAAACTAAGGAATTGCTCTTATGATTTTTATTATATTACCGTCTTTAATATTCGATGAATCGAGAACAGAACAGTGACCGACCAAAAAATATAGTCGGTTGAGAGAAGAGATGAGTGCTGCTTTGCACTTAAAGAAATTAAATGTCGTTTCGTATGTTAAATAAATTAAAAAATAAGTAATAAGTAGCAAATAAATACTCGAGCAAATAAATGAATAACTAAATGAAGAAACGCTTAAAGCTTAAGCTTATGCTTCAAATTCAATTGACTAAATGAGAATTATATTAAACAAAAACTAAAACTAAGGCTAGATTTGATGTTTTCTTCATACACATATTGCTAATTATTTTAACTGTGATAGTCAGACACGTCAGTTTATTTAAAATTATGCCCTCTATGCATTAAAGAATGTACCAATAGTTACAGTTTTAAAACTGCAACAGTTAGGTACATGAATTGTAATTATTTTTATGTCCGTTATAGTATACGATTGAAACTTACATTGAGTAAGTTTTACTGTGTCTATTATAAGGACAAGTATAAAATATTAAATTAAGGGTGTCCCGATAGTAAAGAGATTTTGGTGTGTATTTTCATATTTTTTAAATACTAAGAGCAAACTCTTTTAATTTTAATAACAAATAATGAAAAATAAAAATTACGGAACCCTTCGCGTACACGCAAAGAAAAAACATGGTTGAGGTAACCATAATCTAGGACAAACATAATTATGGTTGTATCATATGGTTGTTAACAAAACATAGTATTGTTACATTAAAGCTAGTGTTGCAATCATATTATTGTCTAGTATAAAAATAACATGGTAAAATCTAAAAATAGTTATGTTATAATATAAACAATAAATGGTTACATTAAAACATCATCACATGGTTAAAAATGTCATGTTATATAATTGAATTATTATTATTATTGATTTGTTACAAAAGTAATTCAATAACATAAATGCACAAAAAAACAATTCATTGCTTGTTATATATAATTAAAAGGCTTAAACACATACATAGTTTACAAGAATCATTTATAAAAAAAATATATAATTTATAAGCACAAATAAAGGCATCTTATCTGCATACATTCCCATGTGAATATCCATTTATGGAGTAAACGTGATATTCTCGTATTGAAGATATACGGTACGTAATGGTACATCGGTACTGACTACACATTTATCCAAGACTTCTAATACGTTAATCTGGCATCTGGCAATTATTGTTGATGTATAATATGATAGCTTTAAATAAAAAAATACGTAAATGGTATCACAATTGTGCTTATAACACCAAAATAAAGATTTATATGCTAACATACATACACATGTATATTTCAACTATTTTTGAAATGCTTTGCTTACCTTTTTATTTGTTGTCATATTTTCTGTTTTATTTATAATTGTTTATTTTGTACATACATTTTTATTTTTTTAATTTTCTCAACAATAAAAACAATTTCAACTTTAAGCTGACAAAAAATTACTAAATTGATAGAAAAACATTCTGTCAAGACCAAAAACAAAATATTTTTAAGCGGAAACATTATTTTGTTTGCTTTTACTCATACTCTGATTAATTTTATATTATTATGGTTAAATATATTATATTATTTTTAATAAGTTATAAGACTTTGGTCGTAGTTCAAATTTTTTTACGCTAAACCAACCATGTTGTATTTTTTGTGCACAGTAACCATATAATGGTTAAATATCAACAAAAACGTGTTTGTTGTGACTGAAGTATTGCTCAAAACAACTATAATTTGTTCTCTGCAACTTTACAATGTTACAAAGAACATATTATGGTTATTGTGACCATATCGCAACCATGTTTTTTCTTTGCGTGTATGAGAATAACTCGCATTTAGAGGATTAATTATATTTTCTTTCATTCTTTACATTAGAAAATAATAATTTTTTAAGAAATCAAACGAGATTGATGTTGGATATTGATTCTTAAAATAAATTTTTTCACAATTTATTCATTTCTCTACGAAAAAAAATTTTTTTTGATTTGCTTAATTTTGCTATGAAATGAGTTATCTTATTTCCTGGTTTCTGTTTATTAATAGTCGCCCAATGTTCCTTTAAATTATGATGTTGCATTATTGTCAATCAAATTCCACTTCATCTTTAGTGTCTTTCTTCTTTAAGAAATCTTTCTTTTCAACTTTCATGTCTTATCATTTGTTAATTGGAAAATTGATTTAGATTTAACTGTTTGATTTATGATTCTGGTGTCTAAATCCAATTCAAATAACATTTAACACACTGTGTTTTTGCACAATTGATGTTAATAATTTCTCTCCATTTGCAACATTTAATGTTGGTTCTTTCAGACTTAACTATGGAATGATAAAAATAAAATGCCAGGAAAAATGAAAAATGCCAGTACTTTTGTTATTTGGAAAAAGATTTTTTCCGTGATTTTGAATCATTAAACATTTGCTAACCAGTATCATGTTGAGCTGTCATAATTCGCTCATACCTGCAAATACATACACGCACATACATCCATCCAAAGGTAAGAGCCTGTAGTTCGTGTGTTTGCACAAATGCAGAAATGTTTGTCTGTAGCCTAACTTGATATCTGTCAAGGTTGTTCATCTAGGCTTAACCACTCTTTCCATTTGCCTGTTTGTCCATAGCGATGGTGCATCTTTCTGTCTGTTTGCCTGTCTCAGCTACAAGTCTGTCTGTACGTTTTTTTCAAAGAAATTTAATCTAACTATCTGTCCTTCAGTTCAGCTTTCTTAAGCTGCCTATGAGATGGTTTATTGTGGCTTGTTCTAATGTGTGATTTTATATATTTTCTTATTCTATCTTGGAATCTATTTATACAATAAACATATCAAAATCTTATAAATGGAGTTATTGCTTCATTTGTACCACAGACAATGTGAGTGACTGGCTGACTGACTGATGGATGAAAAGTTGGTTGCCATAGAATTTAGTCGAATTGAAAACAAGTTGCTCAAACTTGTTAGGAATGTTTTAAAGAAGACGATAGAAAATAAAAAGGAATGGAAATACCAGACGTACTCGTATTACGTTTTTATTCACAGCACCAGACTCAATTCAGATTTTGTAAACACTTTTCCAGACACTAAATGACACAAACAGAAAATTCTCTCTTAAGTATGCAAAAACTATTCCCATTAAAACTCCCAAGTATTTCAAGATAATAAGAGCTGTCATATGATGAATTGCAGACATTACATGTGAACTGTAAAGAAGACGTACGTATACGTAAATACATTCAATAATAGACATTATGTTCAATAAATAGTTGGATTAATGAGTTGATTTCTAAACAAAGCCTTTAAAATCTCGCCTTTTTTGTTCACTTGCCATTCAAACTTGATGAGTTTGAGAGTGAATCAAGAGAAGCTGTTGTTAGAATCTTGCGTTAACGTGTCAAACTGACTGCTTGTCAGAGTAAATGTCGACGATTGTAGGCACGGTCAAATATTTCTTTATTTTCTGCTCTCTAAAATATTTGTTTAATTTTTGGGAGAAGAAATAAAAATTCAGAATTTCTGTTGTCGAGAAATAGAAATAACAAAAATATTTCAAGTGTATTTGCTTAACTTAAGGATTCTGGAATTTCTTATTTCAGTGTATTATGTAAATTTTATTAGTTATTTCGTATTGTCATGAAATTATGTCAGTTTGTTGTTTAACAAATGCAGGGTGTCCGCCGGGAAGGTTTGCTACTTTGTTTGTTTCCATTGTAATCCTGGCTGTATGCTATGTGGCACGGTCTTGTGGATACCACATGTTAATCAAGCCTAGAGCATGAAGCTGTGGCGTTTAAAAGTTTACAATAATATCACGATATCGCTGCCTATTCACAGTTACCATAACGCTGTTTTCATTTTCAAAGAAGTAAGGTCCAATGATTCCTCCTGACCAAATTGCCATGGGTGAGCTGCAACATCCAATTGGTATATGTACGGCAGCGTAAATGGTTTTGGGGAAGAAGTTCTTGTAAATCTTAAATGGAAGCAAATGCAAATCCTTTTGCAAAATTGTGGCCAAAGTTTTTCTTTGAAGACGAGGTTCCAGAGTACGGTGTCGAACTGAGGTTAATCAATCGTTTTGCAAATTTTTTAAGCAGCAGTAATCTTTTCAGGCGATCTTGCAGTACATTGTGGTCCCTGCTTGGGCCCATCACCTACAAACCCTGGTTCTACGAAATCATTCACTACACGATAAATAGTGCATTTTGTTGGCACGTTGCTTTTGTTAATAATTTCACGTAACTTTCTCATCGTCACCGTAATCGATGATTGATTATGGTACAATTTTCTAACGATTAAAACACGTTGGCTTATCGATTTTTTTCACGTGTCTACCTCACGACTGCCAAATATGAACTGTTAGACTAATGTTTACCAAAATGTTGGCAAAACAAAGTGTATGCTTTCCGGGCGGACACCGTGCATTTAGTTTCTAAACTTTAGGATGCAAAGAAATCAATTTTATTACTTTTAATATTAATTTTTTATTTTGTAAAAAATAAACTACGGTATCGTTCTCATATCAATTTGTTGCTAACGACTGCTCAAAATCATTAGCTCAATTTTATAGTTTGTTCATATGAAAAATAAATTTAAGATCGCAATTTCGCATTAAAAATAAAAGAAAAAAAAACAAATTTCTTTTTTTTTTGATAAAAGTTCACAAGAAAAAGAAGGAAAAAAGTATTTAAAAAGAAGCTAGTGGCAGTGGTGTTTGCGCTGCCAGTGGCAATGATTGTGTCAGTGGAAGTAGTCAGTTGTGGGTTGTGTCCCTTAACAGTATAAAGTTAATTTTTTTTTTTAATTTTTGTACCTGCTTTATTCCGCTTGTTTTTCTCATATCTTTTAACGGTTTTATTGCTGATAATGTTTTAAGATTTTTAAGTGATTTTACCATTTGTATGCGTGAAAAGATTTCTTTGTTAAGATAAGAATCGAGCCAAAGTATTTAAACTGTAAATGAGATTAAATTCAAGCATTAAATGGATGCTTAATATGTCTGACCATACATACATAGCTCCACCCAAATTTATGGAATTTAAGTAATTTTTTAATGATGCACAAAAAATGTTACGGCCACATTTGTCTTAAGATAAGTTTTCATTTTATACGTTCTGATTTTTTGTGCAAATCATATGATACATAACATTAACTGAACTAAAGATAAACAACAACATGGAGCTAAAATACATTTGAATAAAAAAAAATATGGCGGTTTTCTCAATTGAAACAAAAACGACCAACTCCGAGGCAATCACATTTTCACCAATTGTATGATGGAAATTTAACGTTTGTAGGTAAAAATTGTGATATAATATGAATAATATGAACTTAAAAAAATTTACATAAGTAAATCAAAATTTTCTTAATTTAAAAGATTGATCTCATAAGTTCAAGGCAATGAGTCTTTGGAAAAACTAAGACTCAAAAAATAGTTTCATTTCAAGCCAACCCAAGAGTAAGTAGGATTTTGTTGCACCTGGCAACACGTCGAAGGAACGAAAGTGTGGAAGAAGATTCAAATTTATCGGTTCGTCGTCGGTCGCAGGAATTGGGGCTCTGTCACTAAATGGACAATTTTCCACGAAAGTTTTGTCCTACACCCATTTAAGATCCAGCTAGTGCAGCAATTAAAGCCACGAGACTATTATATGGGTAGTACTTTCGCCGATGGGGCTCTAGAGCAGTTAGTAACTGACCCGTTCTTTTATCACCAAATTGTGTTCAGCGATGATGGTAATTTTTGGCTTAACGGGTTTGTTAACAAGCAAAATTTCCGCATATGAAGTAAGACCAAGCCACAACATGCCCTACAGGCTCCATTGCATCCAGAAAAAGGCACCTTTTGGTGTGATTTACACACGTTGTTTACAAGTCCATTTCCCGGAATCATTTTTAAATATAAATGACATGTTCTTATCTTTCGTGTAAAAAATTCTTCGAAATTTTTTCGTCCTAAAATCATATTCCAGCATTCTTAGGAACCTTTAATCTCGAAAAGTGACAATTTGGTGCTCTTCAAATAACTGGATATTATATATTAGAAATTTATTTAATATCAAAACAGTAAGCATTTCAATTTATATGTACCACGCTTAATCATGCTTAAGGTAGTCACTTTTACTGGAAAGTTTAGCAATAATATTTTAACAACTGGATGCTCTCAGTACATATTGACTTTCTCTATTTATTTTTTTAAATTTTGGACACTGGCGATTGTGATTTAGAAATTATTATAGCAACCGTTAACTCTACTTTTTATAAAAACTAAGACAGAAAAAATAGTTTCATTTCAGGCCAACACAACACAACCGACTTCTTCATTCTTTAACGAAATTTGAAAAAAGAGTATAGCTGCAAATGCACCTGGCAAAGTTTATAGAAATCATTTAAATTTTATATCTTATGTTTCATAGATAATTTATCTTTTAAAATAATTAAGTTATTGACGATGAAATTCACTAGAAAACTTTAAAAGAGCAAACATATCTCAGCAATCATTTGTTTAAAAGCATTTTAATATTTTCTTCGCGGCGTTTCTTTTAGCCCGATAGAACTTGAAATTATAAAAAATAACACTAAAAACTAAATTAAGAATTTTTTTTTTCTTATTATTTTCAGAAAACTCGGCAAATCAATAGACCCACACTTGAACAACGCTATCAAATCATCCAAGTTTACTTTGAAAATCAATCATTAGTTCGAACAACTTATAGACGACTTCGTGATTTTTATGGTGCACATAATCGTCTGTCTGAGCAAGCCATCCTTCGAACTGTGGATAGATTTCGTGCCACATGGTCTGTAAAGAATGCAATAACACCAATACGTCGAAGTTATGTTCGTACTGAAGCGAATATCGCTGCTATAAACGAAAGTGTGGAAGAAGATAAAAATTTATCGGTTCGTTGTCGGTTGCAGGAATTGGGGCTCTGTCCGTTCACTAAGTTGAAAATTTTGCACGAAGATTTTAACCTACATCCGTATAAGATCCAGCTAGAACAAGAATTACAGTCATGGTTGGGCTCTAGAGCAGTTAGTAACTGACCCGTTCTTTTATCACCATTTTGTGTTCAGCGATGATGGTAATTTTTGGCTTAACGGGTTTGTTAACAAGCAAAATTTCCGCATATGAAGTGAGACCAAGCCACAACATGCCCTACAGGCTCCATTGCATCCAGAACAAGGCACCTTTTGGTGTCGCTTACACACGTGGTTTACAAGTCCATTTCCCGGAATCATTTTTAAATATAAATGACATGTTCTTATCTTTCGTGTAAAAAATTCTTGATTACAATTTATTTTTGTGTTATTTTTTACAATTTAAAGTTCTATCGGGCTTAAAAAAATTACTCTTTGGATGCCATCGGGATTGGCTTTAAAAATCCCTGCAATTCGAAATTTTTTCGTCCTATAATTATACACCAGGATTCTTGGGAATCTTCAATCTCGAAAAGTGACTGTTTGGTGCTCTGCAAATAACTGGATTTTATATATTAGAAACTTATTTGATATCAAATAAGTAAGCTTAATCATGCTTAACGTAGTCACTTTTACTGGAAAGTTTAGCAATAATATTTTAACAACTGGATGCTCTCAGTACATATTGACTTTCTCTATTTATTTATTTTTTAATTTTGGACTCTGGTGATTGTCATTTAGAAATTATTATAGCAACCGTTAACTCTGCTTTCGTGTCTTAAAGATGATTTAGTATTAAGCTTAATGAAGTCCTCCTTTAACATGGGCTTAAAGACCCATATAAGAAGTACGTAGCGTTTAATGGCTAATAAAAAATTTTAATTTTTTTAAATTTTTTGAAAAAATAAATACAAAGAAATATCTTGTCTAATAACGAGACATACATTTTTTTAAGTTACGAATTCATCTTTATGATCTTTTGTAAATAAAAATTTTAAATATTTAAAATGTCTAAAGTAAAAATAATAAAAGAATAAAAAAAATTTAAAACAAACAACCACAATATTTTCTAACAACTTGAGTTACGCCCACTTGATGTCCAAGAGAGATAATAATAAAATAATAATGATAAAACATAAACATAAAGAAACAGTTAACATGGATGTTGCCATGTATGCACGAGTATGTACATACATACATAAGCAAGCGCCATAACTATTTATTTTGGTGAACTAACCTAAAATTTCTTTATTACTTTATCTGCTGTTTTATTTTATTATTATTTTTTTTAATTTTTATAAATTACTTATTTTAATATTAGTTTTGCACAAAATCGTTTCTTGTTGCCGTTAATGGAGCCGTTGTTGCTGTTGTTGCTGTATTGTCCTCAAACATCTAGTGGAAGAATCATGCAGTGGTTGGATAATTATTGAGAAGAAAACTTTGTATTATTATGAGGAATGCGTGTAAAATGTTAACAGTTTGCATGATAAGACATCGATGGCATGTTCATGTTCATATACTAAACATATTTATAACCACTCGTGGTATTAAAATACGTAGGATGTTAGAGAATTATGGCCAACTGCACTGAACTGAATATAATAAAAATTTATATTTTTATTAAATAAAAAAAAAACGTTGTCATTGGTTGTTCTCTGTAATGAAATGAGTTTTTTCAAGCGGCCATATAAGAATTATTTGCAAGAAAAACATAATACCTCCTCCTCCGGCTAAGGTTTCGATATTCTTAAAGCAACCCTTCCTTGCTGCCACATCAGCTAGCGACGGTTTTTTCTTCATATGCAGTATTTTTATCCATTTCTTTTTATTTTATAAAATCTCGTTAATGTTAAAGTTGATGTTATGGCGGCAATAACTGCATTATTGTTTTTGTTTTTGTATCAAAGACCTAAAAAAAAGAAAGAAAATGTTATTGCTTTTGTTACTTTTAACGGCGGTAGAAGCATCCAGAACAGAGTTAGAGGAAGTATCAGCAGTAGAAGCAACAGCAGTTCTATGGCGGTTCTGCTTATTGCACATTTAATGAGTGTCACGCCCACTTAATGGTGTGCTGAATACCACATCACATGTTGTTATGTCCGCTTGTATTTAAGAAAATTGCCAATGCAATTCAAAGCAATTGCTTGCGTTAAAAACTATTTTAATATTATAAGGACGACATACATTGAAGACTTAAGTTGTTAGTTAAAGTTTCGTATGCAAGTTTATAAGTATGACTGATTCTAAACAACTGCAACATGCAACTAACTTCAAGCACACAAAAGGTTTCTAGGGCAGCAAAACGAAACAAGTTAGCCATTGCAGTTTAAGTACCAACATGTAGAATTGTTTTCCTTAAAAAAATTGTTAACAATATGTATGTATAAACTGACAAAAAGAGTATTTAGCGTTAGCGAGGAGGGTTATACAAATTTCAACTGTAAATTAAAATTTAATTTACTTTTCATTAGCACGCAATAATTTTTGTTTATTGAAACCAAGAAACAAAGTAAAGCAGTTTTACTACTCAACGAGCGAAGCACAAGTCAGGAGAAGCATCTTTTTCTGTTTTTAGTTTATCAGTTAAGCTTATTTAGGAATTCCGATTCTTAAGCCAAGCCGATTCTATTAAGGAAAAATATAAACTTTTTAGCATAACTTCTGTACTTTTAATAATCGTCATTATGCTATGTCGCTCAGGTGTCTACTTGTTTTAAGATCTATTTGAAAACAACAACTTGTTTCTTATTTTCTGTAATTTAATTTATTTTGTTCTTTGAAAAATTTATAGGCAGAAAAGTAAAGTTGTTTTTTCTACAATGTCTGCCGTCCGATACAGCCGTAAAATTTAGTCTTGAGATTTTCACGGAAATGTTTTAATCGAAGAGTGCTCCGAAAGTGAAGTGATATTCTATATGAAAAGTTTGACAATTTAAGACTAAATTTCAACTACTGTCAAATTGATGTCTTTAAATTCTTATTTTCGTTTAAGTTTATTTATTTATAACATTTTGTTATTGGGTGTTAATTTAAAGTTACTGGGGCGGGCAGTTTCAGCGATCAAAAGATGAATTTGATAACTTTCTATTTTTAGGGTCCGTACCCATACGTCAAAAACCGTCCGTCTGTCACAGCCCTCAGTCTCTGCTACCGTAAAGGACTTTGTTATTATTTCTGCAATAACAAAAAATACTAACAATTAAAGAGCGTTCCAAAAGTGACGTGATATTCATAAAAATATTTTAATTTTTTTTCTGTAATTGGCAGACAAGTTAAATTTGCACAGGGTATGTAAAATTATGTCCGCTATAGCAACACGTACAAAATAATAAAACTCTAAATTAAAGGATGTCCCAATAATGAATCGATTTTCAAGTACGTGATTTTGTTTTTGAACCGTTGCGCTCTGGAACTTTAAGTTGAAGTATTTTTTACTTGTCGGCTATGAGCAAAAGTACAGAAAACTAAAAACAAAACTGAAGTATAAGGGGTGTTCCTATAGTGACTTTATTTAGGTAGCTTTAGTTTATCAACCGTATGAGGTAGACATTAAGAATTTACACAGAGAATGTACAAATATATTCCCTATAACAAGAAGTGTGACCAATAAATTTAACAATTATAGGGTGTTTCCATGAAAGGCTTAATTATGAAGAATAAAGTTTATCTTTCAAGCCATTATATGCAGACGGCTGAAATTTGCACAGGGTATATACTGCTGCGCCTGACATAAGACCAAATAAAATTAAGTGAAGGCTGTTCCCATAGTAACGTTTTTCGAGTTTGTCGTTTTGTTTCTTGAACCGCAATAGGCTGATACTTTAAGTTTTTAACAACAATTAATAAAAACATTATATTTACTAGCAAGACGTGTCCTACATAATGTTACAAAAATAAGATCTGGCAACCCATGTTGTTGTTGTCCGTATATGCGTGGTGAAAAACAGTGGTGAATAATTTACTTCCACTAACGGCGTGTGTATAGAATAATACAATTAGCTAATAAAAGTTGGGCAGCGTTGTGAGACGTGCGTGCTGTAAAACAGAAGATCGTGAGTTCGAGCCCACCTTCAAACATGGGTACAAATGAAAAAAATAATCGTTATAATGCAATTAAAAATTGAGAAGCAGCAGTACCGGAAAAGGTAATAAAGTAAAGACGTCTATTTTTAATATTCGAGTAGCAGAGACAATTATCAAGACACCCCTTTACACTAAAACTGTGCTACAGTTCTTTATCATAAAAAAGGTGTATGGCAGACGTGTGTTGTGGCTATTGGGTTAAAGGGGATGACTACCTTGGATGAAAGTCGTTGAGACATCGAGTAGAGCCAAAGATTAAGGAATAGGGAATTTTTAGTGTGCTACAGTGTTATTTGGAATCAAAAAGAATCCGTACGATTGTCCAAAAGAGGAAAAACTTAACAATATGTATGTTTGTGAGTCTTTTTATTAACCATTGTTAACAATAGTACAACAATCAATGTTGAAATACATTAAGCCTATTTTTTCAATACTTTAATGTCATGTACTATATCACTTTACTTGTTCATTGTAAAAGCTTACTGCCGCTGGTCTTTGGGCCGAAAATCTTCATCCTAGAATAAACAGTGAAATTACAAATTTTCACATTTTGATTTTCTAACGCTTAATTGCCAAGCGTTAGAAAATATTATAAATTGTAACTTTATGTTTTAAACTGTTGTGTGAGTGTTTGTAGCAACACGCATTCTAAACTCTGCTGCTCAATAAAACTCAAGTCAGTCAAGGACAAGGTAAAAAACATTTGGAAACATGTGTTTAGTTGTTAATAATTAAATGTTAATTAGAAATATAATATTGAATTTGGTGTTATTTTTTAATTCATTTTTTTTTCTTTTAAAACCATAGATCGTTCATAAATTTGAGTAAAAATAAATAATAAAGCAGCTAGTGCTTGGTGTTGTTGTTAACAGTAAAAATATTCTTTAAGAAACTATTTGAAATGGCGTTTGAATTTGGAATTTATTATAAAAAGCGAGAAAAATGCAATCGTATTGATTTTATGAATATAATGAACTAAACTTCATTTGTTCATTTGTTGTAGTTAATTAAAGTTTATTTACAAACAATTTAGTTTTTTATAGAGCAATTTTTATGGACATAAAATCTTCAACCAAAACAATAACAACGTAATTGTTAAAATTTAGCATTTAACATAAAAATGGTGTAATTAGTTTTAAACAAATTATCTGTAGGTTAATAGTATTTCTTCTTTTCCTATTAAGACCACGAAATTCCCTTTAATTGTTTTTTTGTGATCGTGTTTGTGCTGGTGTTTGTTTGCCTGCTTGTATTCGCAATGCAATGAACAGTTTTTATGGCTCGAACTCATGTAAAACTTTTCTTTTATACTCAAACATTCAACTTTAGCCACCAACACCTGCCTATAAAATTCTTCTTCTTATTTCTTATACTTGCATGCATACGTGTGTACGCTTGTAGAAGCTTTTAAAAATACCAACAATTGTACATAAAAATTTAAAACACTTGTTCTTTATTATATTTTTTTTTTACTTTCTTTTGTCGAATTGGAGTGTATGATCCTGGGCTTAGTGTTGAGAAGAAAACGGACAAGATATAGAGTTTCTTTGCTCATGAGGTCAGTGGGTCATTGTTGAAGTAAAAAAGATGAATGACAGTTGCATGGTTCTGTTTGTCGTTTGTTTAAGCTCGCTGTCTTTCTTCTTTGTTAAATATACTTTTTTCTTTTATTTTCAGTAACCGGTTCATAACCATTAATCAGTTATGCGCTAGTTGACATGATGTGAAAGATGTAGAAATTATGACCCTTTTGAATGCTTTATTGTATTTTTAAGCTTTTCTTAACAGAGAATATTGAGACTCTCTAACGCCTTCTATTAAATTTGTTGCAAATAGGACGGCACTTTAATTTATGTTGTTGTTTAACTTTTGTTTAAGTGTAATAAACAAACATTGCTTTGTTTTCTTTATTTTTAGCCAAATTAGTTTTAATATTGCGAATATTGTAAACATTTTTTTTAAATATCCATATATTAAATCACATAAATTAAAGCTAAAGCAAAACAATCGTGGTAGGTGAAAACTGTGTAACACCACAATAATGAAACGATGTGTTTTTGAAAGAAACACTATTGTATTTTTATTTTTTGGCTGAAAACAACTAACAATTTGCATATAATTATATTAAATTTTTATTCGTCTTTCGTGAAAATCA
This sequence comes from Gymnosoma rotundatum, assembly GCA_916610165.2. Taxonomy (NCBI): domain Eukaryota; kingdom Metazoa; phylum Arthropoda; class Insecta; order Diptera; family Tachinidae; genus Gymnosoma; species Gymnosoma rotundatum. Next base: position 137,167,976 of record OU744338.1, on the reverse strand, counting down.
TAAAAATGCTTTTCAGATGATTTTCATGTTTCAAACAAATAAACGTTGCAAGCAGATCCACACGCGGACGGACATATACACTACAAAATCCCACGCATGGCCCGAAGACATTGCAATATTTGAATATTGTCTATTGTCTGTTTATCTGACCGTTTGTCTTTCTTTCACTTTGTTATATGTGTGGAAAAATTATGTGACGAATATTAGCAGAAGAATAGGTGTCACATTTATGGACACTTATACAATTTGTGGCTTTTTACATATGTGTTGGTGGTTTAAGTTGTTTAAACAACAAACATTTATAATAAAATGTTTGACACCACAAGAGACAAAACATTTTTTGTTTCTAAGTTATTCACCCTACAGACACATAAAGTGACCAGTGTACTAATTTGAGATTGAAGTGGAGTATATTTTCTTAACTCCCTTTTTAAGGATGCAGCTATAAAGTACGGCTTTGAAAATAGTAATTGCAGTGTCATGTTTACAAAGAATTCAGCATTCATTAGCAAGTATTTTAATTGATATTAATTGTGGTTCAACAAAATCTCTCAAGTAATTGTAAAATATTGGCGATATAATAATAATATAAATTATCATTAATCTATAAAACTTGCTTAAAATAACGGTGAATGGGCTCAGAAACAAAGAATTAATTCACTGGGTGATAATTGCAAATGGAAATCGCTTACAAGAATTTACTAGAAGACAGTAAAACAACTAAAAAGTAAAAAGTCACCGGATACAATGCATAGTATTAACGCGCTTTCTAAATCTTTGTGGGACATTGATGATTTTGTTTCTAATCTGTAGTGTACATTTGTGTGTCAACAGTATTTTATGCATATGAATTCGTTTTGCCATGAATTTTCTTCAAAAAACAATTTAGGTGATCATTTGTAAAATATTCAAATCGTGTTTGATCAAATCCAAAATTTAAATTTTTGTTTACTGTTTATTTATGATTTGGGGAAAAGTGTTTGGAAATAGATAAATAAGTATTGAAAAATATTAAAAATAATTAGGTATTTAAGTTGCTTGTTTGCATATGACGTTTTAAGCAAGTTGGCAGTTGAAGGCATTTATTAACATTAATGATTTCTCTAGAAATCCTTTCTTTTTTTGTAGCTGCTTGCTATGTGGCAAATTTATATTAAAAAGCTTTTCGTAACACATAACAAATAGTTGCAATAATTTTGCACCTTAAATAAGAAATAAAAAAAATCAAAGAAAAAAAAAAAACGTTTAAATCACACAGTAACTACATGTCGCATAAGAAAATAAGACAAATAAATGAAAGAAAAAGGAAAACCAACAAACAAATTTACATACCAAATTGGCAACAAGACTAGGTGGCTGCCTTTAAATAGAGTGTAAGATGGACATGTGTGTCAGATGTTGGACAACTGGTAAGGAACCATTCACAATATCTATACTTTAACAAATGTCTTTGCATTTAAGTGTTAGTTACTAGTTAGCTTAGAAATGATATACCCTTAAGTTAGTTATTGAATCATGATTATTGTATATATGTAAATTCAATACATATTCAGATGTATGTAAAGTGTTAATGTAAACATTACTACAAATGATGCTTATTTGCTGATTGTGCTTATTCCTGTGAATTTGAAACCAACATTTCATGCTCGAAAATCACACCAAAAAGTGAAAAGAGAAAACAGATTTACAGCAGTCCCTTCCTAAGTTCTCATCATGTTAAAAAACCTAATACTTTTAAGCAGAAGTTTACGGAAAATACTAATTTCCTCTTAATTTTTGGTAAATAATATTTATTATTCGGTATTAAATTAATTGGATTTATTTATTATTATTATTTATTTTATAATTTTTAGATTAATAGTTCGTACTTGAATTCTAAAATAACGGTGCAACTCTCTCATTGGTCATTAGAAATAGAATAAAAAGAGATTCATTTGAAATATAGAAAGAAAAATGTAGTGCTTTTTATAAATTTTTTTACTATCACTACAAAAACCTAAAACAGGTCAATAAACGTAAAATAGGCAAATGTTGATATAACTTTAACCTTAAACCTTTAACTTTAAACCTTTATTCAAATGGGTCAAAGAATATTTGAAATATTACATATTTTATATAAAAATTTTAGGTGTCTGTAACTCTGAAAATGCGAGATTTCGCAGGATGTATTAAATAACATTTTTACTATAATATTAATTTTTTTCATATGCATCTTACAGGCTAAACTAGAATTATTTTATTAAATAAAAATAAATTAAAACAAATTTGTTTGAAAGGTGAAGTATAAAAACGTACGCAGCTCGATATAGAACTCGTTACTCCAATACTTTGTATTTTATCAGGTTGCATTTGAGCTACGGAGCAGTTTATCTTTAATTTAAAGTTCTTTCAATAATATCATGTGAGGATTTCGCTAGATAATCAGCCCAATTACGAATATTCTCACGGAATTTCTTTTCCACGGAAAAAATTTTTCTCGAGAAAAGATTCCTCCAATTATGAATTCCTTGGGATTAAAATTTAAAAAAGTGGCATCACCGTAATTTGAAGGGAGTTTTCTTTTGCTTATTTCCACATAATTTTTATTTTATAATTTATAATACCTACTTTTTTCTCCCGAATTTTTTTCACTTTCCGCAGTCAATCAAAAGGTGAAAAAATTTATGGTTGGGGAAAAGGGAAAAGTGAAAGAACTCGCACGGATTTTTTGTTTATAATTGGGCTGATTGTGTATCCGAGAGGTCTACTTGTTGATGGCTTCGTTACAAAGTCTGTCCATAATAAGTGCCCTCTTGAAATTTTCACTGAAGTTGTATTACTAAAGTTGCACTTGCAACAAATTTTAAAAATTAAAGGGTGTTCGGAAAGTAACGTAATAATTACAAAAACGTAGCTATTTTTGAACTATGATAGAGAGATCCATCAGGTTTGCAAGAACAAGATCAAAAACTAAAACTCTAAATTAAAGGGTGTCTTAATAATGATTTGATTTTCACGTATGTTTTTGAACAGTAATAGACTGGCACTTTACGTTTAAGTATTTTTTTTTTCTATGAGAATAATTACAAAAAAATTTAAACTAAAACATAAAGAGTAGTGTAGTGACGTAATTGGTCATATATGGCTTTAGTTATTTTTTACCGTATCAGGAAGGCAATAAAAATTTCTATAGAATATGAACTAAATAGTCAGTTAAGAAAAAGTGTGAATAAAAAACTTAAAAATTAAAGGGTGTTTCAAGTTATAGGCAGACGATTGAAATTTGAGCAGAGTATGTAGTGCTATGTCTGATATGAGGACAAGTACACAAAGAGCTTTTAATTTACATTGTTTTATTCTTAAAATAGTAAGATAAGAAGAAGCCACATTAAATTTTTAACACAAAATAATAAAAACATAAAATTATAAACTAAATTTTTATCATATATTGTATTGAACCGGTTGTTCGGACTTATATTAATATGGGCTCACCTTCAATTTGTATCCGGATCATATAAATTGTGCCAGTGTCAACTGTGAAACCATGACTTATCTAACTATAAGCTAAAAATCTAAATTTGTTTGATTTTCTTTACTCGTTCTTCTATGTTTTTACTTATATGATATTCGTAGATGTAAATTTGAATGTATGAATGTAAGTAGATCTGTTTGTTTTTTTTTCGTATGTCCAATTTGAATCGTTTTCGTTAAATTTTTATGCTTTCTTTTTTCACGCTGGCAATTTTGCATCAAGTATTTTGTCCATTTTGCTTAGTTGCTTCACTTAGCTTTTTGATTTGGTATGGTTTGCAATATTTTTTTTTTTGCTTATTTGTGTTTATTTCTATTTCTGCATACGAGTATTGAACGGTTGAATGTATGCCAGCCATTCAAAGGAAAAAAATCTAGTGAACAGAGTGTCCAATTTGCACTTTGATGCTTTAAGATTGTCATAGTGACACATTGTTTAGTTACGTTAGTTTGACAGTTACAATACGTTATGTTGTTTGCTGTCAATAGTTTTCAAATAAAAGCTGTTACTTCTTGGCCTTCTTTTATTGATATTCATGCTCTGGCTGTTGCCATTATCCATCGTACTAAAGCCAATGATGATAATGATGATGACTTCTCTCTAATGATAATTATCCATCTGAAGTTAGAGAACATTAATGGATGATGGGATGCTGGCGATGATTTTTAACGAGGCGAAAGCATGTTCCCAAGCGTTTTGTTTTTCTTTTTTTTGCTTGGTGCTAAATTTGTATGATGATTATGTGTAAATGGAAGAATAACATTTGTAAAACAATACATATCACATCAATTTAATGCATATATTCATACTAGTAAAAAAATATATTTGACCATGTTTCTATACATGTACGTATGAAGCTGCAGAATATTGAATAAGTGTTCTCCTTTAAAACTGAAATTTTTTTAAGAGTGAGAATTAAAATGGAATAGGTTTTTGCAACAAAAATAAATAAATATGAAAATTAAACAGTCTTTATGTTTTGTGTTTGAAGAACGCTCTGTTTCGTAAGGTTTACGTTTTAATATTGTTAACAATAAGATTGGTTACAAATAACGTTTTTAGTATAAATTTTAATTGTTTAGGTGCAGTTAGTTTAGAATTTGTATTTAACAACATTGCAGAAAAGTTTTTATTATTATTTTTAAGTTTAAAAGAAACGAGTGGATATTAAAATTGCGATAACCTTTGTTTTGCGCAAAACATACTAAGATACTAGTTCCTTTCAAAATGAGCATATGAATGTTTTTGAAACCATTTATGGCCTACAAATATAGTGACTTATGAAAAAAAAAAATTGAAAAAACTAAATTAAAAAAAAAGTAATTAAGGCCATGATTTGCTTTAAAATATTTTTTAATAAAAAAACTATAAAATTAAAATTTGCTACCAATTTATCATGTATTTTTTTTTTAAATTAAAACAATTAATTTTGTGTTTTTTTGTGAAACAGTTTACTTTTTTAAAAGAAACTGTTAACTCATGGCCGGTGCGTGCCACTTTAGCAATAATCTAAACTTTGCTAACTTTCAAGTTTACTATTTTTAAAAAATCATACATAGCATTCATTGTGCTTCATTACCCTGAAGCTAATATGAGGTATAATTTTTCGCATTCTTATCTGAAAAACAATTAAAAACAAAAATCTTTTCGGCTAAATGTATTAACGGAAGCCCTAAATTCTAACGTAGAAATTGTTTAATGATCTAGATTTTTAGACCAGAGAACTTGTTGTTCTGTTTTAAGCTAAATTCTAAGCATCGCAGGCTATTATGTTGAAAAAGTTTTAAGAAGATTAACATCAACATTGCTGGAAACTCAAAAATCGAATGTTTAAAAATTTATGTCACGAATTTTTTTTAGAAACAGTTACTCGTGCATGATGAATTATTTATTTTTAGTGTTTATTTACGATATATTGCTGTTGTATTGATTACTATCAACCGAATAATTAATTATTATCTTGCTTGTGAATGCAACTAATGGAAAAGTAGGATTTAGCAGTCTAGAATTTGCATAAGAGTCTGCTTGTATTTTATTAAATTAGCGAACTTAAGCCTAACTAACTTTGTTTTAGATATTATCTACCGTAAAATATATTGGACTGTTTTTGAGGATTCATAATGATTAATTATAATAACTCATTAATTTTTGGCATTATTATCGGAAATTTACAAAAAACTTAGTTGCTTTCATTATTTGGGTTTGAATTTGCTTGTTGCATTTACTTTAACGGTTTATAATTTAAATAATACTGATTAAACTAAGCAACAAGAATATTCAAGACTATATAAGATTATAATTATTTTCTTTAGTTTTTTACGTGACAACCCAGCTTTGAAAATTTCAGTAGACAACACCAAACTTCAAATCGCTATCAGTTTATTTAAATATATAAAAATTGTTCATTAAGGAGTTTGTTTTTTGTTATATTTTGTAGTTTTCTTAATTGCTTTATTTCTTTCTTTTACAGAAAAAATATACTTTAAAGCTTTTATTTGGTTTCAAATTAAAAAAATTATATTTTTAATTGATTCAATTATTTTTTTAATTAGGAAATTTGTTTCAGATTATAATTTAAAAATTTAATATTGTTTCAAACCAAATCCACATAAAAGATAAAAAATTGTTATTGAAAATTATTATTACATATATTAGTTCACATGTTTTTTTCATATTCATTAAACACACACACATTTCCGCTTTTACATAATAGTTATATAACAAAGTCGCAGTCCCCACGACTCCATCTGCTTGTCATTTCTAATTTTTTAAAACTGAAATTTAAAAAGTGTGTTTTTAAATATTTAATCCACAATTCTGTAGACAGTGTTGAAAATTTGTCCATTAAAAAAAATAAAATATGCAGACTACTGTTTTTGTACAATTATACCGGGAAAATTGGGTGCTTTTACATTTTTATCTCTAGTTTCTCTACCAAATGAAATATCTTTACGAAAAAAAAGTATTTTATATATCAACCAACGTTCTAAGAGACCTCCTCACAAAATTTTATTCGAATGCAAACAGGAGTTTTTACGTGATGCCAACACAGACAGACCTACAGACATACGGACGGACAGACAGAAATTCCAAAAATAGGTGTTTTGTATTCTCTATCGATTACTTTCTACATCTACATAAACATCCAAAAATAATTCATGTACAGAAATGACCCCGTTACAGTTTTATTATATGTATGGATTTCAAACGTTTTAAGATAAAAATTATTTTTATTTTATTGTTTACTTAACGTCTATGATGAGCCCCGAAAAAATTAAAAATTTTCAAGAAAAACTAAATTTTAAATTATTCAAAGTCTATGGCAAACTCAATATTAACTAATATCAATAATAATTAATATCAGAACCATAATTACCATGTTTACAAGGCCCAATAAAATAACTATTGGTAATATTAGACTGAGTCCTGTTTTAAACTATAATTACAACTATTTTTGGTCCTAGATTCCCACTGTATTAAAGGATTGAAAAAAATCTTAAACAAAATACAACATGATTTTTTGCACAATCAATAAAAAAGCAAAAAAAAAAATCAAGAAAAGGAAAAACAAAAAAAATGTTGTTGATCTCACGATCATTTGATTTTCATGCCTGATTTACAATACCGAATGAACAATTTGAGTACAAATGTTAGCAACAACAATAAAAATGCTAAATAAATAACCAAAAACTGTGTTAACATTTTCTAACTTTTAAAATTACTACAAAAACTTACAATAAGAAACAAGGAAAAAGTTTAAATATTCCTGCGTGTTTTATTTACAATTTTTGATGCTGCTTTTTTTTTTAACATTCCCAAAACAAAGCAATGATATCTTTTGAAATAAAAAAATAAAATAATGCGATATCAAGCAACAAGCGTTGTTTTTCTGGTGTTTATTTATATTTGTTTTTATGTTTTAAGTGTAACTGTATGTAAATTTGTCGAAATGTTAACACAACACATCGATCGTGTTTGTTAAAGAAGGAAAAACTTGAGCAAAAAAAAAAATCTCAAATACAAATATCTCGTTGATTTACAATTTCCTTTTGGCTATAAAAACTTAACTGAGTTGCCATCATACAACAAAAATTAAGATCATACTTTAAATGATTCTTAAGTTTTCTGGTACTGAACAAATTTAGAAATTTGGAAGGAGGCTGAAGGGCTGTAATCTTTACTTAACTGTAATGCTGGGCAAGTGAAAACATTAACACAGTATCTAACTCTGTTGTGTAGGTGGACACCTCAAATTACTACGAGTAGTGTCGTACAACCGCTTCAGTACCTTCAAAAATTCCTTAATTTTGTGTCACATAATTTTTTTTTTTTTTTTTTGGTTTAGTAAAGTAAACAAATTGTAGGTATAAAATAAGCATTTGTCGAAAGCAATTGACTCAGCTGGAAGGAGTATCCTCACAGCATGATCATCAGATAAATCGAATATTGATGGGGTAAAGTATCACTTGCATATGCGCTATGAAGTGCAGAAAGCAGATGAAAAGGTCAAAGTCAAACGGCGTCTTAAATACAACTATTGCGTTTGAGCCAATGTATGAAAAACGACTACAATCTCAATAAAGACACCTCAAAATTATTTCTCAGCATGGTAGTTTATAGTCCTACTGAAGCAGCAGCACTCTCCCTCTTTTAAGAAAATGGGGTGCCTCAAAAGACGAGTCACCGTATGTCGTATCACCGGAAACTCGTATAAATATGTTGCATAAATGTTGCATAGATAGTTATTAGTTATTATTAAATGCAGCTATAATAAATAATAACACACATTTCCTACTTGCTTTCAGAACCCATATAAACTGATTGACTAAAACTTCGGTTTCTAGGAAAGTTTTTTTCTATATATTTTTTTCAAATTATTTAAAATCTTGTTACACATATTAGTAAAGTAATAGTAAAACTTTTAAACATTAGGTAAGTTGCCCGCTGTTTTTAGTTTTTACATAATTGGAAAAATACAAGTAAAGTAGTAAATATAAACTACTTTAAAAAAAAAACTTTTTGCAAATTATTTTTATAAATTTTCTTTAAAATTAATAAATTTTTTCAGATAATTAAAAAAAAAGTTTTAGTACAAAAAAATTAAAAATTATTTCAATTTATATATTTATAATTTATATGAAATTTTAAGAAAAAGTTTTTAAAATTTTGATAAAGTTTTCATTTCTTACTTAATTGTCGTTTGAAATTTAAGTCATTTAATAACAATAAACATGAGAACTTAGGGAAAGTGTTTACCTTGATGTTCTCTTCTTGTGTTGCTAAACCTGGAGGCTTCTTCTGAATTGCAATGCGAAAATGAATGCGATGTGCAAATGAAATGCAGTGCAAAAGAAAATTGGAATTCTGTTAGAATTTCGCAATAGCATTCGCAATTTATTTCAAATCGTGGCAGCGCTGCTCAAATAAACTAACGTCAAATTAAAAATAAATAAGTTGTTTTTATTTGGCTGTCAAAAATCTTTTTAAAATTTATTTAGGATTATATCTTGATGGGCCACCGCCAGTGCTGCCAATATCGGTTTTATTTCGTCTAAACTTCTGTTTGATGTGTACTTTAATATATTATATATTTTATACTCTTATCCATCCTGCAGCTTCTCTAATAGATTGATATTTAGTTCTTCAGTTACCGTTTTCCACAAAGTATTTGCCGACTGAGGTGCATTTTTTGTTTTCAAATGGCCTCTTGCCAATTTATAAATTCTATCTTCATTTCAAATTGAAGTGGTCTTAGTGCTTGATACTCTGAATTTAATAATAAATATGTGATGAATTAATAAATAAAATATTATTTTTCACTCACGTCTTTGTACTTTGAGAATGCTATTTTGTTGACGAATAAATTTTGCGAATTTGACATTTGTTTTTGGAGTTTAGAATACCGACTTGCCACTTTTTCGTATTTGAAATGTGATTAAAAAAGAACTTTGCGAAAATCGCAATACAGAATAGCAATTGTTCGCATTTATGTATTTTCGTGTCGCATTGATATTTTTATTGCAATTCAGAATAAGCCTCCTGCCGTTTTGTCTTCTAGCAAATATTAGAGGATACAACGACAACTCTAAAAAAAAAAAATTAAAATAAAAACAATACATTATTGAGGTCTGTACGAACTGACTAATGACAGTCAAAGATGAACATTTTGTGATATTTCAACATTAAGGTGTTGCTTGTTCTGTTCGATTCGATTTGGTACATTTGAATTTGTTTGTTGTTTAAACACACAAAAGAAAAAGAAAAAAATCAACAACCAGGAATAAATAAATAAAAAGAAATCATGAATTTCACTTGAACTACTTTTGGCTTTAATTTGTGATTTGCCAGTTAAGGTTTGACACTCCATTTAAGTAGTTTTTCTCCTTCTTAACAATTTTCAGCTTGTTGTTGTTTGTTTGTCTTTTTTTTAAATTTTTGCATTAAACAACTTGCTACTGTTCATAGATGATTATTCAAATTATCCGGGGATTTTCTTTTCAAACAAACTGCATAATTGTGTATGGCCGAGTTTATATATAAGTGTGTGTGTGTTTGTGTGTGCTATTGGGGATTTTGACCAAAACTTATATTTTAGAGGTTACTTCTGGTTATGAGTGTGAATGTTTATGTATGTGTGTTTGTGTGTGTGTGTTTGTTTATTTTTGTGTTAGTTTAAAGAGCTGTTGTAGTTAGTATTCTAATGCTTTGACTCGTATTTACAAACATACTTTTGTTTAATGTTTTTCAATGCTGTTGTTTGTTTAATACAGAGTGTGATCATGAATTTGGTGTTTTTCCTGCAACGATTTCTTATTTCTTAAGAAAAATCGTGACACTTTGTGTAATTTTAAAATGTAAATAACTTTCGAAAGGTTAGTGATAGGCTTTTACCCAAAAGGAAACAACTTACCGAACACAAACATTTTCCTTTTGCCATACAGATGCTGTTAGAGTCAATATAAGCGGCTGTGGCGGTTATCTAAATGATAAATTATTTTATTTTAAGAGAAACATCTTAGTGTATCTCAGTCGTTTGTTAAAATATGAGAGGTTATTAAATGAAAAATACCTGTTCACAATCTTGTTGGAATTCAATAACTAAGTGTTGAATTTTAATTGGGAATTTAAAATTTATTATTCACTTTTCGTCTTAAAAAGTGCCATTACCAACGAAATGCTGCTGATAAAATTATTTTTACACGAACAATGTATGGAAGTAATAGTTGCAAAAAATTCCTTCTGTCAAGAAAGATTTTTTGTTAATTAAAATTATTAATCAGAGACATGATTGAACATGAAATTTTAAAAGGGACTGAATAGCTTTTTTTGAAAAACAAAAACTACGCCCACAAGTAAAAAGTTCTTGTTAAAATAAAATGCATTTCAAGTGGAATTTCATTATAGTTGCAATCACGTTTTTGTCAAATGAGTTTTAATAGTGGACAGGCAGAACTCAATTAAATAATTTCAAATTTAATTTTAGTTCGCTGCATATTTACTTCATGGTTTTCTGCAATTCATTATTTTGTGTTGTTTTAATCAAAATAGGATTCTCTCATAAGGCTGCTTAATGTGCTAAAGAAACGTGTTGCATTTAAAGATCTGTTATAAGAGTAAAATCATTTTTGTTACGTGATTGTTGCCACAAATGAGTTGGTTGGGTTTTTGGAGACAATGACTGCCAACTTCTTCTATTGAATGTCTAAATTTGTTTGCAATATTCAATAAATGTTAGAAATTTTTTCCCTAAAACTATGGAGCAGTAAGAACATAAAATATATGCATTGAATACAAATAAAATAAAGCTTTTAAATCAAATTTTATTTTTTTCTTACTTTAAAAAAACTCTTTTTATGTTTCTAAACAAAAGATGTTTCACCAGCAACGGAATGGCAGAGAAACGAAAAATGAAGCGTGAAGTTTGAATTCGTGGTGAGATGTGCGCATATGTGTGTGAATTGTACAGCAATTTATATAAATATTTACAATGTCATGTCAATATTTGAGTTATAACAAATCAAATTGCAACGTTTGTCAAAAGCACACTTTGCCAACAATAAGTAAAATATTATCAACAACGACAACAAAAACATTTAACCCTTTCTTGTCTTATTTTTCTGTTTTGTGTTTTGTGGTTGTTGGTATTGTTGTGTTTACAATACAATAATAATGATTGACATGTAAAACATACACGTACACATCTTCTACTTCATTTTATCTGTCAAGGCAAATAAAACATGTTTAATGTGGCTCTACACTGCTAAAATGAAAATACCCTATTTGGATCAAAATTAATAAGGACTCTTAATGAAAGGAATGTGATACAGATGCATTTCTTATTTCTTTATGGAAGTTTTTAGAACTTTAAACGTTATTAAAAAGAAAAAACAGAAGAAAATGGATTTTGATTCCTTGATCCTTTGAAGCCTTAGTTGCTACCAAAAGTCTCTCTTTAATGCAGCACTGTAGGGTATAATATTTAACATGTGTTTTTATTACAAATTCACTCACATTTAAAAGTGTTTTCTTGTGGCTTTTTAAATATTCAAGTATGCACGATGACGATGATGAGAATGATTTTTCAGAAAATTTGATATGCCAATGAAAAAGAAGAATATTTTACTGAAATTGCAAAAACAAATTCAGCAGCATCGTCAGCCAACAGTTGAAAATAAATAGTGGCATTTCTTTGTGTTACAGCCTAAGAGGTAGTTGTGCTTAAATATGCATGATTTCAGCAAACAAACGTTGAAAAACATCAACGACAGCACTTCACTTGAGGCAGAAACATTTGTTGCAACAACAAAACATAACAAGCAGTAAGTAACAAGCAAGCGAAAAGGTAAATAAATAAATATAAAAGAAATTGAATTCAAATGTGAATTAAATGAATGCATAAAACAGAAAAGAAAAATATAAAAAAAATGTAGAAATATTTGTTAAGTCAAAATCTAAGACATGTCTGTTGTGCAACTTCTCTCTTCGCCAACAAGCACTTATTTGTAGAATCTAACGTGATGTTGTTACAACTAAAACCGCTGCATTTTAATTCATTTCATTTTTTTTTCTTGCAAAACAAGCCAAAGAATATATTAACGAAGTATTTGTAAGTTTCTCAGTGTTGTTGTTGCTGTTGCTGTTGTACGTTTTGATGTGTTAACATGTAATTTTCAATGTTGTTTGCAAAACTATTGTCTTTTAACTAGAATTGAATATTGATGCTACTGTGGCTTGTGTGGAAAAAGACAACAAAAACAACAACAAAAAAGTTTGTAATAGCGTTTGTTTGTGTTATGAACTGGTGCAACCACCCAGCTATATTTTTACTACCATTATTTCTATTACGAAACCAAGCCTAACTAAGGCATTTATCCATCAATCCATCCATCGATCCAACTATTCAACCAACCAGCCAACCAACTATCTAACTAACGATTTAAAAATCCTTTTTAGAATATTAAATAAAACGGGAAAATTAATATTAGCCCAGGGTTAAAATAGTTTCGCAATATTAAAACGTTAAGAAAAAATAAATTTAAATTTCCCCGACTTACAGAGGGGTATTTTGCCAATCTAGCCCGACATTACTTTTTTTAGTTTTTATTGGCTTTAAAAACTTACTGAGTGCACCTGGATTAACAAAGTTTGACAAAAAATCTGTTATAGTCATAGGATGTTAAAGCTCTTAAATAAAAAAATCGGAACAAGGACTAAAAAGTTCCCAGTAGAAGAACTAATCGTATCTCTGAAAAAATCAATTTTTTTTTTGTCAAGTCATTTTGTTTAACAATTACAACTTTTAATGTCAAGGAATGTTTAAAAGCTTAAGGTTATACTTAAAAGATTCGAAAATGCTATTTTTGCCCCGCCCCTTTCTTGTGGGCGGTGAAATAAAATAATATTTGAAAAAAGAATGTAATTATTAAATAAAATGGATTATATACGCCTTAAAACCATAGAAATGCATTTATATGTGCAGGGGGAGGTATACCTCCAATCCCAGCCCTAAAAACGTCGCTATGAAAAACGACCTTTTTTTAATTTTTTTTTTGCCAATTTCCTTAAAAATATTTATTATTAATCTTTCTAATGCCTTACCAATCCCCGCCTCCCAAAAATATTATTAAAACATTTTTTTAATATGTTACTTTATTTATATGAAAATAATTATTATACTCATGATATAACTCATTTATGATTGTAACGGTAAATTTTATTTAAAATTGTTATAATTAATTTACTTAAAAGAACTTCTTCTTTACACCAAGATGATAATGAGTGCCATGGTCGTTCTTCGTCAAATTCTTCAAAAAACTCTTCCGAATCTGAATCCTCTTCAGCATTAAATACAGGTGGAAGCATTAAAGAAAGGTAATAACTTTTTTTGGTGTGGGTCATATACTAGAAAATAGTAGGTTAGGCGCAAAAGCGCTCCTAAATTTTATAGTAATATATAACATTTTTACGACCGCGATGGAGGTCACTCTCAAAAACCTTTTTACTTTTTTTTTTACAAAAATTTATCAAAAATTCCTTTTTTTGACGTGGAAGGAAATTTTTTATTATAAAGATTGAAAACAAAATTTTTCTAAAAATTTATATAAGTAGCTGCTAATAAAAGCTTTCACTGAATAAAAAATATCAATACAAAATCTTTATTGGTTTAGCCACAAAAAAATATATTGGAAACCTCTTATAATCGTATAAAGTCAATAAAATCGTATATAATTTACTTAACATTTCTGATTTTAACAGTTTCCCAAAACGACAAATCTCAAGCAAAAGCCTTTATAAGATGCAGAATTTTGTTATCTATCCAGGTGAGCACTTACGTTTTTACATTTCTCAAAATTAATTTTTGGCCTAACGACCGGCTAGATTGGCAATATACCCCGGTATAACCTCCCGGAAAGGAAATGACAATTATTGTCTGAATCCGATTAATTTAATATAAGAATAGCTGATAATAATCGAGACCCCCTTTACAATAATTAGAAAGAACCTTAGCTGTTGTCGCAAGAAAGTGACAGCATAACAACAGTGTACGGCGGATGTGTGTTGTGGATTTTGGATGTAAGGCGTAGTGGAGTGGTCTGTGGACGGTTTAGGTTACTAAACAAGGCATCGAGTGGTTTATGTCTCGCTGGAGTAACACAGCAGTATAGCGTGGATGGCTGCGTTTTTAATAACGCATGTTTAGTAAATACGAGATCGTAGGATCAAGAAGTATAGCCAAATAAAGCCACAGTTGTGCCAGTTTACCAACAAAAGCAACCCAAAACTAACATTACTGAGCTGTCTTTGTTAAAGGATTTTTTATATTTTTTAGTTTCTTTACAAATTAAAATTCATTTTGGAACGTGTCCTCCTTTCACCGGCCGATTAAAACGTTATTGTGTGACTTACAGTTCTACAAGGCATTTAGAAATTTCCATCAGCGTTGTAGATTTTATTTTTACGGTATATTACAATTTGTTTTCATTTAGAACATTAATCAATTAATATTTTCTCTAAAAAAAATCTCGAGTTCTGACAAATAAAAAATTAGATAAATTGTCCAACTATGAGATGCTGTATATTTTCAAAATTTAGAAATATTATTTTTGTTTCTAAAAGGTTAACAAACTAAGCAAATAACAATTTTTAATTTCCTTCAAATAACAATTTTTAATTTTTATTTGCATCGCCTAAAAATATTAATTTGATATTAAATAGGATGTTACCATACTTTTCCCTTCACTAAATGTGTTGATATTGTATTCGATGGCATGCGGAAAGTGCAATGGTGGCTGTAGTGGTGGCAGTGATGCTGTTTTTGATGCTGATGTGTTTGCTGATGTGTGTGCTGCGATTTGCATAAACCATTTGGGAGCCTTTGTAACAGGAGTAATAACAGCAGCATTAGCAACACTTTTAACCAACAATGTAACGTGAAGGCTGTATTGTTGTTATTGCAGTTGTTGCTATTATTCGTATTCGCTGATATTGTTAACGATGAAGAAGACGGCAACGATGATGATGACTTTTAGTTTGTGCTCGAGAACTTTTGATGCTTAAAGTGTGCAATTTTTACTAAAGAATTTTGCTGTTAGACATTATCATTCCATGACAGTAACTGTTTTTGTGTGTAATTTTTTTTTAGCTGTTAAATGATTTCAGTTTTTGTTGCCATCTTTTTATGCGTTTTTATTGATATTTTGGCATTGTGTAGCGAAATTAAATTTCATATACAAAAGCTATCGAACAACTGTCATATAAATATAAACAATTGCTTCAGGTTGTGGCACAAAGAAACAAGATTGCTTTTCATTCACATATTGTTGTTATGTATTTGCATTTTAACAAATCCAATTTTAGCTAAAGTGGAAGTCGATTGACGCGCAAACAAAACAAAACATCAGTTCAAAAAGTTGCAATAAAACTCACACAATTTTTGCCGTTACTTTTATGAGTTTTCGTAACTGTTTTCATTTATTTTCATTTCCTTGACTTCAATACATTTTATTGTGTTTTAGTGTTTTTGAACTACGGAAAATAAAAATAATTATTTCCGCTAATCAATTGGCTTTTTTCATTGATTAAAAATAAATCATCAAACTCAAATTATTTTTTGTTATATTTTGTTGTTTTTAATTATTTGATTTTTAAAAGATTTTGAAATGAGTCTTTTTGTGTAAATATTTGTTTAAAATCTTTACTTTAACACATTTTTGATATCATTAATATATAAATAAAACTTGCAATGTTTTGGATTTTTTCTTTACATTAACATTTGTTGAGAGGCACCCTCGTATTTTTAAACTTTGTTTATAAGTTAATTTAATGTACTATTGAAATATGACTATTTAGCAAGTAAGCAATTTAATTATTTAAATTATTTTTAAGAAATGCTGTTTAATCAGCATTTTTAGCGTTAAGAATTTAGTATAAATAGCGATAAATAATTATTAAAAGTGGAGTTGTAAATTAGAAGTAAGAAGAAACACTTATAACCTGAAATTCCTACGGGACCCTGCAGGTTATAATTAAATAAAATTAATATACTTAGATAATAGCCTGAAATTCCTACGGGACCCTGCAGGCTATATAAATAAATAAAAATTATAAAATAAATAAATAAAAGTGTTTCCTTGCTTACATATAACTCCAACATTTTGGCGCAGCCGGTAATAAAAGAATAAATATCCTGCGATTCCTAAGGGACCCTCCAGGAATAAAATTTGGTTATAGAATTTTGATTGATTTTGAATCCTTTCCAAATGTGGCAATAATTTTATAGCAACGAAAATTAGGAAACCAAGTAAACACGGAAGTGAAGCATTAGGGGTCATTAAGCATCTGTATACCAGTACGCCTTTAGTGTCTTCAAAGAAATGTGAATTGGTGGAATTATTAGTAAACTGCTAATTACTTTGGCCACATTGGGAGAAGTTTTGATTCGATTTGTTTTGCTTGTGAACAAAATCGGTTAAGTCGGTGGCAAAGAAAAATTTAAAGAAACCACTAAGTATAGAGGTGAATTCCTAGGGGTCATTAAGCATCTGTATACCAGTACGCCTTTGGGATCTTTGCCAAAACACAAAGTGGTGGAATTGAAAAGTAACTGCCACAGGCCTAAGCCACATTAAGCAAGGCAAATTTAAATTTTGTATGGAGTAAACGTCGCGATCAGTACATTGTGCGTAATTTTTTTTTTTTTTACTTTTGAAGGCAATAGCGGAAATGTTTTTGGTGCTGGTAAGTATGCCTTTAAAATTTTTAGATTTGTAAATGGACAACCCGAAGCCAAGGCAAGACGAATCAAAATGAGGACGCTCTCAGCCGCCTTCCAACGGAAGAAGTAAACATAGGTGTAATAACGAGAGCACAATCAAGAGGTGTGGAAACTCCGAATAGGGCAAGTGCAGTGGAGACGAATAAAAATCATGAAGAAGAAGATAATACAACATATTTAACAGATGCAAAAGATATAAAGAAGGTAATTACAACCTTCCACGACACGCCATTGGGAGGCCACCAAGGTGTGCTAAAAATTTATTTCCGTATTAGGGCACAATACAAATGGGCTGGAATGCAAAGTCAAATTAAAAAGTATGTAGCCTCCTGCAAGATTTGCCAGCAAAATAAAAGCTCGAGGATAGACAGGATGCCAATGACCCTGACCACAACCCCCAATATGCCTTTTGAAAGAATTTTCATGGATATTGTTGGGCCCTTACCTGAATCATCAAGTGGCAACAAATATATAGTAACCTTTTTGGACGATTTTTCAAAATACCTAGCTTGCGCAGCTATCCCAGACATGGAAGCGGCAACGGTAGCAAGGCAGTTCTTTCGAGAAATAATTGCCCGATTTTTCATCCCCAAAGTTCTCGTGACAGATAATGGAAGCAACTTCAATTCAAAATTGTTCAAGGAAGTTTGCAAATTGCTTGGAGTAAAAAACATATATACAACTCCGTATCATCCTCAATCCAATGGATCTCTGGAAAGGACCCATAGACCTCTTGCAGAGTATTTAAGAAGTTTTGTGAAACTTGACGGAACTAATTGGGATGATTGGCTGCATCATGCCATGCATGTACACAATAACACAAGACATTCGTCTACTAAGCAAACACCCAACAAGGTACTGTACGGATTCGAATTTGAAATACCTGTCAGGTTAAAAAAGCAGCCAGCACCTCTCTATAACATAGATGACTACAGCAAAATACTTAAATACCAAATTCAACGAAGTTATGAAGTGGTGAGACAGAACCAGGTTAGGGCAAAAGAAAAATCAAAAAAATATTATGACAAGGGCACAAAGACTAGACAGTTTAAAACCGGACAAATGGTGTGGCTAAAAAACCAGGCGCGAAAAAATAAATTTTCACCTATATGGTTGGGTCCTTATGAAATCACGGGAGTACCCACACCTGTCAATGTAAGAATACGACAAAGGAACTCCGACAAGGTTTATCATAATAATTTGATAAAACCAGTAAAATAAAGAATTTATAAAAGGTGGCAGGGTGCAAAGGGTTAGATTGCGAATAATTAAAAAGGGTAATTTTTTGTAAGGATTTTTTTTTCTTCTGTTGAGTTTAAAGAGTATCAGTTACTCTGTTTATTTTCTGGTTATCTTCGCTCGCAACTAAAGCTACAAAGGATTCAAGCGGAAGTACAAGTGAGTTACTCATAAAACACTGATTTAGTTACTTTACAACACCGCCATCGGTAATTTGCCTGAAACATTGAACTTGGTGCGAATATTCGATACGATTTCAACTGACGGCAAGTGCCATGGGGTATGCGAAGAAACATTTCGAGGTAAAATATGAAAGGGTAGCAGCAAATAGCCAAATTTAACAGGTTGATGAGATTAAAGAGGACAAAAAAAAAAGGTAATATAGTAAAAGAAAATCGTATAATACGCTACAAAGTGTATCAGCCAACCAATTTCTGATCCTAGATACTTTGGCTCGAAACCAAAGCTACGGGACGAAATTGGGATATGAGGGCGATAAAGGATGAAATATATAAGTAAATAGAAAGGAGGAAAAAGACCAGAGGGTCATATAAGGGAAATAATAGAAGAATATTAACGAACATGAGAAGAAAATGAATAGTATGAAAATATATTGTCAGAAAGGGGGAAATAGCAAGGAATGTGAAGAAACATAAACGAAAATGAGTTAAAATAACGGTAGGAGAATATATGAAAAAAAGGGAAAAACCAGAAGGGTTATGAGTTTAAAGTATAAGAAAACATCAGTAAATAATAATTGTATGAAAAAAATAAAGAAAATAGAGGGTCACAGAAGGAAGGAAAAAATTTTAAATTGAAGTCTAAATACGCACCCTGCACTAAAGTTTTAAAAAAGGAGGAGTTCCTGACTAAGGAAAATTTACATCGAAAAGTTATTTATTAGCACAAAACTGCTACAAATGTCGTAAAAACAGTATTATATAATGGCCTATAATGGATGAAGTTAGTTCTAACATAGATACAATTTCAGCTAAAGGTAAATATTGTGAAAAAACTAAGAAAAAGGTAGTAAAAGATAATAATAACAAACTGAATTAAAATGAAAAAAGGCCACAGAAAGTTTATTTATAAAGGAAAAGTAAAACGCATGACACAAAAAGAAAGAAAATGTGATAAACCTATTTTCGGTTGCTAATTCATTTTATTGAATTGTTAAAAAAAAATATTTTGCAACATTTTTATGCACCTGTATGTTCACATTTTTTTTTTAGCAAATTTTTTTAATAAAATTTAAGTCTTCTTGAAAAATATGCCTTTAATTTTTGTAATTAAATAACGTTTTTACAAAATCTCACTTGGAATATTTCAAATTAGCAAACAACTTTTAACGTTTTAGCACCACACTTTGTGCTTTACTTTTGATATTTCATTAATAAAGAACACTGTTTTTTTTTAATTGCAAATGCTTTAAAGTACTTATTTTATAGCGTGAAGTTGGTTTTAAAGAAAAAAAAAATATTCTTTGTTTAACATTTTTAAACACTGATTTATTTTAAGCAGCAAATGTTTTGTTAATTTGAAATTTGAGTAAAAATGTATTTTTTTGTTTAAAATTTTTGTGTCGGATTTCTCGTGCATTTTTTTTATTCTTATTTATTCGCTGCATTTTTGCATACGCAACACTCTTTTTTGTGTCACTGGCCTGACGATAACAATTTTATGTAACAATTTAAATTCCATAAACAAGAAAGATTAATATTTTTAAAAGTGCTACTCTCAGCATTAAACGTAAACATTATAGCATGTATATACAATTATAAACATACTTTTGTGTTTGTTTTGTGTTTTTTGTGTTCCACCCAACAAACATTAAGTTAAAACTTTCTTAAAAGAGATAATATTATAAATAAATGTATATATATATATGTATACACATATATATGTTTATATGTATGCACGTATATTTGTGTTTATATGTATACACATATATAGGTGTATAAAGATATATATTGGAAAACGCCTGATTCAGAGGTTTGGACTATTGTTTTCAAAATCCAATATATATGAACAAGCTCAATAGGCATTAAAATGCTTGCTTGGTAACAAAAAAAAAAAAAAAAATAAAAAAAAAAAAAAAAAAAATATATATGTATAAAAAAAAAAAAGATTCATAAATACTTACAAGAACAACATACAAAATATTTATGAGTTTTTTACGTTGTTTAAAAGTAGCAAAAAAGAATTTTTTTTTTTAACAGAAGCAAACAAAAGAAGAATAATGTTTTTTATGTTTAAATTATAGCATTATAATACCAAAACCCCTATATATAATTGTAAATAATTTAATATCAATATAATTTTTTGTAAACAATTTTAAATTATGACCTTTTTGTTTTTGTTAACAATTTGATAAAGATGGGTTTTGGGAATTTTAGTATTATTTAGTTTTAAAATTTAAAAACTGGGATTACGTGTGGTGTTCTCCAACACAATAAGCAAAACCTTTACATGTCAACTAACACCATGGACTCATCTTGTCCAGCCCAAACGGAGTAGCAACACAAATGAATAAAAAAGACGAAAACATGGCACTAGAAACATTTTTTTTTAACTTAGAGGGCTTTATTGTCTCTAATGTGGATGAACAACTTTCAAAAATTTCAATTATGATTTTCCTCACTTTATTTAATTAAATTTATCATTAGCAGATGCTGAACCTTATCCAAAAAGCACCATATGATCTAAAACGAAGTGTTTTTGTTATGGTCACGATCTACGATTTTTTTTCCTGAAGTGTGGTGAAAACAAGTGTGATTAAAGCTTCGTTTAACCACTGCAAAATGTAGTAGAGGCATCACAACCGCCACCTTTATGACAACACCTCCGAATACGCAGATAAAATATGAATATGAAGCAAGCAGCCGGTGGAAAAATTTCGTTTCGATACAATTCCGATATGCATGGTACACATAGTTCTTTGAATGGCATTGACTATAAAAGAAATACTAAAACTTTTTCCGTTGAATTGGTTGGCTATAAAGGACCGACCATAATAAGATGCAGTCTATTTCAGACCAACATTGATTGTCCACATTCCCATGAGTTGGTTGTACGAAAGGATGATCATGATATATGTGATCCAAATAATTTGAAGGTATCACAAGATGTTGGCTATTTTGCAGAATTTAAAAACATGGGTATTACACATACGGCTAAAAAGGAATTATTGAAAAAGAAGCGACAACGTTTAGGACGTGACTTTTTAACAATTAAAGAAGATCAGGAGTTGATAAAACAAACAGAAAAAGAAGCTAAGGAGATAAATTTAATTCTAGTACGGCTATACTTTGAAGCTTTCCGAGTTGAGAAAAATAAATCATATACAACTATAGCCCCACCAATTTATACAAATCCAGTTAGTTTTCCGGAAAGAAGGTGACATAACACAAAACAACGCACCTAAAAAAAGCAGCAAAAGACTCATCCTTCATATACGAACGTTAGCTTATCATTTCCATCTGCAGCAACATCAACACCACACGCAGGGACGCAGTTTCCGATAAGGGGGGAGGGATGTTGAGAGGCACCCTCGTATTTTTAAACTTTGTTTATAAGTTAATTTAATGTACTATTGAAATATGACTATTTAGCAAGTAAGCAATTTAATTATTTAAATTATTTTTAAGAAATGCTGTTTAATCAGCATTTTTAGCGTTAAGAATTTAGTATAAATAGCGATAAATAATTATTAAAAGTGGAGTTGTAAATTAGAAGTAAGAAGAAACACTTATAACCTGAAATTCCTACGGGACCCTGCAGGTTATAATTAAATAAAATTAATATACTTAGATAATAGCCTGAAATTCCTACGGGACCCTGCAGGCTATATAAATAAATAAAAATTATAAAATAAATAAATAAAAGTGTTTTCTTGCTTACAAAACAACTCCAACACATTTGCATTCGTTATTAGAAAACTCATATGTGAGAGATACGGCTTAAGATAAAAGAAATAAGTTTTGCTATTTAAATGAGACTTCTTCACTACAATTGATTTCAATTTAAAGATAAACATCCACAAAAGAAATACAAATTATACTTGAATAATAAAAATTTAGTGTGCAATGTTGGCAGAATACAATGAATAACTGAATTTCAATTTAAAAGGACTTGATTTTAGAGATGAAATTAAAATTGAAATAAAAAATAAACAAAATACTGTTTGCAAACAACTTTTATTTAATTGCAGTCGTTTTATTGAAAGCGCACTTAAATTAATCGAAAAATATTTATTTTGAATATTAAAAATTTCTTGAAAATTCTAATTGTCTACTAAAAAACTAATAAGTTTCTATCTTTTTAAAAAAAAGATTCTATTATATTTGTGCCTATTTAATTTCTTGTAAAAAAATCGCTTAAAGATAATTTCAATTTAAAAACGTTTAAAAGCCTTTTAATGCGCTCAAATTTGCCACCACTTGCGTAAAATAACACCATGACTAATTGTGATGACTATATTATGAAGAGTTAATTAATGACCGGAGCTATGACTACGCGTAGTGTGACTAGTCATACAAATATGTAAGATTTATAAAATGTTTCTTGAATTTATTTTATACAGTTTTTTTTTAAACAAAATTAATAAAAAAATTTTTATGAATGTATAATATTTATCGTAAAATTTTTAAAACCTTATTTTATTTATATATTTTTCGTTTATTTAATGTGCATAGGCCTTAATTTGGACGTATATAGTGCCGCTCTTTTTAGGGATCAGCACTCTTACAATGTCTGTACGTCTCTTGAAATTTGCTCAGTGTATTTTCCTATATTCCCTATTGCAATCAAATATTTAAAATTAAACGGTGTTCCGAAGTTGATTTTCTTAAAAGTATTGTTATTTTCTGAACTGTTGTAGGCATCTCTTCAGAATTAAAGGATTTGCAAATATGTTGAAATTTAACAACTGAGGATACTATATTCGGCTATGCCGAATCTTATATACCCTTCACTATCTATGTAAATTTATGTTTAGTAAAGTAACTGTAATAAAAAAAGCAAATATTGGGGTGACAAAGAATTAAAAAATAAAAAAATGGTACTTCATATAAAAATGACATTGGCTCTTAATGGGTTAAGCGTTTTTAAAAATTTTTAGTATTTCCTTAAAGATCTTACGAAAAGCTTTTAAATCATACTCATATCGATATTTTAAAAAATTTCAAAATTTCAAAGCCCCGTAACTCGAAAATATGGGCGAGCGCTAATTTTTTCTTTTGATTTTTTTATTGTTAATTCTTCACCTCATAAATTTGTTTTTTTATTGGAGTTACTTTATTGTTCCAAATGATATAAACAAATTAGCGGTATGCGTGGTGTTTTGCCCCCTGCCTCAAAGGACATGGACCGATCTTGCTGATTTTCAATAGCCTCTTTTTCGACACCATGTCTGATCGATCGACGTATTTAAATTTTCCTTAGCTGGTCTAGTGCCTTGGCTAACTTGATTTGAAAACTAACACGGACAGACATCTCCCGACAACTCAGAATATATATACTGTATGGGGTCGGAAATGGATATTGTAGAAATTAAAAACGGAATGAAAAATTTAGTTATACCTTTTTTCCACTTTTTTGGTGAAGGGTATAGAAACTAACGGGCGTGCGCAAAGAGGCCAGGATTTTTGGGCAGACGCTTTAAGTTTTGAGGAACAAACTGTAACAACGTTAGACCCCCTGATGGGCTAATCATAGTACGGAAGAATTCGTGTGTAAGTTCAGCACGTACTTGACTGATTTATTTACAATTATTTGTACATTTTATCAAGTTTACTAACCTCCTGTAGGGCATATACATAAATAATAGGTTACATATAACTGTTTACTTAATAACCTGCTCAGTAAGGCAAAAGTTAAAAATTGAAATTCATTCATCAGATGAATACAAAAAAAAAAAAAAAAAAAAAAAAAATTAAAAATTGCTGTGATGATTTTGTTGACATGTGAACATGTGAAATTTTGAAATCTCATCGTGTAAATATTTGTTAAATTTTTTTTTGTAGAAACTCCTCTGTTTGAAAGAAATTCGAAACTAATGAAAAATTATTACAAAAATATGTGATAATTTTTTTTTTATTCTTTACACTTCTTCTATTCATTCATCATTGTTATTGTTAAAATTTGTTAAGCTTTACAAATTAAAAAAAATATCTATTGTAGAACTCCCACGTAGCAAAGTTGTTTTTTAAAGTTGATAAACGATAACAAGTTTACAATGTGATCTTTGTCTAAATTTCAACTGTTTTTGTTGTAACAATACAAAAAAAATTTAAACAAAATATTGTTTAATTCTTAATTTAAATTTTAGTCAACACAAAAAATAGCAAAAAAAAATGACTAAAACTGTCGTTTTTAATGCCTTGAAACAAACGGCCGGATCTTTAGTGTCATTTCGTATTAAAATAATTTCTAAATTTTATTTAAATTTGTTTTTTTTTTTTGCCATTTAATGTGTTTATTTCTATTACTTATGCCAGACATGTTCTACTCTTACACATAATAAGTTATTAAACTCATTGGCCGTAGATTTAGTTCATATGTCTGCTTTCGATTTAAATCGCAGTATTTGCGCTCACAAAAAACTTAAGTTGAAAAAGAAAAAAAAAAAACAAATATTTGGGCAAGTTTCCAAAAACAAATTGAATTTTGTTGACTGAAATATGCATGTAAATACATGTGAGTGCATATTTATGTTTAAAAGAAACGTATTCAGGAAGAAATACAACGAACGAAAGTTTGTGAACCTGCACAAATGCTTTACATTCATTATTAGATATCTCTCTCTGTATTATTCATTGTTAAATTTCATATATTCATTTATTTATAGCTTCGCGACTACCAACAGATTTTTAACTTGCCTGAATTCAATTATATAAGTATTTGGTCTGAATTTGAATTTGTCTGAAATATTGATAACGATAATTTACCAAAAAAAAAGCGTGTGACTAAAAGATTTCAAATTATTAAAACATAAGATTTCGATAAAAATTAGCCAAAAGTAAAAATTATGTTGTCTCTTGTTTAAAAAATTTTTGTATTCAAGAATTAATGTAAAAATATTTGAAAACATGCAGAGGAAATTTTCATGAATGAATGCACGTCATCAGACGACGGCACAAACTATTTCATCTTGATGCATTCTGTACACAGAGAATATAATGTTAATTGCTAACAAACTGTTGATGGGAACGATAATTTTAAATGATTTAAACAAAAAGAGAAAACAATTAAAAAATACAGGATACAAAAGTTCAATTTTGTTTCAAAAAAGTACAAGTGCACATTCTTACAAACATATTTCGTTAAAATTTTTTTGTTTTGTTGTTTTTTATTGAGGCTGTGATTCTGATGTACCAGCAGTTTTGAAAGAAATTAACACAAGCGTTAAGTGTGTGCAGCTGAAGCACAAGCATTCACATGCAAACTGTGCGTACAAATAAAAAGAGGAGGCTGTTGTTGCTAATTATTTCAAATAAAATGAAATATTTAGCAAATTGTGCCCAAAGCCAAGAAAGCAATTTCTTATGTCTCATGTTACTTTTTTTTTTCTTTTTCTTGATATATTTTGGAAATTTATTTAAATTGTGTTTTTTTTAGCAAAATCTTATTTTTATAATAAAATAAACTTTTAGATTAAGTATTGAAATAGCATATGAAAGAAATATTTGAAATAAGATGAGTGTGTACGTATTTTAAGATTTTTTTTTCTACATCGTTTGCTTAAGCCAGTGGCAATAAAATTTATATTATTTTAACATGTTGCAAAGGGTTTTTTTTGTCGTTTTGCTTGTTACTCTTCTTTGGCACATCAACACCATCATCATGACATTTGCTATTATTTTCAATTTGTTGGTTTTAATGGCTTCTTTTTTTGTTTATTTTATTTTATAAATTGGCCACTCCGAGTTTTTTTTTTTTGCTGTAATAAACATTTATTTTCATTTAACACTCATTTTTATTGTGCGGATACAAATTTTTTATAATTTAAGCGGCTTAAAATCTTTTGCAGCTTGTTTGGGAGGCGTGTTGATAAAGCTAAAACATAAACAAATTTTTATTAGTTTAATTAAATAGAAGATTCTTGGAAAATAATCACAAGATTGATCTTGTTTTACAAATTTCATTACCACATTCCTGTCATATTTTTCTTCTAAATCTAATTTTATTGCTTCTCTTTGTTTTTTATTGCGTTTTTAACTTTTTATTTCTTTTTCGCTTATTTGTAATAAAAATTTAGCTTTTCGCTTACAATGTTCGTAATGCAGACCTTTCGATTTAAACACCTTATTGTAGAGGATTAAGGATTCAGGTATTTTATTAATTCAATTCTTTATTCGTTATAATTTTCTTACAATATGCAGTGCCTCTGCGTCTTGAAAAAAAAAAAACAATAACAATTTTTAAATGACATACACAGTGAAGTTTGGGTTGTACGAAAGTCGTTGCGATATTTTTTTTAGTTTTACTAAAATATCAAGCTTTCAGTTTTTATTTTATTTTTAAATTAATTTATAATTAATTATGAAATTAATTCATAAGATTTATTAAATTGTTTTTTTACTCAACCATTTATTCGATATCAAGGAGAAAAAAATTTTATAAATTTCTCTAAAGGTTCAGTTGAAAACATAGAAGCACTGAAATATTAAAATATTTGCACAATTACAAAATTTGAATAATGGGATTTCGTAGAAAAAATATATTTGAAGTAGTTGTCATTTAGCAGGATGTAAGGTTAAAGTTTAATCCTCCAGCGTTGTCTTATCTCAATATCTTAATATCTGTTTTAGTTTGGAATCATCATTTCACAAATTTCTTTTGGTGGATTTTTTGTGAAAATATCAAAACTACAATTGAAAAAATATACAGATAACTTTCACTTAGTATACAAAGTTAGAATATATTTTTGCCTTAACTAGAATCAATGCTTTAACTCTCAATTTATTATTGCTTTTTGTTCACCAGACTAAAATATTAAAAAATTGAACCACTTCTTTAAAATAAACATTGACTGAAGAGGACATACATCAACTACAACTACTTAACAAATAATAATTTGTGCGACTACTAAATAAATATCTTTATGTAAACAATGTGTAGATGGTAAAAAAGCAAATAAAATCATAAATAAATAAATCAACTTCACAACAAGTATCTAATTGTTAATGTAAATAATTTGGGGCCAGTTTCACGGTGTCGCAATCGTTCGTTCGTTCGCATAATTACATTTAAAACAACAACAATTTTTTAGAATTTGTTTTTGTTTTAAATGTATTTGTGCGAACGAACGAACGTTTGCGACATCG
Organism: Gymnosoma rotundatum; assembly: GCA_916610165.2. Lineage (NCBI taxonomy): Eukaryota > Metazoa > Arthropoda > Insecta > Diptera > Tachinidae > Gymnosoma > Gymnosoma rotundatum. The sequence goes on along the minus strand of OU744338.1, from coordinate 137,140,126 downwards.
TGAAATTGGCCCTTGACTTTTGACATTTTCAACTTTCAGAAATTGCCCACCATTTTTGTTTTTTATTGATTTGGTAGGTAAAAGATGCAACAGATACAGATGTAAGTGTCTAGACAGGAGGACTAAGTAAACAACAACCACAACAACAATAACAATCGGAGTATTTGAGTATTTGAAAAGTTTTCAATGTTTTATAAATTCTTAAAATTCACAGCCTTTGTGCTCTAATTTGGATGTTTGTACATGATTTGTTTTGTTCTTTTTGTTTTTGCCCTGAAGCAATCAATATTGGTGATCTGCTGCGAATAATGTATTTTACTTTGAAGGTCTTTAATTTATTTGACATTTTTCAAGAGGTTAAAAGTTTTTCTTCTATAATCGGTATTTATACCGTTATACATTTAAATTGTATGCAAATTTTATTTTTTGTAGTTGTAATAGGAGCTTTCTGTTACTTGATAAACGTTCAAAGTTCTGTATGGCATAATTTGATTTTCTAGTTAAAGGCTAAATTATTCAAACTTAATTTTTTTAAGTGTCATTTGAGAAGCTTCGTACAATTAAGTACAACAAACATATAAACCACATTAGCGAATGACATGTCAAAAATATGTGTTTAAAAAAGAATTTTCAAAACGCTGATTGTAGCATCCACCCAGCTTTAAAAATTAAAGTTCTTTACAAAATTAAAATCTTTTAAATTAACTGATGATTAACAAAGTCATAACTTAAATTCTCATTAATTTGTGAATTTAAAATTGTAACGTTACACTCTTTTAATATTTTAATGTTCAAATTGTGTTTTATTTCTTCTTGTAGTTTTGTCAATTTCTCATAATTATTGTCTGTACTCTGCAAGAATAAAATCAATCATCTTCGTAAAAGATAGAGTTATCTGTTTCCGTGACCATCACTAAATTGAAAAATCATCAAAGCTTTAGAAATAAAGAAAAAAAATCCATATCAAACGATTATACGATAATTGTAAATTGTATAAATTTTGTTACAAAAAACGTCTGATAAATTAGAATTTTATGACCACTTTTACACAAATTTAATTTCTAAAAATATAAAAAACTAGAGATCATCCCAGAAAATATATTTCCTTTAAATTAGTATGACTCTAAAGAAACTCAATTAATATAAATTATTTTTTTAACGACACTTAAAATAATTTATGTTTTTAAACCCGAAATTGTTTGCAGACATTTAATTATAATGTATTTCTGTTCCGTTGACGTACACCAAGAAATCAATTAGTAATTTTTTTTTTAAAAAGGTCACATTGGTTACAACTACATTATTTAAAACTGTTGCACGAATATTAAGTAAAACAGTGTTGCACATACATCTACGGGATTTGTTGTTGTTAAAGTAAATTTATTACAAAATTTTAGCCACTCTTTCACATAAAACTGTAGGAAATTTAAAGTATTTAACACGAAGTGTAAAATAAAGACAAAAAATATTTGTTCAATCCTTCTTTAGTCATTCGTTAAGATGATAAAAGCCCATGATTTATTTTAGGTCACGCCCAGTAATAAAAGTGTTGCAAAATATTTATGGTTTTAAACATAAAAAAGGAAAAAAAGAAACATCATTAGAAAGTTACAAATTGAAAAATAAAAAAATCAAATAATACAAAACTAATCAATCAAAAAATTTTCCACAAATATTTACAGACTCATACTTGCAAGTATTCCATAAGGAAATATCCTGACAGAAGGATTAGTCAAGAATTCCAAACAGCATAAGGTGTTACTTCATAAATAAAAAAGAATTATTTAAATCATTGAAAATGCTCCATCTTACGTTTGAAGGCAGAGGAAGTTACAATTTCTTTTAAATTTAATTAAAGAAATCCAATAAATCTATTTTTTTGATAATAGATTCAGGGTGTTAAACCAAAATAAGCAACGAACAATATAAAAAGTAAAATAAAAGTACAAAACCACAATTGATATGAAAAAGAAATAAAATAACAACAAGTGGTTTTAAGGTTTTATACTCTTCCTAATCTATTCCTTTCTGGGATTACACAAAACAACAAAAGTAAAAATGGGAATTAAGAAAATACTGAATGTGATACAATAATGATAGAAATTTAAAATTTATGAGACTATTTTTACTGGGAATTCCAGAATTGTAAGAAAAAGGAAAAAAATTTTTTATAGAATTTTTAAAATAACAATATAAAAATTTAGACTTAAGTCAGGATGACGGGCTGTAAAAAGTGTAACAAAAATAAATTTAAGGCTGATGTAGTTATTGTGGTAAGCCCGTTGACTATAAATCTGGTGGGCCAGTGTTCAACCCCTGTGGTAATCAAAAAATAAAAACGTCTTTTAATATTTAATGGTATAATTAAATATTCGGAATTAATATCACAACATACAGCATCCTTCGTCGGTACTTCTTCACAGCAAATGCGCCGACGAAGTAAAATCTATACATATAATAAAACTGTAACGGGGCAATTTCTGTACATGAATTATTTTTTTTTTTAATTTTGTTGTTGATAGCTAATTATCGATAAAGAACACAAAACACCTATTTTTGGAATTGCTGTTTGTCTGCCTGTCTGTGTTCGCATCACGTAAAAACTAGAGGATGGATTTGAACAAAATTTTGTGAGGATGTCCCTTAGAAACTTGGTTTTAATATAAAATACTTCAGGTCATATCTTATACAAAATATAGACACAATTGTGAAAGGAACCAACTTTACCGGTGTAATGGTACTAAAACAGTTGTCAGCACCATTTATTTTTCTTGATGAAAATTTTAAACACTGTCTACGGAACTATGGAATAAATAGTTAAATTTGGATTTAGAAATGACACGCAGATAAAGTCATGGGCACTGCTAGTAATTAATAAAATGGCTAAAGCTTTCTGCTTTCACCACCTGTCTTATCACTAATCTATCCCTTTCCTAAAGAATTAAGCTCGGTTACAAAAAATAACTAAATTGTTATTATTGCCTAAAAAAATTTTTATTAAATTATATACAAGTGATAAATTCAATAATGGGATCTTCGGCATCAAATATTTCAAAGAAGCTGATTATGCCTGATTTTATCCGAAAGTAGTATTGTTCAAAAAGTGAAGCAGACTATTTTGCCTCTAAAGCCAGCGTTCGAAATTGAAGTGACCAAAAATATTTTTTAATTATGATGAACTTTTTTTGCATCACAAATAAATATTTAATGATAACTAAAAAAATGTAGTAATGTAATGTAATTTAAATTACCAGTAAATTTTTACTGATTTTTTTATTTTTCATATTTTTGAAAAATGGTGATCGCAGGTAATAACATGTGTTAAAAACAATATGTTTATTACATTGAGTTATGGAATGTATTTCATTGGTAAAAAAAATTCCAGTAAAATCCATTGCATACTTATTTCTTTTTGAATCAGTAAAAAATTGCTGGTAATGAAAAATTAATTGCAGTAACAGCATAAAGTTAATTTTACTGCAGTTTACTGGTACTGTCTGATTATTTTAAAATAATTAAATTTTTAATGATTTTTATGCAAAATGTGAACATGATATTGTTATTTTACTATTTCTCTATTTCCAAGGACAGGTGTTTTATACAAATGTAAGTAAATTCTTTAAAACTGCCAGTTGAAACTTAAAATATGCAACAATTACTTTGCGTAACGTTTTCAGAAAGTTTCTTTAAAGTTACAGGTTTATTGCATGAAGAAGTTCAAAAGTGGAGTTTTGTACTATTTATGCCGGCATTTTAGTTGAATAAAGAACTTGTTACTGAAGTAATTAATTTAAAGGAAGAAAATAAAATATTTTAAACTGATTCCACCTAAAAATAAATAAAACGAAAACCTTTTTTAACTTTATGGGACTATCTTAAATGCCAAACTTCAAAATTTACAAAATTTATACGGAATTTCCATATACATATGTACATATATTGAATATTTTATTTAGGACAATGGCGTAAATGTTATCGCCCTTCCTAGCACTCATGGACATCCGGGGTAGTGGCGAAGATGTATGAATTCGCCTTTGCTAACACCTGGGAAATTTAGTCGCCGTGCTACCACCTGTTTGTAATACTTTTTTGGGAAAAAAATGTAAAGCATACGGTTGTAGTCTAAACAAGAACATACAATGGCTTAAAAGAATTATTGTAAGAAAAAAACAACAAATGATTTGACGAAGAAAATACTAAAAAAATTTAATGTTTTTTTATTTTATTATATCTTTTTTTTGTTTAAAAAAATCTTTAAAAAAACAACACAGAGGTTTTGCTGTCAGAAAAAGTACAGATACTTTAAGACTGCAATTGTGTGTATGTGTGTTTTAAAAGAAAGAATTGTTACACTTCACATTGTAACAAAAAAGATAGAAGCACAAAAAAAAATAGAAACAAATAATACAACAATATTGAATCAACAGGATGTCGATGTTGAGGATTAAAGAAACACATATACGTTCTAAAAAAATTAATTCAATGCATCAAATCTAAACAAATGTTAAACAAAATTTTTAAAAAACACAATCAAAAGAATACACGCGCGCAAGCAAATTTAGGAAAAATAAATTTATATTTATTCAACAATTTCAAAGACGAAGGAAAACTTGAGGAATTTAGTATTTTGAAATGTATTTTCTTTATTTGTCGATTTAATATTAAAATGAAAACTGACGTTGAAAAATAAGAGGAGAAATTAAAACCGAAATAAAATGTGGCAGATGAATATAAAGGATTCGAAGACATTAAGACACACTATTCGTTTGCCTTAAAAAAATGGATATAAAACTGTATCTCAAACATCTCTTAGTTATAATTTTTTTGATCATTTCAAACATTGATTTTTTGATTGCCTTTTTGCAGACTTTAAAGGATAAACTTGATTTTCTTTTATGGTAACATGGATGGCTAAAAAATCTGAACAATCAGTTAATTAATTAGTTTGAAAAAAAAAATTTCTTAATGCGTTACCAGAGGTTTAACGAACTAAGATTTTCATACATGGCGAATAAGGCTTTGTTGCTGTGTATGCATACATGTGTTAGTAAGCCTTTTTTGTGAAGCAGTAGTCATTGTTAAAAAAGACGACTGAAACATGTTTTACTTTTTATTTTATTGTATTTTACGCCAATCTTACAAAACGCGTTTAAAAAGAAATCAAAGAAATGCACAAATACGTTGAATATACTAAATCCTTAAGGATAATATTAAGTGAAATGTAAATCCTTTAAAAAGAAGACTATGAAAATATTTAGCTACAATTCTTTTTGCCGGCAAAGCCATACGTTGCGTGTTTAATATTTGTATGTATCACGTGCATTTGTGTGTATTTGTAAAAATTGAAATTTCAAATTATTTTATTTTAAACCTGACATTTACACAAATTCCTATTTGACGCCATTATTCTTGTGATTTTTGTTCTTAACTGCTGTTCGAGGATTTTCTACGAAATAAATATTAATTAAAATTAATGTTTTAAAATTGTCTGGGTGCTAATAAAACTGCTTACAGCCATTTGTCATTTATCTTTGCTAGACTGTGTAAATGTATGTTTTCTACATTAGCAAGTTCTTTAATATAAATTATTTTTTAAATAGTTTTGTAGTGTGTGCTAATGCTTACTTAATGTTTGGTAATTAATTATATAAAAAAAATAAACAAGTAAGAGTGTTATGTTGTTTTTATTTAATTAAAATAAACCAAGGGAATATTGATTTAAATTAATTTATAAAAAAAATAGTGATATTTACACTTAATAATCAATATCAGTGATTTAATAATTTAGTAGGGGTAAAAAATATCACGAATTTTTTTAATTAATAAATTTTTTATGTTTTTAGCATTCCTCTAAGGAGGCTTGAGCCACCTTAAAACGTTATTCGAAAATATCTTATTTATAATTTTTTTTATTTATTTCTAATTTTTTTAAAGTTTGCGGTACACCCTTTAAAATGGTTGTTCAACTTAGAAAAACGTTAAATTAAACTGATTTTTTTTCCAATTGATTTCTGAAGACTTTTCAGAATTTTAAACCCAGATATCAATGTCAGCTAAAAATCCAATCATTTTAGACAATTCAAAATAAGCGCGAAGCCGTGAGAATATAATTTTTGATTTTTTAGACCTCTCCAGGCCATTTCAATACTTTAAGACACCTACTAATCCTTTCGTTGATTATGTTTGTAGCAAAATATATTTCTATAGAAAATCCTTAGCAACTGCAATACAACCTTAACAACACACTTAATCTCGCATATGCGACTACTTTTGTTTTTAAGAAATGTCGATTTAATTCTGAAATTTAAAGAAAATATTTCTTAGGGCAAAAAAAAAAATTGTCGTGAGATCGCTTTAATTGGGTGTATTTCTAGGGTCTTCTTAATTCTTTCAAATCTTTTCATTCAATTGCATTTCTCTAGGGATTTTTACACCGTTTTCGTTTTTGTTTAGAAGATAATCTCTTGGTGCATTTTTTTCTCCTACCTACCAATTTTCCAATAAATTCAAACAGTTCAAATGAAACACCTTTTTTCTTTAAAGATATCCCTTCTTATTTTCTTAAAATCTTTCTCTCTATCCTTTAAAATTAATGTTTACAAAACAAACAATTCATCATCTCAACAATTGGACAAATTTGTTCAAGGAAATAATAACAACAACAACAAAATTATATTTTGAAAGAAGAAAATCAAAAGAATATGACAATAATGTCATGCTACCAGCATACTACGACTGAATGACTGAGTGACTGACTCAACTTATTCATTTATAAATAAAATGGCAATAAGCAATAGCAACAACAAAAATAGCAATAAATGTTGGGTAAATTAATCAAATCAAATACAAATGAAAAAAAAAACAACAAAAAAAAAAAGAAATACATAAATAGAGTTTGGTTTGTAAGAATATTTTCAATATTGAAATATTTATCGTCCTACGTTTTTTCATTGTCGTTTGTTTGACAATAAGGAAAAGCAAAAAATCATTTATACAATTCAGTCGATTTCTATTTCTTTTCGGTGATTGAAGCTGCTGTTTTTGTTGTTGCTTGTGTGGACTTAAAGGAATATCAATTTTGAAAACAGTATTTTTATTGTGAACATCCTCTGTCTGCTTTTGGTCCTTTTTTCTGTTGTGGCACACAAAATGACCAACAGATGCGTTCTATTTCGGTAGCTGTTTAATGCAAGAAAAGAAATTTCCTTTGTTTTTCTACGCAATTTTACAATTGTTTACTTTCTTATTTAACTTTTTTATTTTAATCTTTTTTTTTATTATTATTGTTACTTTTTGCTAAAGCTGATATTTTAAATGCATTTTTGTTTCTTGATTAACAAATTCTTCTTATTCTTCTTCTTTTTTGTAAAACAATTTTGCTTGTATGTATTTAGGCACTGAATTTATTTAGTTTTGTTTCTCTGTCCAAGCATTTCTTTACAGCTTTTATCCTTTGGGTATTGAGAAAATTGCATTCTTGAATGTTGGATAGCAAAAAAGAGAGTAAGAAAAGAAAATGCCAGAAGGAAACTCAAAGTAAAGCTCCTGTTATGTGTAGCTCCTGTTTAGCTTAAAAAAGGTTAAGTAAGATGCGATAGGAAAATCAATAAACTAAAGATAGCGTGAACGTGGAAAAAGGAACTAAAAACTTCAAAACACATTTTCAAAAAAATAATTGGAACCAAGTGTATTCAGGGAGGGAATGAGGGAATTTCTACTTTGTGTTCCTGTTTGTTCTTTTATTAATAAAAAAATATTTTGCGTATATTTATTTCCCACAGGCTGAATTGCTGCACGACATGAAACTATTTTGCAAAACTTAAAAAACAAATTTAAGAAAAAAAAAATTTATAATAAAAGGTGAAGTGTTAACTGTCTAAAGTTAAATATTGATTTCATTTTTATCGACACGGCGAACTCTTAAGGGAGACATAAAATATTATATATTTTAAAGCGGATTTATTTTTTTGAGATTCGAGTAAAAAACATGTTTTGGTTAAAACGTAGAAATATATAATACCATATTAATTTTTTTGAGGTTTTTTGGACTTCCTTTTTTCCAAAAAAAAAAAAAAACAAATTAAAAAAGAAATTTGTTAATGCAGCATTTTCTTTCACACTAATTTTAAAATTTTTTGTAAGGTTTATTCTTTTTAAACCTCATCCCATCATATTTTAAGGAGATTTAAAATTTTTCTGTCTATATTTTTTTCTGTTAAATATTGCCTCTTGTAGAGATTTAGTTGAGACAAAGTCTTATCCTTTCGTTTCCTATAAAATGAAAAATGTAACTGTTTTTGGTCGGCAAGAATTTAGCGCATTTTAGTAGTCATAGCCAGAGTATAATAGGTCTTCTTCTTAAATGTTGTTTTCACAACTCCAAAATATTTTCACTTGGAAGATAATTATTGAAAGTTGTTTTAATTAAAATTATTAGCAATGGACTTATTCCACTTTTAAAAGAAATATTTTTTGCTATAAAATTGTACAACACAACTGTTCTTGTTTATTTTATGTCAAGATGGAACTCTATTGAAATTGTGATTGTAGCTATGGAGAAAAGGGTCCTTTAGCTCGTTAAAATTATGGTTAACTTAGTTTTTTTAAAAAGTGGATTTATACCACTTTCAATAAAACCAGCTCACATGTAAACGGAAAATCCTGAAGGATTTTTATATTTTACATTATTAGCTTTGATTTCATGATGAGTAAAATCTCATATTTGTAATTAGTTTTACCCATTTATAGATTAAACAAAAAAAAAAAAAAAAAAAAAAACGACAATTTCTTCTTAACGCTTATTTTTTTCACTAATAATATCCCTTTGTTTTTAATCTTACAATATTTAAGTACAAAGTAAAGTTTCTCTTTAATTAGTTTAAATAAAATCTCAGATTTCCGCAACAAAAGACACTGCCAGGTTCCAAATAGCAATTTCCAAAAACCATTCATGAAGAGAGTGTTGCGCATAAAAATCAACTTTGATAAAAGATTTGTGAAAAGCACGACTGTCATGCCGTAGAAGGAGAATTGAAATATGCAAATAAATAAAAAAATAACTTCAAAATAATAAATACTTTAAGGAAAAAAATGACTTCATAAATAGAAAATCATTAACATCACTTCAGCTACGGTTAGTACGAGTATTTGAAAAGCCCAGAACATTTTCTTTTGCCTCGAATTACTTTTTTTTACTTCTACGTACAAAGTATATTTAGTTCGTTACATCATTAGTAACTTGACAAATCTCGGGATATTTAAATATGCTTCACTGTAAGATAGTTAAATCAGTCTCTTCTGTCTGTCTGTCTGTTTATATTTATTATTGTCCTAAGTTTGTATTTTTTGGTGTGAGTTTGAAAGAAAAAGCGATGCAGGGTAAATAACCTCCTTGTCAGCCCATTATAACACTCTTAAATTCTGTTTGTTTTCTTCTATTTTTATTTTTTTTTTTGTTCTGATATTTTTCTTGTAAATTTGTTATGCTAGTTACCTAAACCAATGGATAGATGGATGGATGGATGGATAAATGAATAGCCATAGTGGTTAGAGTGGGTATTGATGATGACGATGATGTGAACGTTATGAGTGTTTCTCTTATTTGGTTTATTTTTTTGCCGATAATTTTACATTTGGTTGCTTATTTCCAAGACACCATCATATTATTTTACGTGACCTTATTTTCCCCTTCTTGTTAGGAATCAAGCCTAACTCAAAAGGATGAATTTAAGAAGACCAACAGCCAACTACTTACAGTTTTTTTTTTGGAGGATAAAGGGAGAACAAGCGAAAGACTGACTACAGCAAAAATCTTGGAAAAAAACACAAAATTCAAACATGAAAAATGGTTAAAAATCATTTTTAGGATCACGTTTTAAATGTTTTCAATGTTTAACGTGTTATGAAGTCTACAACAACAACAAATACTGGCCAGCATTTACAATGATTTAAAACTGACACGATACTTCAAAACGAAACAATAAGAAAAAGAAAAGAAAAAAATAAATAAATAAAAAATAAATATGCCGACTTGCAACAAAAATGAATATCTCAAGAACATTTTAGAAAGCTTTTCGTTTCTAACTACAACAACTACAACAAACAAAAGCAGCCTAGTAAAAGCCATCAAAATGTTTAAGTTTAAAACACGCCTCAGCCATTTATTGGCAGCTGCTCCTCAATGCAACAAAGAATCCCAACTAGACCAACAACAGCGACAACGACAACAGCAGTAAACTGACTGATCATATGTAATATAAAAACTTTACGCCTATTACATTTAAAAAGAGAGAAAAATTAAAAATAATTATAGATAAAAAAAGGTTGCTTTAACACAGGCCATAGAAATAGCGCAAATCGATTAAATGTTTCGACTGACACTAAAGATGATTTGAGTTTAACAAACCGTTAAAGTAGGAAATTTTTAAATAATTCATTATTTCTTTCAAATTTACAGCCAAACAAATTCCACAAAATCACAAAATTAATTTACACAATAATAATGAGCTTATCATGTTGGCAATGGTCGAAGTCGAATTTGCAGATGCCCTACTTGAAATTTAATTAAATAAAATTTTTAATTTTTAATTTTTTTTTTTTTTTAACAAAAACTTCATTGGCCTCTGTCAGCATTCTTAAGAATGTTTTTGAGTAAAAGTGATCTTGTGTTTAATTTGTAGCTTTGATATAAGTAGTGTTTTTTATTTTGTATATATGTATCATAATTTCATATGAAGATTCCAAACGATATTGTAAATCGTAATCACTTTTAATCAAACAAACAAATAAAAATTGCTTAACGAAGGAAAAAAATTTAAATTTAAATCATGTTAACAAAACAAAGTAAAGCAAACACACCAGCGAATGTTAAACAAACAATAAAAAATAAACAAATTATACTTAGTAAATATTTTTCACTATAAAATTGTACAACAATAAAAGAAAACCTAAAAATTCAAATAAAACTTTAAATATACGAGAGTAAATACGAACGTACCTTCATGCAAACAACAAACATACATACATACATATTTAAACACATGCACACATACCTACCTACATACGTCAACAATGTTAAGTTGGGCTTTCGCTTGCTTTCGTTCGCTTAAGTGAGTGTTGTCTTGCTAAATGCTTTTTTAAGTTTAATTTTTTTTATTTGTTATTAATTTTTGACTCAAGTACCTCATAAGAAAACAAATTAACGAGCAACATCATGGAATAAAATAAACTAATATTTTGGATTAATTTACGATATACCGCCACAATAACTGCCAAGCAAAACAATTACAAATCAAAACAAAATTTAAAAAATAGGAGCATTTAGCAGACTTAGTTTCTATAGACTCTGTCTGCTCTGCGTTAAATAGTTTACACTAGCAACAAAGTATTAAATTTTTATTTCTTAATAAAAAATTTAGAAATTAAAATAAATGTGCGAAAGTTAACTCGAATCAAAAGACTACTAATACATATTTCATAAAAAAATGTAAAAAAATAATAATAATAAATCACAAAAAAATATTTTATCTAAAATTATTTGGCTTTCAATAGGGGAATCCATATTCGGACTTTTTAAAAATATTTCAAGTGGAATTGTCGCATTAGAGAGATTAGCTGACCAAAGTTGTGCAACTTTGTGCTTGAACATAGTAGATGACGTTCGTTAGCATTCCTTTCTGTTGCACGGAAGGGAAAGATAATTATTATTTGCTTGGGTCATATACACTAGAGTGCACACTGTTATGGCAGCTGCCATACTAAACAAATCATCGGCCATGGGCCCCCTAGTTGCATTAAAAAATATTCAACCGACTTTATTTATGGAGAAGGAAAACTAATCTAATTGAAAGCTAGTGATAATGACTATAGAGCTGTTTCAAAGCAATTCATGGTCGACTTTTCAGAAGTGAAGGGTGAGGATTAACCTTCTTCAGTACCGTAACGAAAAATACTATCCACCAACAAATATTTACAAATGGATAATATGGTTGAATAATGTAGACAGAAAATCCACGTTATAATTATTAATTTGGCGCTCCTCAATTCTGCCATACCAAAGAGAAGCCCCTGTACACGCTACTGGTCATATATGGGATTAATTATTGGATAACAAATTAATTGTTAATTTCATTAGCATTGAATGATAAGTAATGCTTACGTTTGTAAAAAAAATTCATTGGTAATTAGTTAAAAAAACAAAATCATTACCATTAACTCTAATCATGAAATTGTTTAAAATATAACATTTAGTACAGCATTACTTTAAAATGTTGTCTTATTAACAAAATTTTTTGAATTAAATATGTTTTAACATTCTCAGGAGAAATGAGTTTCTATGGGAACATATTATCATGTTGCTGTTAGTGATAAAATTTACACCTATTTCACATAAAATGGGTGTATGACAATATAATTATATATATATATATAATTTCGATGCTGAAGTGAAATGAAAAAATCTTAAGTATGGTTTGGGTTTGTTTAGTTTTTGAAAGTATTATGTCTTAGTAAAATTAACCAAGATTTTCGGACTACGAATATGAAAATCTTTATGTTTCTATTAATTTACCATTAGAAGAATCTGTGTTTACTTCTCATATATTTGAAACCTATTTGTTTTTGTGCTTTTCTTAAGTGGAAAGAAAGACTTCTAAATAACAATGCTCGGCAAGTTTTTTTTGCCGACTGATACAAAAAATTTTGTTAGAATAACTAAAAGAAAATTTTATTTCTCAAGAATCTGTCGTTTTATTTATTTAAATATGATAAGCCGTTCTCAAGTTTTTGTTAAATTCGTGAATGTAATGACGAGAAGGCGGATTCTTGTTAAGCACATTAAATCCTCTATATTTATCAATTTTTTGTTTAAAAGAATATTTCAATTTACAACAATAATTTTATAGATCACTTTTAATAGCGACCACTAAATGAAATAGCATTTACATTTTCACACTTGAAGGCTAAATTATTATCAAAATATGAATTTAAAATAAATTATTATAATTGCACGTAGTCACTTTCTGGTGGTTTTTAATAATACTGTGATCAACTAAAGATACAATATAAACATTTTTGTTCGTTTTTTAATCATACGATTTTAAATTTTGCTTATATTTGTTCATTACGATTATTTGTAGGTTAAACGATAATGTTATTATGTTGGGCAGAAACACGATTGCACTGACATATTATGATTAAATAGAATCATATGATACAAAAGTACGAATAGTGTCTTCATTATGATCATCTTAACCATATTTTTTAATTTCGTATAAAAATAAATTTTAAAAATTTTCGTAACATAAATACAGTTTAGGAGACACAGAACAAAAACATGAATAAACCAAAAGTAAATCCAAATGATATAATTATAAAAATATTACATATTAAAAAAAAAAAAAAATAAAATAAAATACTTTTTCATCATCGCCCTCAGAACAATTTGACAGTGTGAACACCCTGTAAATACTTACAAATCTTGAAGATATTAAAAGTTTAAAAGCAGTTTTTCGTTTATTTAAATGAAGGAATGGAAATGTGATTATTTTGTCTACATTACATTTTAAAAACAACAACTTATGTTATTGTTTCTCTTATTTAATGTTGGCTTATCAAAAAAAAAAAAAAATTTCTATACCTCATCTTCGATTAACAAAGCAAATATAAAAATTATTTTAAAATTAAAAAATTGTTTATAATGATTTTCTTATAAGAAAATAGGGGTTACCATTGTTTCGGTTTTATATTTAGTTCAATGGAGTGCTGGGACGGATCCTGGCTTTGTCAGATGTAAGCAAAAGTAAAGTAAGTCATCGTATCTCGATGAAAAATCTTTTAAAAGGCTACTGAATAAGTCACACGATTGCGTTGTCCTCCGACGATTGTAAGGAAACGTGGCACTCATTTTTCTGATTTGACCGAAAACTTCAAGCATTTCAAAAATATTTTATTTATTATTTTTAACGCAATTGACTTCAAATATTATGAAACGTTGTTGCGGCAGTTTTATTTGAGTGCTACATTTGATAACTAGGGATAGGTGCATGATTTTTTTTTTGTATGTTCATACATACATACAAGCATACATTCATAAATACGTGTTGTATTTATTTACAGATCTTTAATAAAAATTCAAAAGCAGCAAACAACCGAATAACAATACAGAGAAATAAACAAAAACAAAAAAAAAGTTGACTGCAACTACGAGTCGATCTTAAACATGATTGGATTTGTTTACACCATTGTCTAAGCGACGGATTTTGAATGTTGTTCTACTCATTTTTTTACACAATGAAGTGCAAGTAATAACAATAAAGTTTGTTGATTTAGTGGATCTGCTTAGTGGTAAGAAACTAATTTAGCGAAATGTTGACAGAATAATAACAAACTTAGTTCAAACAAAAAAAAAAAACAACAAACACATTAAGCTTTTGTTATGGAAAAGAAAACAAAATCTGTATACACTTATGCAGCAACACTCATGTTGGCAGACATTTACTGTTGTTTGTACAAAAAAAAAAAAAAAAATGAATAAAATTGTAGAAGTTTTAAAAGAAACATTTCAAGGTTGGAATTGTTGCAAATTTAGTTCTGTTTATTAATAATGTCTCACAGCAGATCGTGGAAGGCAGTGTCTGTTTTCTGACCAGAAAAAATAATTAAACTTTGGTACACAACAAATAATAAATTTTTTTTTCTTAACTTTGAAAATAAAAATATTTAAAAAGTGTTTTTTTTTAAAAACAGATTTAACACTTGGCCATGAAACTGTAGAAGAAAACGCTTAACTGATTGGAAAAGTCACAAAAAATGTTGATTCATGACTTAAAATTGCTTTTATGATGAAGCAAAAGCAAATACTCAAAACAACAATACAAAAATTGTTTCTTCTGTTGAGGATTTACGGTCGCAATAAACAGTCCTTAGTTAAATAAAACGAATAGAATTTTGTTGATTTGCAGATTTGACTTGTTTTAAGAACTTTGATCGTTCTCCATTTGATTTTGTTTGTAGGAAAATTAATTATTAATTCTATATTAAATATTTTATAAATTAAAAAGAAATTGTAAAAGTATATTTTTTTATCTCTATAAAATATTACCTAACTTCTGTAGAGAAGAACGATGCTAGAGAACAGCGATATGTGAAAGCTTTTTTTTCTGGGTTCAATAAAAAATTTTGGGTTCATTAAATCTTAAATCTGGTAGCCATGACGGTGTTTAGAGGGAAAAGCGTTGTTTTAAGCGAGAAGTACTGGGATAATAGCAACGCAGAGGCTCATACAATAACAATAAATAAATAAAAACAAACAAAAACTGTAGAGAAAACATTCATGTGATTGTAATGATTTTGGTCTTAAAGTTGAAATGACAATCAAACGGGATTAATATTAGTGTATCCATATTTGATCTCATTATCATTGATTTAATTTTTTAATCTTTTTACTACAAACAATATTTTTATCATCTGTTTATAAGGAAATGTTTGAAATTAAATGAGTTCTGTAATTCTCCCAAGAGGTTTTCTAAATCCAATTATATTTTAACATATTTGTGTTATAAATCAATCTACTGACAGCATTCGGTGGCCTTCAATAGAGAAATGGCTCCTTTTTCATAAACATTGACATTTGTTAATCACACAGCAGAGAACATTACTCAATACTTGTACTTGTATTTCAATTTAAGTGATCATTAACTGTCAAGTTTTCTTTGTATTTATTTCTTTTACTTTTTGATGTTCTTTAGACAAAACAGAAAAATCAAGTAAAGGAATAAA
This sequence comes from Gymnosoma rotundatum, assembly GCA_916610165.2. Classification (NCBI taxonomy): domain Eukaryota; kingdom Metazoa; phylum Arthropoda; class Insecta; order Diptera; family Tachinidae; genus Gymnosoma; species Gymnosoma rotundatum. The sequence continues at coordinate 137,124,349 of OU744338.1, read as the reverse complement.
ATTGGAAAAAGTAACAGCAATTTAATTGTTTGACATTAAAATTTTTGGATAAAAACAAAAATAAAACCATCAAATAAAGTATCAATTACGAAGAAATAAATGTCAAGACACGTTTTATGAATGTACGTCTGTCTGTTTTTCGCTCTCCTTTACACAACATAAAAACTTCACAAAAAAAAAAAAATTCCAGCACACAAAAATGAAAAAAAAAAACGTAATCAAACAAATAAATGAAGAGTAGAGTGTATACAATCACATCCCATCCCATTCCATATCACCGCAGCACAGCACATCACATCATTTGTGATACTTAAGCCACCCTTAGAAACGAAATCGTGCACGACAGGTCGTTTAAGTGAGAGGATACTCTTGATGTGTTGCCATGCTTGTTCGTTTGTTAAAAATATGTATTTAAACTCATAAAATGCATAAATAAAATTTTTATTTTTATACAATTTAAAACTAATTTAAACATGCAACAATAACAATATGTAGCAGCAATAATAAAATATGTACAAAATACATGATGAATTTCTGTTTTGTTATTTTTTAATTCCCATCATCAACAATTCAACAAAAATACAAAAACGACAAACAAAAACAAAAAAAAAAGAAGAAAAAGGCGCAACATTCTTCTTAAAAGTGCTAAAAAATATTTACGTTTTTATTGAGGTCATTTTTAGTTTGTTTTTATTGCTGTTGTCGTTGTTGTTGCTTGCTATTGTTATATGAATTTAAACATCTCAAACGAAATAAAATTTCAATCATACTTTTTATGTTGCTGTTGGTTTTATTGTTTAGTTTGATACTGAGAAGCAACAGCCGAATATAGAAAAAAAAAACAACAACAACAAAAAGAAACACTTGTTAAAGTTAGAACAATCGTCCATCATTTATAAGAAAGTCAGGAAATTTTTAATAATACGGGAGATGTGATAAGAGAGATATAAAATGTATTACACTCAAATTTAGGGTTTCTATTTAGGAAAGTAAAAAAAAAAAAACGAATGTGAGGATCATGATCAAGATGCAATTTATCATTTATTATATGTAGAAATAAGATGAAATATAAATTTATTTTCCGGGAGTGGGATAATTAATAGTCAAGTTTTGGACCAACAACGTACATTGATAATGGGTTTAGATGTACAAAGATTGTTTCCATCATAGTTCTCTTGCTACAAAAAGTTGTCATTGGGAGCACCATCCAAAGCATCTCATAAAATAATCGATCTTTTTCGTACTGAGTTCTATAACTGTATTATTAGCAGAATTGGCAATGTCTATAGGCCAATTCGTAGCTACGATTGACCTCTTTATACGTTTTCTTATGATATGCTGTTTAATAGCGAATCTATCTGAACACTCCAAGGCCAATATAGTCTGAGATATACAGAAGCCTTTAAGCAAATCTTTAAAAGATAAACTACTCCGAAGTCAGCCTCGGCAGTCATATTAATAAAATAATATGAAAATAATTTTTACTAGCAGTAAAAATAAAATTCAAATTTAGAAAAATGAATTTTTAAAATATTTATTCCAAGGTTCTGTAGACAGAATTAAAAAATTTTCGTCATGCTTTCACATTTGTTTCTCTATTTTCTATACGAAATAACCTAATATTATGAAAAAAAAAAAAGAATTCTATGTCGGAATCAAAGTTCTAAGCGATCTCCTCATAAAATTTTGTTCAAATCCATGAAGTTGTTTTTACTTGATGCGAACATAGACAGACAGACAGACAGACAAAATTTCAAAAAATAGGTGTTTTGTATTCCATATAAGAAGAATTGATAATTCTTTCTAACTTAGTTTCGCATGTAGCGGAAACGATAATGAGATTTGTAATTAAGTATATATAGGAACAACGAAAAATAAGCTACAATCTAGAATTGCTGGTCATAAATCTGATCAAAGATATAGAAATATTAATTCACAAAAAACTCCCAATTTTGAAAATGTTTCAGTAATAAACATAGAAAAAAATTTTAAAAGACATTATATTTTGGAGATGTTACAAATTATTAATACACTAACAGCACAAAGAATTAATTTTAAGGCAGACACAGATAATGTAGCTCAGATTTATAGACATATAGTAAATAAGAAATAATTTTGTACTTTGTATTTGTTATAAAAAATTTTTTTATATGACAAAATAATTTTTTGTTTTTTGAAATATGTTAGTTTCAAAAAATTTTTATTACATATTGTTGTTGTTTTTTTCTTTTGTTAATTAAATAAATATTTGTTTTCCTGATGATGATAACCAATGGAGTAGCGAAATATCGAAAATATATATAAAAATAAAAAAGACCTATTGCTTAAAAATTAAGTAAATATATAATTAATAAAAAAGGTCAAATAAAAACTTTATTAAAATTTTAAAAATTAAATTAATTAACTGTGTTGTTAACCCTAAATAATTTCTTTTCTTTTCTTTTCGAATTTCTTTTTTTTTTTAATTAATTTTTTTTTTTAATTAGGAGTTGAACTGTGGATATTATAAATGAATTGGAATTAATTTTCGACTTAAGTAAGTATTCTTATTTACAATGTACAATGTTTACAATGTACACAACCTAAGGTAGATAGATACGAATAATGCTGATGAAGGATGAAGCGATCCAGAAATTGCAGCAATACATTCTGCTGATATCAAATAAATATGAACATTTATTATTCGGAATCTTTTTTATGTTAATTTACTTTAATAGTGCTTGATTCCTTCAAATATAAATATTTCTTGATATTCTCATGAAATATTTACTATTTAGAACTAAAAATGAAGAATTTATGTAGAATGCAATGATGAGCAGTAGCGAAATGGCCATATCGATATGCTTTCCACGCAGTAATACATTTCATTTTGTATAAATAATAAATATATCATAAGAATATTATGAAATATTTGAAGGAATCATACATGATTATTTTAAATAATAAATAAATAATTAAAATTTAGATTGACTTTAAACTATAAATCTTTTTAAGATTTGTTCAAATAATTGAATTGTAAAAAAAGTGTCTTTATATCAGACGTTTATTGCTCAATATTGTTTTGGTAATTTCTAGAGTATTTTTCAGAAATCCCGTGAATTTGAAACCCTACTCATTCAGCATTAAACGAATACATATCCATAGCAATGTGCTTAAAAAATAAGTTGATAGATCTTATTCTTTGCTTCATTTCAATTTTATTATTATTATGGCTGATGTTATTGTTATTTCACTTTTTTTTGTCAGTTTTCTGTCATTATTTTGATTGATTGAATCCAAGCCGACCATCACTGGCCACTAAAACCATAAGATTTCATCTTCCTTCTACCTTCATCAAATTGCTCAACTGAAGTTTTTGCTTTTTCGATGTAGTTGTCGCTGCCTTCATCATCTGCAGGCAGAACAACAATGCCATCAATGATATCATTTACTCAATACAGCAATACGATTAAGGGTATTCATCTAATTTAAGATTTTGGCTTTAAGTTGAAATTTCGTTCATGGTCATAGCAGCCATGAATGAATAACCTTCTCTTTTATAATAAAAACTGCCTGCAAATTTGTCTAAAATTTTAGCTGATCAGATAAAAAAATCCCAAATACCTTTAATGTTAAGCAGAAAATAAAAATTTTTAAGTGCGATCATATTTTTAACGATGAACATTAAGACTCTTTTGATTTTTTATTTTGGGCTTTTTTAGCTTTCGGATGTGATTTATTTTTTCTACATAAGAAATGAAGAGTTCTTGTTTTGATTTAATGCCATAAAAATATTTGTTTATTTGGTAGAGAGATTGAGTGCGGGTTTCTTCAAAAACTTTCAATTGTAAAAGACTCTTCTTATTGTTTTAGAAACGTTTGGAATTTTCTTATCTTCTAATGCTTCCAGCAATTAATTTAAAGAACTCTTAATTTTGAATTTTATTCTCATGATTAAAAAAAAAAACTGTTTAAAGAAGCATAAAAAATACCTGAGTCATAGTATAGTTTCAAATAAATTAAAATCAATCCTATTTTTAAAAGGAATAATTTTCTTATTAAAAATGTATTAATTGCGGCTCGTTTCAATATTTTTGGTGAACAATACTTTTCTAGATTTTTAATTTCTTTTTTTAATTTTCCTTATTGTAAAGTAACATGAAGTTCGGCATGCTTTATTTCCACCATTTTTATTATTTTTCGTTTCTTTATTGTTTATTTTTTCTGATTTTCTGGGAATTTTCATAAAGTTGCACGCATGCTCTCGACTGCGTTACGTTCACCGAATGCTTGTTGCAACCTTGTAGATGGAAAATTGTTAAGCCAAATGCACGTTTTAATTTTCAACTAAGAACCTAAATTATCACTTTAAGTGGCAACTGTAAAAATCATACGAATTTTAATGCCACACCAGCCAAACTCTAACTCTACCACAGCAAAATACTGATGATGCCTGTACCACCAAATTTTTCTTTTCTTCATCTTGTTATTGTGGCAGCTACTAAGATACTTATTAAAAAAAAAAAAAAAAAAAAAAATAGCCCTTTAAACCAGAGAAGAGTTAGTTAAAAAAAAGAAGCAGCAAAGTACGTTTTGGCAGCAGGCAAGAAGAGCCTGTGGAGTTGTGTGGTTGTTAACTTTAGTGCAGTGTAAAACTGTTTGTGTGTTTTGCACTTAACCAGTGTGATTTAATCAAAATTCCATAAAAAATAAAATTATTGCAATAATAACAATAAATATGAAAACTGCACAAGAGATGAACACTAAGATGTTCTTGATGCCTCTCATTGATGCAGCTTCTTCTTTTAATGCTATTGTTGTTATTCGATTTTTTACCCTGTTTGCTGTTATTAAAGCAAGAAAGGCTTCTGTGCTTTTCTTAGACTTGTTTACATTTTGCTGCATAAAGTGGGGAAGGATAGCTTATAGTTTAGATGTAAAATATTAACATTGTTTTAATTAATAATTTCCTTTTTTGATTCTAGTTTTTATACATAAATTGTTTTTAATGTACATTTTCTCACAATTGAAAATATAAATTGAATTATTTTTGAACATGCTTTAATTTTTGTTCGCTTAACTTCCTTATTAACTTGTATTTTAACAAGCTGCAAATTCCTTTTAATGTATTTTTATTTTGCACCGAAAGCAAGCAGCGCGATAATTACAATGATCATAGCCACAGCCATCATGGTTCAGCCTCCACACTTTTATGCGTTTTATGAGCTTCGTAACGAGGTTTATCACACAGCTGATATCGCCTTAACTCACACCAATTGCACACAAAAAAAAAAAAAAAAAAAGCATCAGCTATATGTAATAAAAGTTGAACGAAATCTTAATTTGACAATCACGTTCAATATTAAGTAGCTCTGTATAAATTTAAAGTTAATTAGAAATTTTTAAAATTAGTTTCAAAACTGGTTAAATCTGAGTTGTTTTAACATAATTAAAATTTAAGGAGTTATTAAAAACTTGAGAAATATGCTTCTATATTTTAAGACAATAAATACTGCATAATAAATGAAAAGCAAACCATCAAGTGTAGGGTATGCAAAGAATTGTCTGTTACGACCTCCAATAACTATATTTTTTTCATGGTGCCATCAAAGATACAACTTAAGTTTCAGTTTCCCTTTGTTTGATAATAATGACTTAGTGAGGGAGAAGTTACATTTGTTTCCCTTTTGTGATCGATATAGTTTTAAGTATGGAATGTTCGATGTTTGAATAATATGTGTGATGGTTCTGAAATTCAACATATTCTATGAACTGCAAGAATGAGAGGAAAAAGCTTTAATAAGATCTAACAGTTTTTTGCAAAAAATTTGTTTTAGAGACGCCATTTTTACTTCTAAAAATAAAAAATGGCGCGTTCTATAACTGGTACCCAAAAATTAATCTAGCTGGCGGTGTAAATGTCTTAATACGAGTAGTAGTTCTGAATGGTATTCTTTTAAAATACAGTGTCTGTACAGAAAATAAAATGAAGTTTTTTATCAAATAAATAAGTTTCACGAGAAACATCTACGTGGCGTATAGAAATTATAAAAAACACTTTTTTGACTTTACTTTTTTTTAATTTTTTGATGAGTGAGAATTCATTAACTATAGAAATAGTCAATATTTTAAATATCATATGTTAAACGATCATAGATTAATCTGCTCAAAAGGTATGAGATTATCGAAAACCAAGAAAAATTATTTATGCTCGTGCATCCTCACGTGCTTGTTAAAATATTAATTCTTTTCCCTGAAAACTTCACTTGCAAAATATCAATTATGGGGGGTTGGTTTAGACGGTGCGACTTTACGTACGTAAAATCCAGGAGAAAATAATATAAAATTCCATCCGTGTTTTAAACTGAGAGTAAAAATCTTACGTTTACACAATTAGTATGAGTAAAACACACCAAAGTAAAATAGCGGTTTGCTGAAAAACGCATCCCTGAACTAATGATTCATAATTGCCTTTCGAATAATTCTAAAAAACAAAGAGAGCCATGCGACAGTACAATTTTTATCCGTATTTACTCTCAATTTGTGCAGATTCATTACGTATTTTGATGAGACGATTTCACTGGTAACTATTCTGCACAAAAATTGGACATGTCGTAAGACTTCTGTGATCATGTAAACCGCCCTTAACAAAAAATTTGCTGTTTTGGAAACTGATTTTTATTTCAAAACCCTAAATTTTTTCAGACTTTGAAAATCTTTGTCAAAAATCATTCAATCAATATTCAATTTAAATTTTCAATGTTCCCATAATATTTTAATAAGCCTTCCATTTCTAGTGAGAAATATGTTCAAACGAAATGGAAACTTGTGAAATGCAATTGAAATTTAATACCATTTTTATCTAAAGTCAAAGAGAGAAAAAAATCGTGGTTTGTGTTCATAATGCAGTGAGAAAGTGCAGAAAGCTTTGTTTGCCACAAGTTCTATAAAATATAAATATGTCACCATTTGTTTGGATATTTTTTAATTGCAACAATGTTGTTTGAGAGCTAAGTGGTTAGATTCTACAATAGTTGCCTTAATGTTGTTGCTGCAACATGTACAGCGTTCTTCTTCCATAGCTGTACTTTATGAATCGAAACTTACTTACGAGTAAATTAATGTTTTAAAATTTTTCTTGCAAATACTGGAGCACATTTAACGATTTTTTTGAAAGTTAATTTTAAGTCTGTATTTTATTTAAAATACATAATTGTAGAACAGCCTTTTGAAATGATAAAAATACATAAAACCATCTTCACAATTTGAGTGACTTTTAGTAAAAAATTAACTAGAAGTGCAATCACTAGCTTGCTAGCAATTTTTATAAAAAATCGATAAAAGTTTTGAATTAACAACTCTCTTAAATTGAAATTTAGATTTATTTGCAATAACTAAAATAGTGTTAACAATCATATTCACTATGTGGACTGCTGGGTTGTTAGTTTAATGAATGTATTAATTTTCTAAAATTAATGCGTGTGTTCTTGAACCTTTATATTGGTTCGACATTATGTATCTCGGTATGAAAATATTTATTTATTTTGCATGTTTGTGTTTATTGCCATTCACATGCTTTACTTTTTAAATTTTCTTGTATGTATTTGTTATTGAATTATTGACTGTTTAGTCGTTTTAGAAGCATTAACGACATCTCATCAGTTTCTTTTGTGGTTTCTATTGTTTGCGGTTTATTTATTATAGAGTTGAATGTACATAATCATAATCAAGTTGGAGAGGTAAATATTTATATTCCAGTAATAAAGTGATTCATTTTCGTTGTTATTATTGTAGATTAAACCCGCCTTAAAGGTTTGAACTCAACTGCATCCATTGCAGACGTATAATTTATGTGACATATACTGAAGTTCTTTAGTTAATTTAAAGTTTCGATACAATTTTACATTATTTAATGGAGTAAAATATCATACGAAAATTCAATTGATTGAATTCAATACACAAAACATAAGAACAGCCTTAATGAAAAAAAAACTCGTTTGATTAAACCTTTTTGCAAAAGTAAAAATAAATAAAGACGACCTTAACATCGAAAAGATAAACAATTGTATTTGTCAAAAAATTTATTTAAATTTTTGGTTTAAAAATAAAATCTCCGTTAACTTTAGTACTGCAACACATAAATTAATTTATTTTTCATAATGAAAACATAAAAATCTCTGCTGGAGATAGAAAAAAAGTATAACAAATTTTTTAAATAATATTTTTTAATGGTTTTGGATTCTTTTACTTTTGAAGCTTTAAAATCTGGTGCTATAAATATATTTTTGTACTTTCTATTAACACCTTCAATTAAAGGCCAAACAACGATTTCGAAATAAATGATGTTCTTTTTCCAACAACCGTTAATTACATTTGTTCAATCAAGATTAAAAGATGAGAAAGGCAACAAGCTTGAAATATTTTAAAACAGCGAACATTGAAAGCAAATTTTGTTTGAACACAACTTTGCATAACTCGTCATGGTCATGTTAGTTCTTAGCATATTTAGAGTAGATTTTCGTAAAATTTAAACATGAGTTAATTGTATTTTAATGTTTTTTTTTATTTCGGCAGAAAATAATTTTTTGCTTGGTATTTTTAGTAGTTTTGGCTTTTTTCGGTTTTCGTAAGATCAAAGCTAATAAGTTACTTTCTAAAGTTGAAAATATTTATTTGTCTATTTTGTTTTTTCTTTTCGTTAATATGTGTGTTTCTGTTTTTTTTCATTTATGGATATTTTACAAGCGTTTCAGTAGAGTATTGAAAGTCGTCTGATAAATGCAAGAGTTAGAAAAACCAAATTTGTAAAAAAAAAACTAAAACAATTGAAAGTCTTGTGTGTTGTACTTCTTAAAAGAGCTTAAGCTTTTTTTTATCGAAAATTTCTTCGATACAAGTGAAAGTAATGTTTGTATGAAAGTAATCCAAGTTAATGGTTTATGTATGTTAACAAATTCATGATTACATATACGAACATTCAATTCAACATGCACTCTGTGTTTATTTTATTTACACTGAAAAAAAATGATTTTATTTCAATGCACGTAATTATATAAAAAAATATCTGCTACACCTTCTGCAAAATGTTCTTGGGTAGTAATGTAATGCAATTAAAGAACTTCTTTTGATATTTTAAAAATTTGTACTTTTGTCACCATGCAACAACGACTTTTGTACAAGTTTTAAAACAATATGATAAAAGGTAAAAATTATTAATATTACCAAGACTGTAATCAGTTTATGTTCAACCAATCTGAATATAAGAATTTCACATTTTCGAAATTCTGTATGGCTGGTATTCTTAGACATGTTTTGTTTATTGAGTCAATTTAGATTTAATTGCACAATTTAATTTGGTGTTTACACATGCTCAATTAAGCTTATTCAATTAGCACAAGGCATATTTATTTCACTAGGTAGTGTCGTCCACCCAGCTGATTTCACTTTTTATTACAAAAATAAAATGGCTTTATGTTGTTGCTTTGAAGTTGGAAGTGTCAAAAGCAATTTTCGTATGATCCGCCATTTTCTTTTCATTTGTTTCTTTGTATATTTTTTACTTGCGGCTTGTCAACTTTATGAATTTTTTCTTCTCACTGAACATAGTTCCGAGAGTAAACGTACTTGTTGGCAAGGGTTGCATTTCGTATCTTACTCATCTAGTGATACCATTAAGTATTAATTGCTCAATCTATTAATTGACTTCTTATATGGTAAATTGTGCTCAATTTAGGTCTTAATTGCGTAAATTCCTTAATTGCGCAATTAAAGCGTATGTCTGGTATCATTCATTTTTCGTGGTGTTTTAAACCATTTTATCATTAGTTAATGATAAGAATTTTTTAAACTAATGAAAACTTTTCACGAAAGAGCATTAGCATTACTGAAAATAATGCTATAAAAAGATTATTATTTATCCTTCAATGCTAGTGAAATTGTAAATTAATAAGTCGATATAGGTTCTAGATGTTGACTATTTATATTAAAACAAACGATTTGAAATGATTTTTCTTGATGAATGTGGAATGTAGAGTAAATGAGGGAAGCTTCCACACTAATTCTGTTAATTCTTTACACAATAGAAATAATATTATGGACAATTTAGCTGTTAGTTCGTAATTTTATTGATTAAGTATTATTTAACTTTTCTAAGTGTAAAAAAATTGCTTTTGTGTGTGTGGTAGTATAACTGTGTTGCATCTTGACAACCCTCAATTGAATGCAGCAATTTGGAAGCTGACAAAGCTGAATGCAATTGTTGTATTAAAAGTTCGAAATATTCAAACGAAGCGCATGAGTGCACTTGTTCCAAATATTTGCCATAAATGAAATAAATAAAAAGGAAGACAAAAAAAAAAAAATAACAAGATTTTATTTACAATGGAAATATTTATATTTACCTTTAGAAGCTGAAACAAAAGCTTTTGCATATGGACAAATACATACAAGCACATGCATTTTGCTGCTAGTGATGTGTTTGTATTGGTGGTTAAGTTGATACAATAAAGAAAAAGTTTTTTTCCCATGCTCCTCTCTCTATGAATTAAAAGTGAACAATTGTTTACTGAATAGTTAAACTTTTACAAATACTACATGAACTTAACATAACATATTGTACAACTGCAGTCAGTTGTTCATTGACTCGTATACTCGTTTGTTCGTTAACTGTAAGTATATATAAGCCAGAATAACTCGGTTAATGCTATTGACAGCTTATTGGCTTGTTATTAATGCAGTGAAACATACAGACAGATAAACGAACCGATGGAACAAACATTTTCCAAAAAACAATAACTGAACATTCACTAAAGAAATTCTTATAAATCGAATCATATAAAAGTTAATCATAATTTTCTTAATAGTCATCATGAACAGCAGAAGCGCTTGTTGTGGCTGTGAAAGTAACAGCACAGTAATAGTTTAAAAATTACTTACATTGGGTTTTAATAAGCCAAAGTACAACAACAATTAACCGAAAAGCAAAAAGCAACAACCAACAACAAAACAGTAGCAAAAGTTGGTTAATGTGCCATTGAATAAATGAATGTTGTTGGCTGACTTGTTACTTTTACTGGCAGTAACTCTGGCTGCACTGGGATATGCAATTCACTTTACTGCCTGCTTAATATGGTTGCTAGCTTGGCAGCAACTTTGAATGATTTGTTTTTGATGATGAGAATGACGGTGGTAATGGCGGCAGTGGCAGTAGTAGCGCTGCTAAAGTACTTTAAAGCCTAATGACAACATACAAGTGGCTGTAGAGAGTAAAGCAAGTAGTCGTATTTTGATGGCGTCGTTATTTTGCTATTATTGTCTACGATTAGAAAACAATTAAGTTGGTTGCACTTTGCATGTATTTTGACTGAAATCCAGTTGTGTTATTGTGTTGTTTTGTAGCCTCAAATAATTGTTGCCATCAATTAAGCTGTAGCATTGTGTAGTAAAACAATAATTATTTTCTTTTGGTTCTTCTTGCTAAAATGAAATTTTACTTTAAAGTGTCATAAAAAATCCTATTTCGTAATATTTATAAATTTTATTTAATTTATAATAAATATTAGATAAAATCATACTTGGGATTTTTCATTAGCATTGAAATTTCATTGGCATTGTTTGAAATAATGACAATGAAAAAATTTAACTACCATTTATTGCTAATGTAATTTTAAATGCTATTGGTTTTAACAATGGTAATGAAATTTTAATGAAATCGTTTCATTACTAATTGTAATTGAAGATATCTGAAAAAGTTAAACAAAAAAATATATCACCAAATTTTTTTTAATCTAAATGGCATTTTAAAAAATTGCTTTACAATAATTTAAGATTCAATTCAGTGTACAAAGACAAGGAACACATTCATGAATGATAATGATTTTGAACCATTTAATTATTAGTCAATGGTAACTGTTTTGTTTTTTAACTAATTATCAATGAAACTTTTTCATTAAAAAGCTTTGCCATTACCCAGCAAAAAATTTGACATTACCTTAAAAAGTACTTGCCATATAATGACTTACTTTTGTGATTGCCATATTTTGTTACTCGCTTAGAAAACACATTACATTAGTTCCCAAAAAAGGAAGTAGTAATGGAACTAGTTCTTTATGTTAAAAGAAACTACAGTACTAATTGTACTCATTACTTCCTACAATAATGTTAAAACCATTAAGTTGGCAATCTAGTTGGGAAGTACTTCCGCCAAAGATGCTTAATTCCACACTCGATTACCTTTTCAAAAATTTTTTGTGGGTAGTAATAATAATGATAATAATAACAAAAAAATAAATAGCATTATTTATCATTCAATGCTAATGAAATCGTCAATTAGTTAGTCTATCTAATTAATTACTCTCATGTATGGATAAAATATTATAAAACTTTATTTGATATTTTAAAAATCAGAGTAAATAACAAATGATTAGTTTAGATCCAAAATTCACACTTTTTATGATTTTTGTAAGCATTTAAAAACTTCTTGTTACATTAAAAGCAAAAACTTGCAGCATAAAACTCCAAAACAATAAAACTAATTAAAGGCAAATAACATTAGTTACTAATAATTAATTTTTTAATGATAAATATATTTCAGGGCACAATTTCCAATGGTGTTGAAAATTTTGATGTCATGATTATGATTTTAAGTCCATGTCTGTGCTGTTGCAGTCTTTGAAAATTTTTTTTTATCTTATTTGTCTTTTTCCATTTATTTTGCAGTTGTCACCAGTTGAAGCAACATTAACTTTGTCGTCTTCATAGTCATCACAATACACTTACATATAAAGTGTTGGTAAAATGTTGAAAATTAAATTACAATTATTTAATGATGAGATCTGTAGCACCTCTTCGCTGTTAATGGTAGAGGTTGCTTGCTGTTGTTGTTGCTATTATTGGAAATGAAATTGATGATATTGTTGTTTGTGGATTGAATATTCGTTGTAGTATGTTGTATGATGTTGTTCAAAAAGCTTGTTTTTCGGCTGTTAACGAAGAACGTGGCGCGTTGTTCTTTTTCTGTGTGTTTTCATAATTTTTTTTCTTCTGCTTTTTCTCAGTTCCGTAATGTCAAAGAAACCGCTAAAAGCCGAAACATGTTGTGCGACGTTTGGAACAAGCACTTTTCCGAAATGCAACTTGTTGTGTTCTTTTTTTGTTTGTTATTTATTTTTCACTTTTGTTCTTATAATTGTTGTTGCTGTTGTTGTTGTTGTTGTTAAAGTTTTTGTAGTTTTAGTTGTAAATTGAATACGTGTAGTTTGTACACTAAAATATATTCAATGATGCCATAAATGTAATCCCACCAGCCATTTGTTGTATTAGGCTAACAACAAGCTGTAAGTTCCAACAACTGCAACAATAGCAACAAAAAAAAGCATTGTTGTGCTATGTAGAACTGTTTCTTGGTCTGCTCAGTGGACACAAACGGTCAAGAAGAATTAACTTTTATTTCTGGTATTGAAAGCTTTAACTCTCAACACTGTCAAATTTTATTTTAAGACAGGCTGTGTGTTTGTCGTACATGTGTTGTCTTTATTTCTATTTTTGCCTGGAATGTTTTAAAACATAAAATAAATTTCAATTTATACAAATGTCCAGCAAAGAAATTTCAGTTTAATTAAATTTTATTGTCCGTTCGTATATCTTTACGAACGCCTGTCTTGTTTTGCATATTGCAGCAAATAAGCTGGTGCTAAGCAGACGTCGTTACATTTTATTGGTTTTTGTTGCTGTGGCTAAAGAGGTTTTATTAAGACCTCTTTAAGTACAACTTTTTCTGTTTCACTACTTTTAGTATTTATGACCCATCAAGCTATAAACCAAACTGACTGAAATCTCTGTAATCTTTTTAACAGTAAAAAAAATAAGAAAAACAAAAGAAAATTTGACATTAAATTTGTTTTGGAAACTGCTTTAAAACCATTTATACACAGGCTTCATTCACATTGGCTTTGTCAACTCTTAAAGTTTTTTTAAACATATTATTGCGAATTGCCGGTGAAGAAAATTTAGTTCTTCAATTATTGTAGCCAGTGTGAACGCCCCCAGAAGTTATCAAATCTCAATCTATTCGCATAAATGTAGACACTTGAAAAAATTAGATTTTTGTATTTTTGTATTTTTTTGTTATTGTTACTTATTCCTTAAATTTGTGGCAATAAAAAGCTTATGTAGAGTTAGTTATCTCTGCAAACTTTAAAAAATAACAACGATAGAAAATCTGTTGTTATAACATTGTAAAAACATTTGTTGCATAGAAGGAGAGACAACACATGAACAAATACTCCACTGTTGTGTCAGCACTTAAAAGCACTCAAGCAAATCCGTACTTTAAAATAACATTCAGACGTTTATAAAAACACACAAAAGAAGAAAAAAAAATAATCAAAACGAACAACATTTTTATTAAACATCCACCTTAAGTAGTGGCAATTGTTGAAAGAGTTATTGTTTTTATAAGTAAAGTGCTGCTGGTTATTATTGCTGTTGTTGTTGTTACTGTTTCTACTTTTTAACTTTTGCTCTTGGTTTTATGTTTTTGTATTATTGTATTAACACTTAATCAACATTTTCAAATCCAAGTTTAACTCAACTCATCTGCATATTTATAGTTCAAACTTCCCAGATCCTGGGCGTGTGAAACAATTTTTATTCATCTTCTGTACTTTGTATTTGTTGTTGTTGTTGTTAAAGTCGTTAGTAAATCCATGATTTTACACTTTGATAAAAATGACAATAAAAATGTCACATTTACCTCTTGAATGTAACTTGTGAGAGCCATACTAATGAATATTAAGGAAACGAATGTATTTACTTTTTTAAATACAAATCGACGATAATAAACTTCACCTTAATAAAATGAAAAAATATCAATCCTTCTGTAAAAATGACAATGTCCTAAGGACATTGTCCTTACAACATTTTATAGCTCCTTCATAATTAAATTTATTAGGCGGCCAGCAAATAGTTTTCCTGGAATTATCGTAATACATTGTTAAAAACGAAAAATTGTTTTTTATTTAAATATAAATTTTCCATCCCTGGTAATTTACTTGAAATTTTGTAACTAATTTTCCTTTTTTTTCTTTACCAGACTGCATTTCTTTCAGACAATGTTTTAATAAATAAAACTTGTTAACTTGCTTAGAATTTCTTCTTGTTTGTCTTCTCGAAATCTTTGATAATCTTTAGATTTTTACGTGACTAAAAAAAACGAAAGCGAAAAATTTAAATATCTCGTCTCTCTGTAAAGGAGAAACCATCAACAAGCAAAACTTTACATGTAAAAAACAACAAAACGGCAAAATAGCTTTCATCTTCTTATCTCCATTTCAAGATAGTGAACTATCTGTATTCTAAAATCATTAAAATCTTGAAAATATTTTTACGTATTTAATGTTTTAACACAGATTTCATTTGATCAAAGAATTCGTAAATAATCATGAATGAATGTGTTGAAGCTATTTCTTTCGTAAAGTTTTTAATGAAATCCTTTTTAGTTTTAATTTATTTTGTAATAAATCTTAATCGATGTCAATTTTTGATTCAAATAAAATGGAGTTGCTAATGTTACGTCAACAACATCAATATCTATGCTTTCCCTAATGCGATTAAAAAAAATCAAAATTAAATTGAAGGCGCATAACTTTGGTGATTGTTGTCATCACTATTGACTCGAATGTTAAACTGGCAGTCACACAGATCCATTTTACCACAATGTCTTTAATAAATAAACAAATACTTAACAAACAATCATCATATACGCATCCAACTTCATACTTAAAAATATATTTTTAACCCTACAACTCATAACCCTTCAATGTGTCATTAATGTGGATCCGTTCAAAACAACAACAACAATATATAACAAAATTCTACAACAGAAACATTATATGTTGAAAATAGACATAAACAAAGTAAAATACGTAGAATGACACTTTAGCAGCACCAGGCAGGCGCTAAGACACACAGCGATTTATGACAACCATCAATAGCAAGAAGCAATTTTCATATTTATTTATAACTCACCTAAAAGACTTGTAGAACATTCTCATTTGTATTTATTCGTGTGTGTGTGTGTAGACAGAGTCCTAATTCTATTGCAGTCACTGTGGTGTTTGTTCTTCTATGAAGTGGAAAAACAATTTTCAAAAAATCACGACAGCTCCTCAAAGAAATTGTTTGTTTAAGAACAAAAAAAAGAAAAAAAAATTTACGACAAAAACTCAGAACATGTAAGCGCCTTCGCATACTGTTTACACTAGCAGTTAAATATTTCTTAATGAAACTAAATAATTTTTACTAAAACTTTGTGTTAAAGTATTACCTCTAATAAATTAAAAAATATTGTTTGTTATCCTAAATGTTATGTAATGATATTGCATTAAATTAAAAAGCATTACCAGGACTAATTTATTTATTCACTTTACATTCTTTCAAGGAAGCAATGATACCAACCAATAATTCACTTTCAGATACTTATTTGTCAATATCTGTTTTAAAAAAAAGTATACTGGTACATAAGGAGCAACACCGTAATGTTATCTTTATAGCATTTTATACCTAAACAATTATATAAAACAAGTAAGAGTGCTATACGGGTATGCTGATTTCTGTGTACCCTTCACCAGTAATGTCAATCTAGTTTAGTGAAGTAAATTTAATCACAAAGACAGAGAATTAAAAAATAAGTAGAAAAAAAAAAAGAATTAAAATTACCATATATAATTTTACATAAAAATGTTATCGGCTCTTAATGGGTTAAGCATTTAAAAAAAATTTTCGTATGTCCCAAAGGATCTCTTCAAAAGCTTTAACATGATACACATATTGATATTGATTATATGGCGCACAATCGTTCACAAAAGTTCAGATGCCCATTACTCGGAAAATATGTGCGCGCACCAATTTTTTCACGTCATGTTTTTCTTATCTTTAAATTCTCTATCACCTCATTGTTTTTTTTTTGTTGGAGTTACTCACTAAAATAGATTTTTTCCAAATAATATGGTGCTTTGCCCGATGCCTTAAAGCACCTTATTCGACACTATTTCTGATCGATTAACCTATTTAAATTTTCTCTAGCTCGTCTAGTGCCTTGACAAAGTTGATTTCAACACTTACACAGACGGACAGACGGACAGCACTCAATTGCATACGAACTCACAATATATATACTTTGCAGTGTTAGAAAACGATATTGAAGAAATTACAAGCGGAATGACAAACTTTTCCATTTTTTGTGGTTAAGGGTATAAAAATGCATACAAATTAAAATGTTAATAAATTTTAAATAATTTTATAGCCGTTGGATCAGTGATAACAAAACACATTGTAACACTTAAGCATCCAAAATGATATTGCTATCGACTTTTGGCTAGAAAAATATGAGTGTCAAATGTATAGTTTAAAAATAAAGCATAAAAATAATTGCAGCTCCATAACTTTAGACGAAATGAAGTGGGATATTTTATAGAATTAACTTAAAAACCGATTAAGATAATTAATTTATAAAAAGTCACTAATATTTTTGGTCCCAAGGGAGGACACAATTCAATAACAAAAATTGATGCGTTTTTGGCGGTTCACCTCCATCCGGTGCTCCAAATTTTCGATGACGCTGAGACATAATTGAGAATCTATGCCGTGAATGTGCCGAATTATTTCATCCTTTAGGTCTTGAATTGTTGCTGGCTTGTCAACGAACACCTTTTCTTTCAAATAACTCAAAAGAAAGAAGTTCAAAGGTGGTCAATCACATGATCTTCGCAGCCAATTGACGTTGCCACCACGTGAGATAACACGGCCATTGAATTTGTGGCGCAAAAGAGCCAGTGTTTTTTTTTAGCTGTGCGGCAAGTGGCACCGTCCTGTTGAAACCACATATCATCCATATCTGATAATTCGGGCCAAAAAAAATTTGTTATCATCTCGCAATAGAGAACACCATTTGGAAAAAATACGGCCCGATGATGCCGCCAGCCCATAAACCGAACCAAACTGTCACTTTTTGTGGGTGCATTGGTTTTGCGATAATCGCTCTTGAATTATCACTCGCCTAAATGCGGCAATTCTAATTATTGACGAAAATTTGCCTTATCACTGGAAATGATTTTATTCGAAAATTGATCATCCACTGTTACCATTCCTTGCCACCATTCTGGCCATTTACGACGTTTGGAATGATCCAGAGGCTTTAGTTCTTTAGGTTCAATTGCAACTTGTTAACGTGTAAATGCAAGTCTTTATACATAATGTTAATCAGTGACGAACGTGAGAGGTGCAATTGTTAGGCACAACGACGAGTTGAGGTGGACGATACTTTAGCCACACTATTGCGAACAGCAAAATATTTTCTGCAGTATGAGCTGTACGAGCATACAATGGTGTTTTCACATCTCCTACAGACCCAGTTTATTCAAATCTTTCCACGATTTTTCCGATTGTACGCACATTTGGACGATTTAATTGACCGAAAACAATCAAGAAGTGCATGCATCTTAATTTGAACGCCCGTTTACATAATAAGCCTGAATAACTTTAACGTGTTGCTCGATTGTGTAACTTTCCATGGTTCAAGTTGAGTTAGTCTGAAATTGACTTAAAATTTAACCACCCGGTATAAACTTTAATTTAATAGAAAACCCCTTTAGGAAATGTGAACAACTTTTGCGGACATTAAATAAATATGGCTACGACATGAATCACAACAATGTCTTTCGTTGTAAAATTACAGATACTCGGAAATTAAGTTTTACTTTTTTTTGTGGTTCTGTGTAATTCAAAGCATACACACGTCTTTTCCCTTATTTTAGCATTACAAAGTCATTTTTTTTACACATATTTGTTCTTTCTATTTTAGTTTTTTATTTTTGTTTTAAATTTTTATTGTAAATAATGTGTTAAGTGCTTCGGTATGGGGTTAAACAATTGAATGCACCATCATAAATTTCTTGTCGGGTTATTTTAATTTTACACTATATTTTTAAAGTATTCTACGTAAATGAGAATGTATTGATGCATGTGCGTTTGTTGTTTGTTTAGCAGGAGCTAAAAAGGCGATTGAAGATTTAAAGTATGAGATTCTTCTACACACAATTAAATTGACAAGTTATGACACTATTCTACAATTCTCTCATCAACTTAATGACGACAGATAATTTAATTTTTTTTCTCTCTTCTTTTTTTATTATTAAAAACAATGTATTTTTTAATTTGGTTGCCTAAAATAAAAAGAGTTTTAAATAGCAGAGTGTTTCATTGGGTGGTATGATAACCTCTAGTTTTTATATAGACAAAAAAAATGTGAAAGCGTTCTGTTTGTTTTTTGTTTGTTTTAAATATGTTAAGTGTTATAAAAATTGATGATATTCTTAAACAAAAGTATTGAAGTTTTTTTTTAGTATTTTTGTAAGTAGTTTTAAGCATTCAAACAGATTTAAAATTTCCCTGAATCATTGTTTTTCGTTTCTATAATAAATAACAAATAACCAAGTAATTATTTGTATAAAAATTCCTCTGTTTAAATTTAAATAAATCTTGTTGAATTTTGTTACCTAAAGAATAGGACAAATTAAAAACATATATTTTGTTTTTCATATCCCAATTAATAATTGACATCAGTCTCTTTGATATTTATATTGTTTATTTGAAATAAAACACATTAATATAAATAACGGAATAGCGTTGAAATTTAAAACTTATTTTTATTTAAATAACGAAAACGAGAAAAGAAATGACACCATTTCCAAGAAGCATGACTCAATCAAAAATAAAAAACTTCCAACAACAATCGGATATCACAATGAACTAGGGGCTAGTTAGCTTTAAGCCAACGGCAGAAGATTAATTATTACATTAAAATAAAATAAAATATAACCACAAACATGAATACATATTTTGATTTTTTTTAACAAAAGTAACAATAATACAAATACAAACACATACTTGCTCTTCGCACGCACGCCCCAATCTTCGCTTTATTAGAAATTGAGCTTAGTTTTTATTAAATACTTGGAACAAAAAAAAGAAAAAAAAATACGAACAAATAAGTGAATAATTGAATAAAATAGAATAAATTAAATTTAGTTATAAGTAAATGATTTTCAAGAATTCATGCAGAAATGTATTAATTGTTTGCACTAGGAAACGAACATTGCAGATGTTGTAATAGTGCTACAAGCCATTGTAGATTTTAAGGAGCAAATGTTTGCAACTGAATCAGGTGAGTTTCTTCTAGAGTAAAATCGATTAATCAACCTGCGCTTTAAAAGTTTTACGGTGGAAGCGGCTATAGGAAAAAAATGTTAATTTCATAATAAAAAAAGATTCTAAGTATAATTCGAGTAAATACTTTAATTTGTGAAACAAATAACAAAAAATGAGGCCCTTGTTTAATAGTAAAATTTCAGCGGCGGCGTTGTTTTAAAACAAGAGTAGCGACATGTGTGTCATCGTAAAATAAAAAATTCGCCAAAAATTGGATTCTGAACTAAAAACTAAAATACAAGTAAGAGTGCTACATTCGGCTATGCCGAATCTTATATTCCCTTCACCATCTATATAAATCTAGTTTGGTAAGGTAACTTCAATAAAAAAAGCAAATATTGGGGTGACAGAGAATAAAAAAATAAAAAAAATTTGCTACTAAATATATATATTTTACATAAGAATGACATCGGCTCTAAATGGGTTAAGCGTTTTTAAAAAATTGTAGTATTTGCTTAAAGATCTTAAAAAATTTTAAAGCTGTAAGGTGTAACTCGGAAAATATGGGAGAGCTTAAATTTTTTCACTTGATGTTTTTTTTTCTTGTTTTTGAATTCTCTATCGTCCCATATATTTATTTTTTTGATTGGAGTTACTTTATTGTTCCAAATGACATGAAAAAAATTAGAGGTAGGCGTGTTGTTTTGCCTGCTGTCTCGAACGCCATTGACCGATCATGCTTATTTCCAATACACCTCTTTCGACACTTTATCTGATCGATTGACATATTTTTTTTTAGTGAAAACAAATTTGCCGAACCACGGACGGACAGACGGGCATCACTCACTGCGCATAAGAAGTCAGAACATATATACTTTATGGGGTCGGAAATGGATATTGTAGAAATTACACACGGAATGATAAACTTAGTTATACCCTGTTTTACTTTTTGTGATAAAGGGTATAAAAACAAATTTTTGTGAAATTTGTAAGAAAGAAAAGAAATTGACTTTAGCTGTTTCAATTAGTTTGATAAATTTGTTAAAAGAGACACTCACTTCTCGTAGCAGAAAATAATTGTATGAGTGCTAATACTTGCTGTTAAGCTTCGAAGAGTGAGTTCCGCTAATGTTCGATCCAATCCAAATCAAAAATTGGGTATCTCCGGTTTTATTTCTTTTGTATTCCATTTATCTCCACTCAATTTAAAATAAAGTAAGTGTTCAAAATGAAGTAAAAGTTTTTGTTTTTAATTTAATTAAAAAAATAATTTTAGTTTTGTTAAGAACTCATAGTATGGTCAGAAATATAGTGAGTCATTTTGAACTTAGTAAACCTAAATCAAATTGTTTGCTTCATAAATGTTGATCTACAGCAAACGTAATTCTGATCTGTTACTCCATACCATACGAAATATCAGCCAAATAAGACTGACTTTTATTTCTTTGTTTTTATTTACAAGACGACTTTAAGAACTCAAATAAATTTTCAAACAAATTTTCAAATATTACAGTTTCTTAAAAATAGTCAAATGGTCAGTTGGTGATTTATGTACATTTAAACAAACAATCTTTGTATGATCATCGAAGATAAAACAAAAAAAAAAAACAGATGATGATTTTTTAAAAACAGATGAAAACCATAATGGAGGCCGTAATGGCCGAATTATGTAAACACCGTTAAAAAACAAAAAAAAGACACCGTTAGACAAACAAAAAAACTAAAAATAAGGAACAACAACAAACAAATAAACCTTCTTTCTGCCTCTCTTCTGATGTCATTAAAATTTTATTGGTATAAATAAATTTTAAGATTCATGCGATTGTCTTCTAGTTAACAACGTTTCTTGTTTCTTTTTTTTTCTCGTTTTTGGTTAAGTTTATTCTTTTTCTACAAATCGTTTGAAAATTAAATTTTTGGAGCTTAATAGAAAGACAGACAGGTGACTGATGGGTTTCACATGTGTAGCCAGAAAACAAATGGCGTAAACATAAACCAATAAATAATTCTTTTTGATATTATTTTTCTTATTATTGCTATTTACAAATTTTATTGAAGATTTAGGTGTAAATAAAAATAAAGTTATAACTTTTGAGACTCTTAGTTGAATTTAAATAAAAAATTAATTAAAAAGCACATAATTCTGGTGCCAAAAAGCAATCAACAACAAACAATGAGTGAAGATTAATGTTTTTCAAAAAGCACAGAACAGCCAACAACAAAAAAAATCTACAAGATGAAATTAATCAGTCTTAGCAAAAATAGTAAGAAGGTATTTTTATTGTAAGTTTAGCTCATTGTTCTTCATCCAACGATTCTTCCAATCGTTTTAAGCCTTGTACGGCATAAGATTTCGAAAGGTACTCATAATTAATTTTTATTGTTGTAATATCCTTTTTTTCGATCCGAGTATTTTTCGGGCTAGGAATTTTCTTAAATTTTCCAGAACCGAAAGTGTTTTTTTGGATTAAAGTTTTTTCTTTTTCCTTGTAGAATCCATTTAGATTAATAACCAGAAACTTCATCGTAAATTTTTCATCAAGGTAAATCTATCGGCGAAGAATTTATCACGTTGCACATAGAGGCATTTTGCCAATCTAGCCGGACATTACTTTTTTTTAGATTATATTGGCTTTAAAAATTTACTGAGTGCACCTAAATTGATGAAACTTGGTAGAAAAATCTGCTATGGTCATAAGCTGTTAAAGATAGAAAACAAGTCATTTTGTTTAGCAATTACAACTGTTAATGTCAAGGAATGTTTAAAAACTTACAGTTGGACTCAAGAGATTCTTTGTTTTTTTTTTAATTCAAAACTTATTTTTAAAAGACTATTGTTGAAAATCGAACTTGTAAGCAAGTCTTAGTGAAAAAAAAATACCTTATGATGTTGTTTACGCGAACGTGTTAAAATCGATTAACATTCTGAACAATGTTCAGTGTGTAGTGACCGGTGTAATTGTGAATGAGAAATGATGGCAATCAATAAATTAAAAAAAGAAATTTACGCAAAATTTCAATTTGATTTTAATGAAAATTAACGCAAAATATTTAATAGAAAGTATTCAATATTTAAAAATAAAAGCCGCTAGAGAGGAAATGATTTTAACTTTCGAAAATATTTAAATCTAATTTAAAATACGTGCAAATCATGATGAGCATTAATTAGTTCAAAATATATTTTGTGTTTATTAACTCACAAAGCACTACACAACAACTGAGATGTGAGGTGTGATACTGTAACACTTTACTTTTTTGATCTATTTGCCAAATCATTTTAGTTATGAAAAAATCTTAACAAAATGAAAGTCCACTGTTGAGTGTTTGCTTATGGGGGGCAATAACATATTTATTTCTGGTAAAATTGTATTATAGATATTAAAACTAATTTCAGGAATTTTTGCGGCTTTTTGAAAAAAAACAGTTTCAAAAAAACCAGCGGAATACGTTTAAACTAAAAAAAATTATTTTAATTGTAAACTAAATATAAATTAATTGTAATTAAAAACAAATCTTAAAGTAAATACAGCTTCATTCACATGTTTGAATAAGAATTTATGTAATATTTTCTACAACAAAACATTGCGTTCATTGATTACATACATACATACATACTTCCATACATGCCCAACAATTATCTTTTGTTTTGTTTTATATAGAATTTGTCTCCATAATTTAAATATTTTATTTAGACCCTATCCTGGCTACTAACACACTCTCCTTAAAATACAATAATCATTAAGAGAATTTGTAAGATTCTTAATTTAATTAATTTTTAAAATCATAAATTTTCTTATTTCCCATCCGCACGATTGTTTGTTTTGTAGAAAAGATAAAAAAAAAATTTAAGGAACACTTAAACATGTTTGTTGTTTTTTTTTTTTTTATTTAAAGCACAACAGCCGTTGAGGCAACATCACTGGAACTGGTAGTTACTGAATGGTTGATCGGTTTTTTCATTAAGATTTTCTGTTTTGTTTTCTTCCACCGAACAAAGATTCCCATCGTCATCACGATAATCATCAGCACACACAGTTGAGGAGGACGTTGATCTGTTTTGTGAGATTAAAATTACTACAGGGCTGCATTTAGTGCTTCATTTAGCATGTGGTGTTTGGGGTATCGTCAGTGGGGATATTTAGTGCTAAATGTGAATGAAAAAGTCGAAGAGTTTATTGTAAATACTAAGTAGCACTAATCCAAATACCACAAACAGTACAATTCATATCTCTCAGCTATCGTAAACATTTGTAGGATGTTCAATGATTATTCGAATAAAAGAAGTGGAAAGTGCTGTGTTTTAAAATGGCAAAGCTTAGGTTCCTACTGCAGGCTATTTGAATTTAATGTTTAATAATTTGCATTGGCAAATCTAATCGTTTTATTACTCTACTGTAACTAAAAAGTAAATATCGACTGTTTGGTTTTTCAACAAAAATACCCGGTTTCCGCTTAAGAATGAACTCGATTACTTTTGCTTATATTCAGTTAATTTTAGGAGCTCATTTTTTAAAATATAAATTTGTTGATGTATTTGTTTTGCTTTTTGCCTTTTTTAAAATTAAAAGTTTTTTTTTTTTTAACACAACACAGCTGTGTTTTTGTAAAAATAGCAAACTACAACAAAGTCTCAAGCAACAACAAATGAATGCTTGAATGGTTTGTAAACATTTAAGACACTAGAAAAACAAAAACCAAATGAAATAAAATCCCTCTTTAGGGATTAAAAAGATTTAAAAATAAAACAAAAAAAAAGATCCAATGGAGCGCATAAATATTTGTACATAAAATTAAGGAGACGAAGATGTAAAAAATATACTAAAACAGATGCTTGGAGGCCGAGAATAGAGTTGTCAGTAAAGTTTATGATATTTTTCCGTCAAGATTAAATGATAATGTGATACAAAGAAAACACTACTAAAACACCACCAATCTCAGTCATTGGCAACTGCTGCGTCTTCATTTATCAGCCAAAATTTGCAGTTTATGTTGCATTCTGCAGGAGTTTGTTTGTTGTTGGGGTTTATTTTGTCTGATTTTCTAGATGTTAGATTTTTACCGATACAGATTGAAGCACGTTCTTATTTATAATTAAAAAATATAACAAAACAAAGATTAATATTTTTTATAAAGAAAAATAAACTTTCTCTGTTTTGTAACTTTCTAAAAAAAAAAAAAAAATAAATTTTCACGCAATAAACACCAAAAACCAAAAAAAAAAGAATATTCATTTTCTATTTATGAATTTCTAACACAATTCTTTATAAAATTTATGTCTTATTCATGTTCAACAAATAATTTTGACAATATTATTTTTATAGCTGCACATTTATCTTTTAATACCCACACATTCATTGTATTCACACAAATGCTTTTCAAGAAAATATAAAAAATAACAGACAAAAATACTAAAAAATTAAATATTCTTTAATATTCTGTTGTATTCATTTAAATAAAATATTTTTTTAAGTGGGGAGTTTTTTATACTCCTCAGAAATTCTAAAAATGCATGTTCTCACATATTGGTTGAATGTTTTTTTTTAATACCCTGCTCGCTCCACGAATTGGGGTCATAATACTCGTGCGATGTTTTCATTTTGTGCTTTATTTAAGGGCAAAATAAAAATTTAGGAAATTTTGTAATAATATAATTTTGGAAAATGAATGAAATATTTATTAATTATAATTATTGTGATTATATTCTTACAAAAACAAAATGTTCTTTATGGAATTTGGTTTTCTCTTTAGTTTAGATTATGCTATAAATAACGATATATTATGTGATTGTTAACATACATAATTATAATATTGTATTTATTGAAGTCTTATTGTTGATTAACATAATAATATCAAAGTTAAAAATACCCATAATTATGTTTAAGGTATTTAAATATTTTAAAAGACAGTATGATGAAATTTTAAAATATTTTTATAAATTATTGGTATTTATAAAATTGGAATTTATAAAATTAGTTGATGTTTAAAACATAAGGTGTATGGATGCGAAGAAAGCCGACGATGGATGTAACGATCTACATTCCATTTTATTAGTGCCTAATTTTTCCTGTTTTCTTTAAAAACGTCTTTCTTTATAAAATATATACAAATTGAAGTTAACGTGAAATTAAGCCGAATCAAATTATTCAATTTTTTTTTTTTTATTTAATAAAATTTTATTTTTTAATGCGATTTATGTTTATAATTGTACCGATAGCTGACAACTTAAGGACTGAAGAGAGAAAAAACCGTCAGCCAATCCAAAAAATATTTTTAATAGTGATTATTTGATAATGATTGCAAACAAACAAACGAATACATTTTATTTAATAAAAGTATATGGTTATAAACGCAATATCATTAATAAAAATTTTGGTGTGTTTAGAATTCAAATTTTTTAACACTTTTTGTTCCGGGTAATCGTTCAATTGTAATAAAGTTTACACAAACTTTTTTGTCGTAACTAAAAAAATAGTTAAATTTAGTTTACGACAACCATATATTGTAACAGAGAACGTAATTTGTTTCTTGTGACAATGCACCAACCATGTGTTTTGTATCGTGGTAAGCGAAAATAAATAACGATATATCTTTAAAGTTATACCCTAAATCTGACTGGAAAATGCTTTGCATTTGTACGACAATCATATATTGTTAACGCAGCTTACTTTTATATTGCTGTGATTTGAAATTGTGGTTTATAAATTATTCTATCTTTCCCTAGTTACCCTTAAGCTTCTAAATTTTAAAAAGCTACTTTCATTTAGAGTAGTTTAACATCGTTAATAGAACCACTTTGGAAAGTACTCGTAGTAACTTGTGCTTTTTTATTACGTTTTGTAATAATTAAAGAAATTTTACGCTTTCGACTCGATGATAATGTTTTGACTAGATTTCTGGATATTATACGGTCGGTTTTTACAATGGAACTGTTCTTGTGTGATTCCCTAAGTTTCTAATAATAAACCCTGGGTGAAGAAATCGGAAGAAATTTATGAATCCAAGTATTATTTCAAGCACTACAGAAACTTTATGTAAATTAATTATTTAACCAGCGTATGAAAACAAAAAAAAAAAACGTTTCGTAACCGTTTAAGGCAAATATCGGGACGCTACAAAAGTAGATCGACAGGGGCAGCAAACTACATACTTCTTGCCGCTCTTTTGACATTTCTCTTCAGTAAGGTTTGCCATTTCATGATGGAAACATATACGAGCCAACAATGAGTCGAAGTTATCAAAAATTTCTACCGGAAATTTACGGATTTTGATCGAAAAATCATCTTCAGCGATGAGCTCATTTCTGGCTTCGTCAATAAACAAAATATGCGTTATTGGTCAGGCAGCGATCCACACGTACTCTATGAGTCATCATTGCATTCCGAAAAAATTACGGTTTGATGTGGTTTATGGGCCGGCGGCGTCATTCGGCCCTACTTCTGACCCAATTGGATGATATGGACGTGTAGGACATGCGGTTCCAATAGAACGGCGCCACAAGCCACACAGCGAATGTCACAATCAATTTATTGGAAATCTAGTTTGGAGAACGTATTATCTCACGAAATGGTCCAGTTGATTGGCCGCCACGGTCCGATTTGACGCCGTTACACTATTTTCTGCTGTCTATGGTCTATGCCATCAAGACAAAGACGATTGATGAACTTCATACGAATATCGAACGTGAAATTGCAGCAGTATCGGCCGATTTATGATTGAAAACCGTAAAAAATTAGGTTCAGCGTCTGGACTTCTGCAAGTGTGCGCTAGTTGCATACATAATAAACATTTCGTTTTTTTATCCTGTAATTACTAGTTTTAGTTGGGCTAACTTTTGTTATTATTAATGAATAATTGCAAAGGAAATAAGAAGAAACAAGTACTTGCAGAGTGTTATTCGTATTCTGGATCGGTAAAAAATCATCAGCCTTCTCCTTTTCTGTTTACAAGGTTGGGATTAATTACTTTCCAAATTTTGCTATTTATGAGTAACTTGTTATTTTTGAAGAAATGGAATGGAACAATTAAGAATTAAATACAGTCTAGTTACGGTTTAAGGATTTTTTTTAACGAAACTTAAGTATAAGGACCGTTTCATAAGAAAATTTTACCGGCAACATATGCCAGTGTACACAACTAATAGTTGTATTATTTGATTAGTTTTATTAGCGTCTTCTTTATTTTTGTAAGAAGGCTTATTGCTGCAATTAACGTTTTTTTTGTTAATCGCCCACCCAATAAAAAAAAAAAAACATATTTTTATACCCAATTTCATGTCGGCACAGTTGTTACAATAAATCAAAAATACTCTTTGAAAATAATATTTTTCACGAGTGTTTATGTGTTTACCATACAAAAACAAAATTTCTGTAGTTTCTTTTATTAAATTTGTTTTTTTTTAAGTTTTGAGATTTTATTCTTTAGTTTTGTTTTTTAATTTCTTAAAATTTCAAACAGTCTCAAATAGTTTTTATGACTCGGCCATGATCGCTGGGTGGGTGTTTTTTATTTTGTTCTTTTAGTTCTTCATTCTTGTCTTTGGTGGCGCCTTTGACTTTTATAATTTATATTCATATTTTATTGTTAAGGTTTTTTTTTTGTCATAAACCCATAAAAAATATTTAGAGAGTGAAACATTATTTATGCATTGCACGATGCACCAACTAATTTTGAGCATGGGGACGGGCGGGTTGTTTGATTGGCTGGTCTAATAGAGGCTAAATGGAAAATTAGCCTTGTGCGTTGAACATTAGTTTTATAATTTTGTTTAATTGCTTCATGATTGAGACCAAATTAAAGGTGGTCGGTCAAATGGCTGTTGACAATTGGGTTTTTATATTTAAATTTAATTAAATTTAATGGTTTGTTTTAGAGGCTGTAAATGTCAAGTAATAAATTTGACAGCTGTCATTCTTCCAAGTTTTGCGGTAAATAAGTTAATTGTTTTTTTTAGGAAAAAATATTTGTAATACACTAAAAGCTTATTTAAATGTAAAATTGAAAATATAAAGTGATTTAAAGCCATAAAATGATTAAATATGTAGACAAAGAAGAGATCAATATAAAACCTCATATTAATTAGTTTTACATCTACTTCTTAAATTAAGATTTCAGAGTAATTACGACATCAAAAAATTATATTGTTCAACAAAAAACCACACTTATCATTATGAAACTATAAAATGTTTCTATTTAAAGACCTCTTTTTAATGAATTTGGAATTCATTTTATAAATACCAAAAAAAAGAGATACATACATAAATAAATACATCTTATTTTATAGGACGATAAAGAAATAGCCTCAAGCATCAAAAAGGTTTTCTTAAATAAATGAAGACCTTAGAAATTTTAATTTGAAAGAAAACTCTGAATGAAAGTTGTGACGTCCAAAGAAACTTCTACTCCGTCTGTTTAATTATTAAATATGAAGTTATTAATGATTAATGGCTTTGGTTTTTTATACTACTCCAAATTAAATATTTTTAATTTATTTAATTTTAAATTTCACTAATTTAAGTCATAACAGCTTCGTTTCCTCTTCACATTTCACTTCTAAACTGAAAATCCCATCCACAGAGTGTGATTGTGAAAAAATCTAAACTATTTTAATTATTAAAAGTGAATAAAAATTAATATATGTAAATGGGTCTTAATGAATTTTCTTATATAAAAACCAGTTAACTTTTCACACAAAGCTGCAGTTCTTCCTCTCCTTCCTTGTATTTTTTTTCTAATTTTTCGTAGAGACGGAAATATTAAACAATTTCAGTTTTGATCAATACGAGTACGAATGATAACAAGAGAAGTAAAGTCGATTTCAGATTGTTCGATTCGAATTTTTTTGTGTAGGATCGAACGTTTTCTTTTTCATTATCACATAGCAATAAATGGCTGAGATATATGCAGATCAACTATCGAGTCCATCGTCCTTTTTTTTTGGTTCTTTTTTTTTTGTTCTATTAAAGCTCAGCAAAACTAACATTTGGCAAAATTTACTGATACTTAATGGCCATTTCAATAAATTTACATGTTGTTTTTTTTATCAATCTTGTAATTTCTGATAAAACCAAAACTTTTGACAAATCTTAAATTTGAATTCCAAATTCATCATGAAAATATAAAAAAAAAATTATAAAATAAAATTTGACTTAAAAACTTGTAATTTTGAATTACGTAGATTTAATTTATTCGGTTTTAATATGCCATAATTTAAAATAAAAAAAGAGACTTTATTCCCTTTAAATCAATTTTAATTTACCAATTGTTGTAATTAATTTTTAATATTTATGATTATACATTTTAATGATTATTGCCATCGATTGGCTGATCAACATTTCACTGTGCAGCAATGACGTTGAAACTAACAATTATTTAAACAATTTTATGTGCCATATTGATTTCAACTTAATGTTGCTGCTTATTATAGTCGTCGTTACAATTTTCATCCATTTATTCATCTCACTTAGGATGGCTTTTTAAATTTTTGACAAACAACATAGTTTTTCAATAAAAATAAAAAATAAAGAGCAAAAGAAAAAAAAACTAAAAAGCAAATTTACATTTTGGCAAAAATTGCATGTTCTTCAAATTTACGCTTTAAAAATACATAAAAAACAATAAAATTTTAATATAAGTATATATGTATTTGCCTTCACAGCTGTGGAACCTCGTTTTATTTTTCTTCCTCTACATACAAACTTCATATAAAAATATATTGTAGCATTATCCTCATTCCTTTTAAAACAAAAAAGAAATAAAGAAACGCACGACTGTTGCGACTATGACGACAATCTGTTCGCCTGCCTTGCGGTCCTTATTTTTCAGCAGTAAATATGGCGAGTGTATTTTTGTTTTTGTTTTTGTATTTTGAGTTTTATGTATTTAAAATTGCATGCAAATTATGTGAAATTGTCAACGAACATGAATTTGCACTTTTCTCGCAATGCAATAGCGCTCATTTCATTTCGCGTTGATTATAAATTGTTTGGCGCAAAACAACAAACTAACACAAGTTGGTACTAAAACAGAATGCCAACCACAACACAAGTTCGCTTCTAATTGTAAAATTGTGTACGTTTTAGTCGTTTAGTTCAGATACCTTTTGCAGGCAGTCGCCCAGATATAGTTGGCTTGAGTCGATTTTACTTTGTAGATGGTTATTCCTTTTTTTTGTTCAGTTATAAAAATGAACGGTGTTGGCAGAGAAAAATAAATATTCCCTTCTTTAGCTTTTGACTGTTCATCGAGTTTTGTTGATGTTTCTTTTCTGGTTTTTGTTTTAACATTTTCTTTAGGGATCATTATTAAGCAAAAAAGGAAAAACCAACAATTTTTTTTAATAAATTATTTGTCATGATTGTATTTCCAGAACAGGAAAACATAAAAGGTGAAATAAGAAACTAAGCGCACAAATTAGAATCAAGAATTATAGAACATGAATTAAATAATTTTATGACTTCTGTAAGTAAAAAAAATATGACAATTTTTTTACATTTCTTTATGATGATATCTGCGACATGATTACAAATTAAATAAATTGATAAAAGGTTCCTGAAATTTATCTAAACGGAAGATATGAAATTAAATCTGAAGTTAATTGCACTGGTCTTAAATTAAAAAATAAATTGTTAAATTTTTTAATTGCAACATATCAGAAATTGTTTCAATTTTTTCCTTTTATTGGATTATATATTTTGCCGCAGATGGAGATTAAACTACTGGAGATAATACTGCATTCATTTATATTTAAAAAAAATTTCCTTTATTTATATTTTAATTTTTTAATTTAATTTAACTAAATTTTAAGTTTAACTAAATTATAAAATTATAAGTTAAATTTAATTTAAATTTTCTGCAGATTCTCAAAACACTAAAGAACAATATTAAAAATACTGCTATACTCGGCTATACCGAATCTTATGTACCCTTCATCTAAGTAAATCTATTTTATTGAAGTAACTCCAATCAAAAAAGCAAATATTGGGTGACAGAAAATTAAAAAATAAGAAATTAAAGCACGGGAATATTTAAAATTAATTAATATCTTATTTAAAAAAAAAATTCGTGTTATTTTTTATCCTGAATAAATTTTTTAAATTACCAAGACGTGAAGGCACGTCTCGATAGCCATTTCGCTGTCGCTTACTTAGCTCTTCAGGTAACTTCTCACAAATATTAAAAATAAACTAAAGATTTTTGTCCAAACAATAAGATACAGACAAAGATCAAAGTTTAAGTAAAAAACAACAATAATAAAATATGATTCTATTTTTCTTTATCCACTGTATACAGCCGTATTTAAAATAATTGTGAAAAGTTTCCTGAAGAGCTAAGTAAGCGGTAGCGAGCTAAGTACAACCCATGAATTGCCTATTTCTGTTGCATTTTTGTTTTTTTTTGTTTTTTTTCTGGAAAGGCATTGTTCAGTAACAATCCTAAAAATAAAAGTAGTTGCATTCCAATTGTAAACAAGAATTGCTACACTAAATAAATAAATATATAAAATACTACTTTGTTTTTCAAGAACGATACGTAAATAAAAAAAGAGCAAGAAAAAATTATATTTAAATGATTAATTACAGAATTTAAATAAATTTAAACTTTAATTATTGAGAAATTAAAATTGTACAAAAAGCTTGACATGAAGGAACAAAGCTTTGGAAAACCATCGTTTCTAATTGAAATAAATTTTAAAAATTTTTGAAAAATATTGGTACGAGTATAAAAAATTTTGTTTTCATTTTAAGGCAGAAGAGCAATATTTTCTATTTCAAAAAAATCATAGTTTTGGCTTTGACGGAATAAAATTGGTAAGAGCTCACACAATCTCTACAAAAAATTTTGATTCTTGATAGAAAACCCAATTAGATATCTCTGGAACCACTGCATAGATTTTCTTACAACACATTTACTACATTTTGTTCGTCTAATAGCCCTCTTTCAGAATGTTAAAGCTTTATTTAAAAATATTTTTAAGTTTCCAAGTAAAAGACAGTCGCATGCCTCTTTCATGCTATTTTTATAGAAATCAGTTTCTTGATAACTTTTGAACACAACCGCAAATATCTCTGGAAAAACAGCATATATTTTCTTACAACCGTCTGCATTTTGTTCGTGTGAGCTCTTTCAGAATGTGTGAGCTTTATTTAGAAATATTTTTAAATATTTATGTAAAACAATTAAATATTATTAGCAATGATTCCTTTGAAATATTTATTTTTTAACAACAAACAATTCCATGATGTCACAAAGTAAACTGTTTCTTTTGTAACGAGTTCTTCTCAATTTTAAGGAAAGGCCGTTAGTCAAACCATATTTAAATTTTTATTTTTCTACAACTTGTTCGTAGAACTTTCCACATTTCAGTGGTTTAGAATTTAAACACACACTGTGCTATTTAAAGGCCTGATAATGATAAATAAACTCTATTAAAGTAAAAGTGCTGCGTCTCGCACTTCATAAATTAAAAACCAGTGGAAAATAGTTTCATTTTAATATTTAAATAAAAAAACATTATGCTAATTTTCCAAATACGATACGTATTTTAATTTCACATTAGGAACACAACATGACATTAAAAAGCAACTATTGTAAATTCTACTTTTTGAATTATAATTTAAAAATTATTACTATAGAAAGGGAACGTTAGTTGCTTTTAAGTCACAACAGGAGGCAATTTTACCTTTTGGTCCTATTCTTTGGTCGGAACTTACTCCAGCCAAATGACAATATTCTTAATTCATTAAATATAAAAATGAAATACCAAAACTCCAAATTAAATGTCATCTTTTTTCTGTTGTACATACATACATATATGAGTATGTACATTTCACTTATGACATCCCGACGACCGTTTTTTCGAATCTCTTTTAGTTTCCTCTGATTAAATTTTCAGTTCTTGATTAAGTTTTGATTGTTTTAATGCATTGCATAGTTTATGTCCAGACTTTAATTGAAAATATTTGTGGCTTTTTCTACGTTTAAGATGATACGAGAAACTAAGATTGCTTCCTAAATAAAAGCGGTTTCTTTATTAAGGTTCTTGAAAAAGAGAACGTTTGTTTGTTTGTGTTAAAAGTGTCTGCAAACGAATTGTTTTCGTATTTTAAATAATGAATGGAATGCGCAAAATATTTTTTTTTTTCATTCAAAAAGACAAAAAAAGATTTTGCGTTTTTATGCAACAAAAGGTCTAACATCTCAGTCATCATTTTGAAGTAATAAGATGACTCGAAAAGCGGTCTAAGCAGAGGCTTTTAAATACCCTACCAAAGTGGGAAAAACTATTTAATATTTATTCTCGCTCAGAAGTATCTTTTTTAAAAGGCTTGTAAAAATAAGAAAAACTTTAACGACGAGGAATATAAGATTTTAAATGATACGACTTTTGTTTAACAGTGCAAGTTTATAAACAAAATTTTTGCTTATGTTTAGTTCAGCACCAAACTGCAACTAAGCCTTTGACAATTTTATGACCCGTATCTATTATGTTTAAACGAAAGGGAACTGACAGAAAATGATAAAACATAATTTCAAACTAAAGCGAAAAATACAAAATTTATCTTATAAAATTTGACTTTGAAGAATGAAAGAATTTATTTATACAAAATATGTTCTCTCTATTATTACGATGCAATTTTAATAAAAAAAAATATTTAAAAATTACAAGATGAAAAAAAAACTAAAACCATTCACAAAAGCTTTTTAAAATGTATTAAAAATAATAATACATAAAGTAATAATGGTTGCAAAAATATAATTTTTAAAATGTTTATTTATTTTCCTAGATTTTCCATTATAAGTTACAGCATTTAATATGTTTCACTCTTTACTCTTTGATTAAAGACAAATTTCAATTTTCAATAAATTGATTTCTTGTGGCCATAATTTTTGTTTCCTGTTTTGTATTTCAAATATTACGGTTTTACGATAGCGCCTCTTCCCTCCATGACCCATAAAGCAATAAAATAATTGAAAACAAAAACAAATCTTAGTTTGATAAAGGTTTTTTAAAGCTCTACGATGTATGTGTGTGTGAGCGTGTCTGCTCGTATTTGCAGTGTTTTTCAGTTTTATTTCCTTTTACTTTTCCAATTACATAAATTTCTGTTTTAACATTTGATTTAAGCAAAAGCAAAAAAAAATAAAAATGAAGCAAAGGTTGCGTAACCAATGAGTTAAAAAAAAAAATTCACACAAAAACTTTGATGTGGAACTGACATACAAATCCGAATTTTAGCAAACTTTGCATACACCCTTTGGAGATGAAACTGGTGCGAATAGCAAAAAATATAACTTAAAATTTGTTAAAATAATACTGCTAAACAAAAGCTGGTGAAGAAAAAAAAAAAAAAAATAAAAACAATATTAAAACTTTTACATTTTTTTTATAAAAAAATATAAAAATAAAAATTGGCTTTTATAGGCAAACGTCTGCAAAATCAATTGAAAGTTTTCCAATTTCTAAGCTTGTAAAACAACTCCCTGTGGTGTTCCAACATACATGTACAACTACAGGCTGAAAACCACACTACTAACATACATACACACAAATACACCACAGAGAAAGGCAAATACAGCAAACTTTGCAAAATTCTATTAGAAAAAAGTTTGTTTTATTTTTAAATCAAATATAAAATCCTACAGCTTGGAAATCCTAAAGTGAAGAAATAAAAAAACAAAAATTTTTGATATCAAAAAAATTGCAAATTGAAAAACAAAAAGTTTTTAAAAAGGGTTTAATTTGCGCTTGATTGAATACTCAACTAAATATTTCGTTTAAAAGCACGTAAGTAGTTGGTGTGAAAATTTAGCATTAGGATTGGCATATTGTTGTCAGTTTTCGAATCTATTTATTACGTTTACTTCGTTGCTCCTAATAGTTTTTTAAACTTTGGATACGGAGAAATAAAAGCCTGATTTTACAACAGTAATAGACAGAAAGCTTTAAATCGCAAAATTTTTACAAACCGACAGGATTTTTAATTTTTTTTTTTTAATTATAAAAATACCATAATTTTTTTATCAGCTAATTTTTTTTTGCAATTGAATTATGATTTTAAAGCTTCATTTATGTTAGATATCAGTGTTCCTAGATTACTCTGTTTTATAATAGGGACATTTACAAATAAAAAAAAAATAATTAAATAAACTTAATTAAAATAAATGGGAGAGGTAACTGTTAGCTACTGAAATGGTAAAAATGAAGTGGATAAAAATTAAATTGTAACTAATAAAAATATGTATTTCTATATATCATTCATAAGTCCCAGTTACAGTCTCTATCAATTACTAAGTTTTAGACAGACCTCTACACCACCTGACTTTAATTTATTTTTATTTGAGTTTACTAAAACATTAAAAATTTTGCATTAAAGGAATACATACATACATAAAACAATTTATTAATTTAAAATTTAAACAGTTTTTAAGTTTTTAAAATACACTCTGGGTAACGTTTTTTAAATAAATGTTCTAGTTTTTCTACAAGATACGAGTATTTGCATCCTATTGGTTAAAAAATGTTGATTTTTAAAATTGTTATACTCAAAGTTTTACAAATTGAAAAAGGTTTAGATTTTTAAAATTTAAAGTTTACAATGGCATTACTTTAAGGAATGCATTCAAAGTTTGCTGTATAAAAATCTCTTTTTTTATGGGAGCAGAAATAATTTATTTTTTTTATTAAAAAAAACCATTTTTCTCTTTTAGTTTCAAAATAAAATAAATTTAATGTTTTTAATTTTTGAAAATAATTATATGTCGGGAGTCTAAAGGTACGGTCAGATTAATCAAATATTTGACCAAAAAGAAGTAAACACTATATTATGGAAAGAAGTGTTTGTCCTTCTTAAATAATTATTAAGAAATATAAGTTCCTACTCAATATAAATGGTTCTTCATTCATCATGATACAGGTCAGGGGAATTTGAATAAACATTTTTAAAGACAGTCAATTATTTAACTCATCTAATCGCTCCTTCATTTTCACGGTTTTCTATATTTAACATAAACAATTTACGATAAACATTTTTCCTTCTTAATAAATTAAGAAATTTAATTATAATTGAATTTAAGCGCATTTAGTTTTAAAATAATTTTTCTTTTTCAAAATAAAAATACAAAACTCTAAAGATGAAAAAAAATATTTGCCGAAATTATGTACCTTAACCAAAAAAGAGATGGAATTGTGACTGCGAAACCAATTTTTTTTTTGCAATTAAGAAAATAAAACTGTCAACTTTTGTAATTTCAGTTTAAATTTTTTGGACCAACTTAAATATTTTATAAACAAAATATTAACTGGCTATTGACAGTAAACTCAGGAGAATAGAAAAAATAACTGTTCTTTATTTTAAGGATAATCAACTAAGAATAACTGCTCACAGCTTTAAAATTTAATGAAGTCATATCCTGGTGAAAATTTTATTTAATTTAAAGTATTTTTAATTTTTACATTTCTTACAAAAATTTGATATACTAAATTAAATTAATTTTTTTTTTTCAAATTAATCCAAAATTCTACTTTATCACGTTTTAGTGTTAGAGAAATTTTGAAATGAACTTAAAATCATGTTATCGTTTTTTAGGGTAATTACGAACATGTTTTGTTGTAATGAAAGGTAAAAAAAAGATTTAGAAGATATTATTGTTATTAAGAAATTCCAAACATATTAACATTTTCAGTATACATTTTGTGTACAATCGACTCTCACTCCACCTTTAAATTGATGGTTTTAAAAGAATTTATAGAAAAATGTAAATTCTTAAATGCTATGCCAACACTCACATAATCATTTGTTTGTTAAATTGGCTGGTAATTAATGTAAAAAAAATTCTATAAAAAGCAACAATTAAGAGTTACTTGTTCTAATCCAATCTACAAAACTTGCAAACAAACAAAACAATAATCAGAAACACTCGAACACAACAGCAAAAAAAAAAAAAAAAACTTAAGAATAATAAAATCAACACATTAATAATAAACACAATTAATTTACTTACCAAAGAAAACAAAAGAAAAAAAATTCCAACATTAACTTAATCAACAACTCGCTATCAGACAACAATGCGTGCATAATAATCACAATGAGAAGCCCACAATAAAATACACTTAGCACTCGCCGCATTAACGTACATACGTTCTCAGTTAGACTCACAGCAAAAGCCGTAAAATTAATTGACCAATGCGTTGCCATGATAAACGGGTCAAAATAAGTTGTTTGAAAAGAAAAGTTTGTTAAAATTACAAGAAATTACCGAAGAAACAAAAAATAACTTTGTAAACAATCAACAAAATCAAATTATTGCTCTCATGTAAAGAACGCATAACTTTTTTCATTCTGTTGTGACTTTAAGTAAAAATACGTTTCATTTTCAAGGCTTATGAGTTCTTTAATAAGTTCCTACTTTTCACAGGGGGTCTGTAATCAGTGTTTCAATTGTTTTTTTTTTTCTTTTTCTAACGTGATTTTTATTCTTTATTATTGAGTTTTGATCATTTATTTTATTATTAATTATTTTTTACAAAATGTTTAATGAATGCATTTTAATGTGGGAAATAATTCATTTATAAGTTTTATTATTTTACATGTTCAATAACAACTTACAATTGATGCATTACAAATAGAAGGCGATAATGACTCATTATCATATTCTGACAGCATAATAAAAATAGTTATTTTATGGTGTGAATCATGTTGGTAAACGATCAGTTTATGTTCGCTAACGTTGACTTTATTGTGAAAAGACTTCAGAAAGCCCAGCATTCAACTTGCTGTACTTAATTACTAAATCAACACGTTTCCTGCTTGCGAGCAGAGTTGTATTTAAAATGAAGACTTCTTATATTTAAATTAACAGTTTACACAACTAACAGATCCGTAACTTACAGATATTCCTGCCAGCCAGGCTTTTATAAATCTTCTGCAAGGATGTCAAACATGACTAATAATGGATAACATATCTTAAGCAAAGTTAAAATTCTGATATCTTAACAGTCACAAATATAAAATAAAATCAAGTGAGAGTGCTATATTCGGCTATGACGAATCTTATAAACGCTTCACCATCTATGTAATTCTAGTTTAGAGAAGTAATTCCAATCAAACTGAAATATTGGGGTGACAGAGAATTAAAAAATAAAAAAAAAATAGAACTGCATATCTTAAGATCTCTTCAAGAACTTTAAAATGATACCCATGTTGATGTTTTAAACAATTTGAAAATTTCAGAGCCCCGTAACTTGGAAACGCCATTTTTTTACTTGACTAAGAGAAATTACAGTTTAGCCAGAACTTCTTTCTTGTTTGGTAAAGATTGAATTGATTGAAGATTTAAAATCTTTTCTTTTTACGATAAAATTTTTAAGAGAATAATATAATCAATGTAAATAACTTAAGAAGTTAAAATAAATATTGCTTTTAATTTTCTTTTTTATGACGATTAGACCCGTCCACATTGTGCAACTTTTGTTGTGCAACTCTCAAGACTGCTGGTGATAACGGTAACACGAAGATAGGGGCGTTTACGCTTTCATTCTATTATTTATAATTTTAAGCAAAAACCAAGTCTGAGCAATTAGTGCAGGAATTGCAGAAACAAATTATTAATTTGTAGACACGATGCGATTTCTAGAGAGGATTCAGGTAAAAAGCAGAAATAAATAGTTCATGGCTGGACGGAGACTTAGAAGCTGAAAAGGTGGGAATTATGCTCAAAAAATATTCGTTTAAATAAAATTTTCGTTTTACCAAAAATTGG
Source organism: Gymnosoma rotundatum (assembly GCA_916610165.2). Classification (NCBI taxonomy): domain Eukaryota; kingdom Metazoa; phylum Arthropoda; class Insecta; order Diptera; family Tachinidae; genus Gymnosoma; species Gymnosoma rotundatum. The sequence goes on along the minus strand of OU744338.1, from coordinate 137,084,407 downwards.
TATTATTAGTCTATATATAAAACAAATTGTTGAAAGTGTGTTGTGACTTTATAACTCGATTTTATAACCGAATTCGATTAAATTTTAAGGGTTTGTTCGTATGGTCGTGTAAATGGTTTGCTCGAAATCAGTTGACGCATTCGTAAGCTATGACTTTTCATGACGACATGTGATTTTGTCCATATAAAAAACAACAAATACGTAGGCGTCTATAAGTGACTTCATACACACGGTATTCAATGTTAAAATTTAATGCGTAGCGACGCACGAAGGGATCCGCTAGTCCTTTATAAGTATAAGGATAATTTTAAATATGGTCTCATAATCAAAAAATAAAAAAAGTCATCTTAACAAGGAATATACAATCAACTAAAAACCAACAAGGAGTTTAAAATAACTTACGACAAATTCATTTAAAAAAATTTCGAATGTTGTGCATTTAAAAAGTAGTAAACGTTGTAGGAAATAATTTTTGCAAATTCTCGAATGATTAATAAAAAATATAATTTTTAAAATCTTGCACAGTGCAGTGACATTGGAAATGTAACAAACCTTTATTTAAATAATATTTTATATATTAACCCAAAAACTATGTCTGCTCTGCTCTGACCTATCTGCTTTATTAAATTTGCATCAAATCAGCCATGTAATCTTCATTACTAAAAAGGTGCATTCCTTTTGCTGTTGGAAGGGTAATTTGTTTTCGTATTTCAGCAACAGTTCTGGTCTGCTGGCTGAGCAAAATTTCTTAATAAAAAGCTAAATAAAAGAGTTTAAAGGAAACCATATAAATATTTTTATTACTTTATAATTTTATGGCGATTTTCCAATAATGACGATTTATCGTTGCTATTGTTTTTTTTTTATTGCACAAGTTGCTGTCGTTTGAGGACTGATGTTTGTATCGTCAATTATTAATAAAAAGTTAAATTATGGCAACATTTTATATCGCTGTGAAAGTGAGTTTGCTGCTAAATATCCTTGTATCCATAATTGTTTTTTTTTTTGCTTTTCTTATTAAAAGCTGAATTCCTTAATAAAAAAAAATTAAAAATTTTTTTTTGTAAATCTCTCAAGTTGGACCATCATAAAACTTTCACATTAAAACCAACACCTTACAAATACGCTTCTAGAATTTTTATATGATACTGAAGTTGAATAAACAATACAAACGTCTGTTGAACATTAATCGACCGATAACACCGCTTGTTGTTAATATTGATGTTGTGGAGAATAACAACAGAACAAAAGAGATGAGAATAAAAAGAAGTGAAAAGCGTAAAGCGTAAAGCTTATCGTCATCACAGGTGTTTGTACGTCTCTTGTTACTTGTCTTCAATTTCATGCTTTATATTGTACAAACATGCATATTGTAATTAAAGGTAACAAAAGCCCACCTTTAATAAATATTTTTTTACGCATAAAGTCTTTTGCATTTTTATCTTTTATGTTCCTTAATTTTGTTTAAGCAAAATATTTCATTAAACAATTTCTTAATATTTTTTATATTATTTTTTGTAAACACCACCAGCAACTTTATCTGCTTAAAATCTAAAAAGCATTTAAGAGAAGACGAAAGGAATCTAGATCACTACCAACCAGATCAAAGAAAAAGAAAAAAAAAACACACAAATATCTTTGAAATGATCAATCTTAGTTTGTGTTTAATATTTTGGTGGTAACATGAGAAGTATTTTGGTAAATTGTGGGGCCAGAATCGGTTTAAATACAATAAAAAAAAGGTAAGAAGACACACTATTAAACACTGACAAAAAAAATATCGGTTGCCTCAAATTGCCAATTAATTTAATTTTTGTTATTGTTTGTGCAATTTTATATCTGGTCAAATCGCAACCCCCTTGTACAAGGTGTCCTCCGGGAAGGTATGTTACTTTGTTTGTTTTTAATTTTTGATTAAATGAAAAATAATCGATTTAATATTATTAAATGTTTAATCTGATAACTGCACTTTTGTATGGAATACAATATCAGATAAATCTGCGCCTCTGTAAATGCGAGCCCTTTATATCACATTTTTATTTCATTCACAAACATTTTCTGCGGTATTTAATTAATTTTATCACGAATACTTGGTTTGAATTACTCAGACGTTTCTGGTTTAATTGAATAAACCGTGTTTTTAGATATCCACACAAAAAGAAGTACGAAGCCGTTAAATCAGGCGACCGTGGAGGCCAATCATCATCACTATTTCTTGAAGTAACTTTTTGTGGAAAGAGGTCTCGCAGCACCTTGAATCCTAAGTGTATACGATATGGCACCGTGCAGGTGTGGCATAAAAATTTTTCAATCACACCCAGAAAAATAACATGGTTGTGATATGGTCGCAATAACCATATTATGTTCTTTGTAACAATGTATAGTTGAGGGGAACAATTTTACTTGTTTTTAACAAAACTTTTGTCACGACAAACATTTTTTGTTAACATTTAACCATTATGTGGTTACTGTGCACTATAATGCAACATGGTTGCTTTTACATTAAAAAAATTCAAACCACAACCAAAGTTTTATTACTTATTATTAATAATATAATTGCCCTATTCACAAGCCCCCTAGTACGTGCTAAGTGCTAACAAAATACAACGGTGCTAGCTGTGTTGTTGGTAATTTTCATGCAAACATGCGATACAACACTTAGTACTTTTTTTCATATGTTTTTCAAACGTTGTATTTGTTTAAATGTTTTATGTTTAAATGAATTATTATTTTTGTGTTCATGTGTGAATTATATTAAATTAAATTAAAAGATATTTTTATTAGTTTTATTTATGTAATTTATTGATTTGACTGATTTATTAGAAAGTTGAAGTTGAAAGTTGCAAATATAAAAACTGTTCTTTAAGATTTAATATTGCTTCAATGACTCGATTTCTAATATTTTGTATGGTACCGCCATCACCTATACCAAAAAGAGATGCTACCTTACGAACACAAGCACCATTTCCTGAAGATCCCAAGCAGTAAAGAACAATTTTAAGCTGCAAGTCTTTCGCCAATTGTGTGAAAAACATCGTCATTTTTTATAAGGTTGAATATATAGGCAAATTCCTCTGGCCGTAGTCGTATCATATGAAGAAATCTGTTTTCATCAAAATATCTTAAAGCCCGATTATGCCATAATGATGATTTTGGTAGCCCTAAATGTATAATTCTGCGACTGGAGAGCAAGTACATTAGGTTCATCCTAAAAATGTCTTGAATTTCATCCTCACACCAAAAATTTATTAATTTACTTTTTTCTGTTTTCTCCCCCATTTGGCTTATAAATAACAAACGATGAATAGCACTTTACTTCTTCTTATTTACTTTTTGACATATGAAGTACAATGTACAATGGCACACTGATACAATAGTTGTTCACAAAGAAGTAAACAAAAGGTAGTATGCAATACTACCTACACCTTAGCAGAGCTTGTGAATACGGCAAATATATTTAACCATAATATAATATTATTAATCAAAGTATAATTAAAAGCACAAAAAAAAGTAATATTAGTAATATTTTTGTTGGCTTAAATTTGAAAATGTGTTTTGTTGTTAGAAAAAATAAAAAAAATTAATATTTATGTACAAAATATATGTAATAAGAAATTATATACAAAATATGAAAACAAATAAAAAGTTAAGAAAAACCTTTCACAACAGATCAAATAAATATAATTCTTTTCAGGAATCTTTTATTAAATTAATTATTTTCAATAAAATTAAATTTAAATTATCCCGATTTAATGACATTTTCAACCATATTATATTATTTTAATCCAACATAATTATGTTTATACATAACCATTTTATTGCTAAGCTAGACAACAATATGGTCGCACGATAAACTATGTTTTGCTAACAACTATACAATGCAACCATAGTATTTTGCTCTTAGATTATTGTTACCTCAACCATGTTTTTTCTTTGCGTGCATATCACGATATGGTTTTTTCATTTTCAAAGAAGTAAGATCTAACGATTCCTCCTGACCAAATTGCACGTCAGACTGTCACTTTTAATGGGCACTATGCTGACTGATGAATAATTTGACGGTTTCACATTGCTCAGAACTGACTATTCTGTTTATTCACATATTTATTCAAATAAAAAACTCTTTATGATTTTTTCATGAAACTCGGGGTTGCCATGGGCGAGCTGTAACATCCTTTTGGCGTATGTACGGCGGCGTAAATGGTCTTGCGGAAGAAGGTCTTGTGTAAACAGATCCTCTTTCTTCAAAATCATTCACTACACGAAAATTTCACGTAAAATTCTCATCGTCACAGTAATCGATGAGTGATTTTCATTAAATGTTTTAACGATTAAAACAAGTTGGTTTATCAAATATTTTTCCATAATAAATTTGTCGCTTCTTTACTTCCTGACTGCCAAATGTGAGCTGTCGAGACTAATGTTTACCGAAATAGCGGTAAAACAAAATATTATCTCTTCCCGGTGGGCACACGTTATCATTGAAAAGCTTTATTGAAGCTGCTCTTGGAACTGAATAACCGATCTATTTGACTGACTTAAATGTTTAGTACTAAAGTATAATTTTTGCGCTGTTAAAAATTGGCCCAGTTTTATATTAAATGTTACTACGTTTCTGAAAATTATTTGTACAAAATTTTCTGTTAAAAGTTCTTAGGCCTGACTTAATATCATGTTAATTTTTGACATTTAGCTGCTCATACTGCTAACAAAGTAAAAGTGACGGTCCACAATGATATACATATTTATAAAATTTTATGTACTTTTGAAGCAGAGCTCTGTACGGAGTACCCTTTTTATTAATACACAAGAAGCTTAAAATATGTATACAACTTTTTATCACATGTCTAAATGAGAAACGAAAATGTTGAAATCCAATAAATAAGTATTAATTTGCAATAAAAGTCATGAAAGATTATTACTTTTTAATTTATTAAAACATTTTTATTACATTTTTGTAATAATAAGAAAAAAACTCAATTTTTTTCAGGTGTATAAAAATATTAATTTTTTATTTTGGGACTCGTTTTCTTTTGATGATGATGATGATGATGATGATGATATTTTGTGATGAGGGGGGTGTATATAAACTGCCAAACATGATGCTGCTGATGCTTGTTTACCAGAAACAAAGCATTTACCTGAGCGATAAGATGCTAATATAAAATTAACTGATTAAAATGCAGTTTTGGCCCTCATTTTGTTTTTTATTTTTATTTTTGTTTTTTTTTTTAAAGCTATGATTTCCCAACAGCAACACCGATAAAGAAAAAAGAAATATCAAAAAGAACTGTTGTTTTGGAGGGACCTACATTTTACATTGTTTGACTTAATAAGCATAAGATTTTTTGTTGCTTTTTATTTGAATTTCTCCCGCAAAGATATCATCGACAACGACAAACTTTAACCTACAAAATGTAAAGACAAGCTCATCATTGCAAGCATCTTTAGCATCAACAATAACAGCAGCAAACAATTAATATGAAAGACAAGAATGCCAGTAGAGTGTTTGTCTTAATTTTTCAAGTTTTAGATGGTCATCACTGCACTCAGGTTCGATCGATATTTTTCAACAATCGATTTTAAGGTTGCTGAATGTCGCTTCCATTTAAATTTGAGTGTGAACTGACGCTACAACTGAATCTCAGACAAACGATAAAAGTGACTTAAGTGCTCAGCCTCTAAAGCTTTAGTAAATATCTTTTTGCTGTTTAAGCTTTTTTTGTCTTACAACCTGGTCGAAATAAGATGCTTTTTAAAATGTTATAAAAAAGAATTTACTACAAGATTTTTTACAAGCATAAAAAAGGTTTAACATTTCAACTTTTATGACGTTCAATAAAATATCATAAAGTAACAATTTATGAATAAAGTTAGGAAAATACTGAAAACAAATATTAAGATTATTAAACCTTTGGAGAGATTTTAAGCTTAGAAAGAAAATAAAACACGCTTTACTTACTTTTATTATTGATCGAAGTCTTATTTAAGATTTCAGATCTTTTATTTCGTTTATTGCTACAACTAATAACTCGTAAAAGTCAATGAATCTAACATGCAAACTCAGCTTTAATGCTTTAAATGGTAACAACAAAAATAAAAAAATAAACCTTTCAAATCATTATTATGTTTTATTTAAATTTTTTATTGTAAATTGTAGCTTAAAGTTACAAATTATTTTTGCTGTAACAAACAGTGGTGGGCAAACGTTCAAATATTTTATACATTCTATCTTCAATGAGTAAATTGTTTGTTACTTTATGCCTCGAAAGTCATCTGTGGTATGAGCAATTACTTGGCCCCCAAATTGTACTCCACGTTTTGTAAGTTTCTTTCATCATTTTGAATGTGCATGAATTCATTGGAGTTGCTGCTTTTGTTTTGTTGTTAATTGTAAACTGCTGCCTGTAGGTTAACAATTCATTTCATTGCTACGTTTGTATATTTGTAATTTACAAATGCTGTCAGCATAAATGAAGAAAAATGATGAAACCAATCAATAAATCACAAAAATTGACTGAAATTAATTTCAATTACGCACGAAAAAACAAAAAACACTACTAAACATTTTGAACACACACATTGAAATCCCGGCATATTATTTGTTCAAATACTTGTAATAAAAAGAAGTATTAACAACATCTCAAAAAATTATAAAGGAAAAAAAAAATAAAACAAAACTGTTAAACAACATGCAATTGAAAGAAATAGTTTATTAAAGAGTTATTTGCTTGATTTTTGATTTGAGAACATTTAAGTACACGCAAACTCGCATACCCATTTATAAACTACTATTTATTAGCACAAATACACATGCAACTAAATTTAGTAAATACAAAATCATAAATGACGTTTTTGATTTACACATGAAGATTGATACTTTTTTCTACTGATTGTTGTGCAATCAATCGAAACTGTTGATGAAATCAATTTGAAATGTCATGAGAATTTTGTAACTCTTACAAAACGAAATGTTTATTTAAGAGTTTAAGGATAAAGAAACACTATTTGCAATTAATAATTTTCAATTAGATTTAGCTTCGTTATTTATTTCACTGATTGTAAGGAACAAAAAAAAAAAAAAAACTTGAATACCAGCAGTATCTTATAAAACAGTTCGAATAAAATATAAATTAGAAAATAAAACAACTATAAGTATTTTTGTTGAATTCTTTTTTTTATTTATTTACTTATTTCAGCGTAAAGATGATTTGAAAATTTTTCTTTATTTTCTTCGGACAATTAAGCTAAACTTTTTTGATCTTCTTGCAGTCTTGTCATTGGAAACATCTTGATTTAAATAAAAAAAAATTGGCAGTCTTTTGAGATGAGATAATGATTTATTTTTTTTTTAAAGTGTCTTTTAACATTTAAAGTTTATTCTATTTTATTTGTTAATCAGGCTTGATTGTCTATATAAAATCAATTAAAATAATTACATCAATATTTTACTATTTCAAAAAGTTATTAAATTAAAATGGAATTAGAAATCGTTTTATAGGGATTTTCTTTTAATATTGATATTCAAATCTAATTTACTCTTAACTAAAAATAACTGGTTGCTGCACTGGGACAAAAGTTATTTAATATCAATTTAAAAGAAAAACTGTAGAAAAAATAAATTTCGCAATTTAATTACGGTGGTGCAAATAACTTTAATGGGAAAGTGAAACAAATTTCTTAGGTACATATGTACATATATGTGTCTTAGAAAAATTAAGTGTATAAAAATGGTAGCTGTAAATATAAAAATGAACGCACAAAGTTTTAATGGAAAAATATTTTCAGAAGATTTGATTATTTTCTTATTTATTTAACCGCCTTATAAGAAAACGTAGCCTTAAGGCCATAAGCTATAAGATATCTATCAAAAATGTTTTTAAAGAACCAACTTGCATTTTCAATAATGAAAAACTTTTCGTCGCCACGAATTTTTTTTAGTTTACCTTGAAAAAATTCGTTCAAAATGATGATTGGTTGCTTATTTAACTTTTGGAGATCAATAATATGGAGATTGACATATCCAGATATTTAATACAATAATCGAGTATTTTTTGCCTTAAACTTATAATAATTAAGGGTGCAGTAGCTTAGATGGACTGATAAGGTGCTATTGATTCAATGGCCAGTGTTGGTAACCCGGTCGCTATCAATTTTACAACATTTAAATTTTAAAACAATGCAACTTTCTTCTTTGCCGGTGGTACTCTACAGCAAATGGTCAGCGAAGTAAAAATATATATGATATAGCTGTACTTGCTTCAAAGTTAATGCTCCTGGTAACACTAGAGGCGCTGCAACATTGTTCTAAAAAATAAACATAAAGTGAAAATACCTACCTATACCTTGATTCTCTACACTATCCCTCTCCGAAGAAGATATTACAATTAACACAATTAATAAACAGGTGTATAAGTGTTACTTTACTTTAAAAAAAAATTATATTTTTTAAACTTTAAATAATCTTGATTATATAAAGAATAAAAATGCTATAATATAATAAATTTGATGTCTTTTCAAATATTTATTTATTTATTTATTTATTTAAGTCTAAGGGGAATAATCCAAACAGACTTATGAAATAACATACTTAAACATAGCTTATATGTAAAATAGTTTATAATAATATAAAATTATTACATGCTCAAAATTATACAATATTAATACAGATTTTGCAACACAGCATTTTTAAAATGAGTTTTTAATGCATTAAAGTACACAGTATTGGGCTATTTAGAACGTAATTTCTTTGGTGTAAGGCGACAAAAAATAATCTTCTATGACGAAATGATAATCTGAAAAAGTAATTTTCTGTAAAAGTTCAGGGCAATCAATATTTCCATTTATCAAGTCAAATATAAAAAGCATAGACTGTACTTTGCGTCTTTTTTCTAAGGATATTAAACCCAGATGTAAGAAACGAGACTCATAAGTAGAAGCCGGACAAAGTAAATTAAGGTAAGGCAAAGCAAAAAGAATAAAACATTTCTGTATCTTTTTAATACGATTTATATGAATGGCGCAATGAGGACTCCAAATAAATGCACCATATTCCAATTTAGATCTTACGTACGACGGAAAAAGAACTTTAACTGTATACGGGTCTACGAAATCTTCACTGCTTCTTTTTATTAATGCAAGCATAGAGTAGGCTTTAGGTATAAGCTTATCTAAATGAGGCTTGAAAGTCAATTTGGAATCGAACGAAATACCTAAGCCACTGATTTCATTTGTTTTTGTTATATTAACGTTAAAAATCGATAAGTTGAAGATAATGGGATGATTAATCTTGTCTAAGATATATGAAAACATTTGCTCAAGTTTAATGTCAGATTGCTATTGATGCAGTAATCGTTTAATCTGTCAAGATCACTTTGCAATTTACTGACATCAATGATACTGCTTATACTATGAAATATTTTTAAATCATCAGCGTAGAGAATATCTAAAACAATGAGAAATATCATTAATGAAAATAGTAAATAGCAAAGGAACTAGAGTACTTTCTTGTGGAACTCCAGTAATTTGCTCATAATTAATATAATAGTTTATATAATAATATAATAATGCCATATAATAGTTTAAAATTTGAATAATTTTTTAATCCTTTTATTCAGAGTAAAATTTTTTTTCATCTTTTTTAAAATATTTTCGAGATATTTACAGATTTCTTAATATTATTGTTTTATATTTTTTCTGTCCAGAAATTAACAATTTTTAATTAAAAAGAAACAAAAATACAATACAAAAAAAAAAACAGTTTTAATAATAGTAATGACTTTAATAACAACAAATTAAATTTTTTTTAAGTTAAATAAATTATCTCTTAAGTCTTTAACCAAAAAAAAGGAATTCTAATAAAAAATAAAATTAAGCATTAAATGTGCTCAACTTATGCTGTTATTAATAACTCTCTTCAAGATATTTTAATCTACTTTAATATTGTTGTGTTTTACGTATCTTAAGTATTAAAAACTAAAACTAACTTAAATATCAAAACTTTTTGAACAAAACATAAATACTTAGTGATTTATTAACAGCTCAACAAACAAACAAACAAACAAATAAATAAACAAACTTAAATAATCGTCTTAAAAAAAGTTATAAGATCTTTTCTCTATCAGTTTTAATACTTGGATTTAAATATCTATTTATTTATTTACATAAAAATTAATAAATAAAAGAAGAGTGCATTAATTTTGTTCCTTTTCTTTGAAGAATAGTGAAATTTGATCCACAGTTTGTGAAGGTTTTCTAATTCAAAAACAACTTGAAAATAAAAGTGGTTAAATCGAAATTAATTTTCACACACTTTCTCTATTCTTGTGTAAATGTTATACCAATTAATACACAATTAACGGTTTATTAAAAAAAAAATAGATATATTTATTTACAGTGGTATAAAAATTATAGCAATTTTACCTGCATTTGTTTAAATTTTATACTATAGAAGTTTGTAACTAAAAATTGTTTATATAGTTACATTAAAAAAAAAAAAAAATTTAAACTAAGTAAAGAGAATTCTTGAGAGGGAGAAAAGAAACCTCAACTGATATAAACATTTAAAGCAAGATTTTAAAATTTATTTATGCAAAGTATCTCGTTACAAATCGTTATAAGATTGATAATCCCTGTTTGATAATAAAATTCAATTTACACTGGCCTTTAAAACTACAGTTTGTTATTATAAAGCTCTGACATTGCGAGATAAAATCTATTAAATTCTTTGGCTAGTGTGTACCTACCTAGAAAATGAAACCAAATGACATGTGTGATATGAGTATGTAAAAAAAGAAATAAAACAGTAATAACACAATTCATATCAAATTTTGTAGCAGGAGTAGATTTGTAAAAAATTATTAAATGTATGCATATGAGTTCGTACATACATCAATCTGTCGTATTATTGAACATACAATCAAACATATTTTTGCTTATTATTCATACTTTTATTTATTCATTCATTCGTTACTATACACACATACGTACATACATAATAATAAATTCCAATGAATAAAAATACAATCTGCTTTGCATTCAATAATATTTGTGGTACTTTTAAAAGCATAATGTGCATGTACATTAGGGTGGTTCCTGTGGTATATAAAAAACATTATTAGCATTTTATATACAACTTAAATTTAATAATTTAATTTTTATAATTCGCTTTCGAGGTTTCTTAAACAATAATTATAAAAGAATTTGTTTATTTTTTAATCTATTTTCTTTTCGAATACACCGTTGTGCAACAAATTTTTCCCCTTCTTAAAAGAAACTATAACTAATAATACCGCGTTAAACGTGCTTCGTTAAAATTTGTTTATTATAATTTTTTTATCATCTGTAGTAAAACGCAGGAAGTTAAGGCATATAATAATTTTCATTTGTTCAAAGACATTTCTCTCTTCCTCTTGGAGAATAATTCTTGCAAAAAACCCGACTTTAAAACAGATTTCATCTGTCGGTCTATAACGGTTCGAGGGCATGGCTACATACATAAAATTACATTGACTATTGGGACTCCCATATATTCCATCTGTAAACTTTATACTTGTTGCAGCAGACTCAGCACTACAGCTCCTTGTTACTTTTAACCGGTAGTTTCTTTGTAAATTCCATCTGTCTGTATATAACAGTTCAAACTACATCAACTATTGTAAGACCCTTTAATTTATAATTTCAAATGTTTATACTTTTTATTATACCAAAGTAGTGGACATTCTATTCATCTTATTTTCAAGTGTTTGTATATAACGGTTCAAAAGATACGGCCTTATAGGTCAAATTAAATTAATTTTGGTAACACCATTTAATTTATAAATTCAAGTTTTAATTTCGTTGTTACAGCAGACTTAGCAATACAGGTCCCTTGTAAGTTTAAGCTGTCTGTCTGTAACGCCTCAAAAGTTCAGCCATATACATCAAATTAAATGAACTATTGGGGCACCCTTTAATTTATCATTTTAAATATTAATATTTGTTACTATTACGGTTATGGCAATCAAAATTCTATCCAATTTGAAAGCATTTGTCTATAACGGTTCAAAAGATATAAGTCAATTTACATCAATTATGGGAACACCCTTTAATTTCTAAATTCAAATTAAAATTCAACTTAAAGCGGGCTTAGCAATACAGGTCCCTTTCAAATTTCAACGTTCTGTCTATAACGGTTTAAAAGTTCGGTCACATACATAAAGTTACATCAGCTATTGGAACACCCTTTAATTTCCAAATCCGAACTTTATACTTGTTATTATAGCGGTGTAATCAATATAGGTTCCTTGCAAATTTCAACTGTCTGTCTATTACGGTTCAAAAGTTTGGCCAAATATATAGAATTAAATTACCTATTGGGACACCCTTTAACTTATAATTTTAAATGTCTATACTTGTTATATTAAAGTTCATAGTAAGCGACATTCTGTTCAATTTTCAACCGTTTGTCTTAACAGTTCAAAAGATAAGCTTATATAGAGCAATTTACATCATCTATGGAAACACCCTTTAATTTTTAGATTCATTTTTGTATTACTTTTTGTTATAGGGACCTATAGCAATACGCAGTCATTTTAAATTTAAAGAAAGTTCCAATTACAGTTCATAATACACGTAAAAAATATATATGTTGTATGGGGACACCCTTTAATTTTTAAGATTATGTACTGCTTTTAAAACGGGACCAATCTTTTTCTCTAAACTGGGATTGCCACCACACAATAAAGATTTCTCGACTACCCTAATAACTATTAATCATTTGATCATATTTTATTGTTGTGAATGTAACACACAATTCTCTTTTTTCTATAGATGTATGAATGAATAAAAGCAAGTACTTTTGCAATTATGTTTATTCAAATTGAATTGAACGTAAATTGTATTTTAGTTGATCACTTGCCAATCAAACATTTTTTTAATACGTCACAAAGCAATTTTTTTAGGAAATAATTTTTCTTAAACGCTTAACTTATTCAAGAATAATTCATGTTATTAGTAAATATTTTTTAAAAGAAATTTATAAAAACTGCTGTACATTTTTATAAATATTTTTCTAATGATTAGTTAGCATTTTTGGTCATTGTTGATAATCACTTAATAAATGAGTGTCTTAATAACAATTGCAAGAAATTAATGGTATTTTTTATTTTATGCAAATAGATCCGGGTAACATCGTTTGTGTTCTCGATCGTGCTTAAGATTACATCATCATCAGCAGATATAAAAATATATAATAAAGTCTTAGTCATGTATTTGACATATTTTTAGTTTAGCAAAAGTAAACTATTGTGTTAAATATTAATATAAAATATAAAATTTGGTTTGCTTCAGGTTAATATTCTTGTACCGCTCAATAAACTTAAGATTCTTTATTATTCTGACATAACTGTAATTAGTTCTATCATTTAAAGCCGATCGTTAAATAAAATGTCAACACAAAATATTCCACAATATTCTATTCAATTCAGTATGACTTTACTGACCCCCATTCCCACACTCATTTGTGCGATTATGTGGTGTTGAATAGTGTTTTTTTTTATTTTTTTATATTTTCGTTTAATTTTTGTTACAGCTGTTTTTAATATTTTATTTCTGTTTTTTTTTTGTTCTAGAATAGTGCCACAAATTATAGATAATGGCAAACAAAGTGGCAAATGTGTGTCTTAATCAAAAATGATACATCATCTCGCACAAAAACCAGACAATTTATTTATTGCACAATTCATTCGTTCTTATTTCACTCGTTTGATTCATTCATTCATTTGGTTTTGTTGGGTTTTGTAAATTCTTTTACTGAGTCTGTGAGTGTGGCGTTGCGTGGCGTGGAGTGGCGTAGTGTAAGTCATTTTGTTTTGCAATGCACATTAATTGAGTTGAAATTACTGAGCATGTGCATTGTTAAATTGAACATGATGACAGTGTTTAATTAAAATAAAAATTATACAATTTGTAATAAATACTCTACAGCACGAATGTAAGTGTTTTGGGCCAAATACTCAAGTTGTGAAAATTGTGTATTGCTAGGGAGGCCATTATGGTTTTAATTTATCACATTTAAGAAATTTAGCTTTTTCCTTCTCACACTAACTTTGAGAATTTTAAAAATATTATCATAAAGTGAACACTAAGTTTGGTGTTGATCAGTTGTTTATTTTTTTATAACTTGATTTATGCAGTCGCCAATAAAATAACGACAAAAATTATTTATTCAGCCTTTCTTTATCTTTCAAATAAATCTTTTTTTAAATAATTTTTAACATATTTTTTTTATCCAGAAACAAAAAATCGTCATATTGTAACAAAAAACCCAGTTGTGGCAATTGAAACATCTTGTTTCTAAATAGCTAAAACTTTTGAGCTGCATTTAAGTGGAATTAATAATTTCAGCTCTTAAGAGTAGTTCAAAAAAATGATGCATGACAGGAAAAGGCCACTTACTTCCTTAACTAAAGCTAACAAACAGAACACTCAAACAAAAATATATTCTTGCCTGAAGGGTTTTTCCTCCTCTCTAAACTAATGATGGTGATCATTTTTATCACAAGCAAATGGTCATTGAAAAGCACTTTTAATGATGTTAGCGCCACATCTTTTGTTTCCAGCAATTATTTGCTCTTTTGAGTCATTTCTTTTAAGTTTAATCACCATCATCACCTGTCATCGCCTTCGTCGTATTCATAATGCCTCAAGTGCAACTGACTTTCAAGTGCAGTTTGTTACTTCAAGTGCCTCATCATAGTCATTCTCATAACGATTTTCAAACTAAGTTAAAACATATTTTTTTATTTTGGAAAAAAAAATAGTTTGTGTTAAATACTCGGGCTGCTCTCTGCTTGTTCCTTTTACTCTTTGTCCAATTTAGTATTTGTATTACTGCATTTGGAAAGTTTTAATCCTGGAAAAAACAAACAGGTTTTTTAAACTATTTCAAAAAATGTTTTTTGCAATTATAGATCTCCTCTTGCTAAACAAATATTGCAGTCACTAAGAAAAAGATGCGGAGAGAGGAAAAAACAAGGAGTGAAAAAAAATAAGTTATATACTTTCGAAAGTCAGTAATTATCTTTAGTTTTGTTGGCAATCTGCTGATTAAATCACGCTGAACAAAACTAAGAACTGTTTTGCCCTTAATGCCATTAATGATTTAAGGAATAATTGTGTATTCTAGTCTAAGGCCTCCTTTAGCAGGTATCTTTTATGAAAGTCAACTATTACCTCTATGTATTTTTTAAAGAGAAATCTGACAACGCTCCTGTAGGGGCCGGTGCTTCAAAGACTATTTTAAGGTTATTCGATCACGTGCAGGAGAGTTCTTCGCTCATCGGTGACAGTAGGGTATCCAGCTTTATTTATTAACTTCATCAGCGCAATGTGGGGTGGGTTTCACTATTTTATCGTTATTACAACGGAATGTGCTCTTCTGAGTTTAGAGAACTTGTTTCTGAAAACCGTAATTTCGTACGCGCAACGCGCTCTGCAACAAGAGCGCATCCCTTTGCGGTTAATTGGCCGGTGAATCGCACTACGCATTACAGAGAAAATTCGTATGTCCATAACCTAATTTCATTGATTTGGCACAATGCGTTGCATCAGTAGGGGTCATCCCCTGAGTGCTGGTTTAATAAAATAAAATATAAATTAAAACTTCCGAAATGTAATATTGAAAAAATAAAAATATCACTACTGTACAATTTATTTCATTCAAATTTCTATTTGCATTTTTGATGGTTATTTATTTGATTTATTTTTTTTTAGTTGTCGGAGGCGTCTTTTTAAGTAAAAGTACAAAAAGTCAAATACAGCCCTATAGACTCAAGTGTCAAGAGGATTTGTAGTAATAGTAATTTTAACATGTTTTTTTCTCAAATAATACTTTGAATGTTTACATTTTATTGAAACAGGACATATCACATGTTGGAAAATGTTTAGCAGGCAGAATGACTGTGTGTGTGTGGTTTCCTTTTTTTTCATCATTATTTGATTTGACGTTTCAAAGTAGTAGCACTCGTCTTGGATCTTCTAAAAAGGAAATTCTATATCGGTTTGTTTCAATAAGTGGGTGTGTGTTCTGTTGTCTGCTGTTTTTTTAGTTTTTGTTTTTTGTAAATTATTCATTAAAAAGCAAAGACTGTGTAAATTCTTAAGTATTTATTAAGTATCAAATAATTTTGTAATGGCACGCCAAGTGAATTTGAGTGTTTGTTTAACATTCATTGAATGGGAATATGAATCGCATTGATGAATTTGATAAGCGCTTCCTTATTTTATTATGATTTTTTTTTGTTGTTGTTCAAAGAATGCTTTAAATTTTCAATACAGCACAAAATGACAAAGTTATAAATAAAGTATGGAATCAAATTATCATTATGAGTTTTATTAATACGAAAAGTACGAAAAAAGTGTTATAAAGTCATGGGAATGAGTCTTTTTATTTATATAAAAATGCATTTCTGTTGTATTGAATAAGAAAAAATTTATATTAATATTTCATTTAAGCAGTTTTTCATTTGTTGTTTTTTCTACTGTTGAAAATGTAATAAATAAAAGGTAATTTATTTTCAATTTAAGTTATTTGTTAGTGCATTCCTTTTTAATTTAATTTGCTAAACGTCACAGAAATCTGTTTATTTTGAGGGCTAGACAAAATTTTTAATTGTTTTCTTTAGTTATAACTTCTACTAAATAGATATTTTCGTTCGCCACAGCTGACAATTTGTCTTGGCTTAAAGCACGAATTTTAAAAAAGACTATACAAACATCAACAGAGAAGTCCTGGGTGTCATTTGTGTTTACTTTAAAAAATTCAAAGAAAAAATATCATTTACAAATACTAAGCATCTTCAGTAGCTAAAATAACTATTCAAGCCAATAGGACTTATGCTGCTGATGTTTTTACACTTAACAAAAAACCATATATTGATTTAAAAGAATATTTTGTGCGTTATTTCAATATAAATTCAGCAATATAGATTATTATTTTAAGTTAATGGCAACTTCTTTAATACACTTAAGATTTTTGTCCAATAGATTTATTAAATAAAAATAATAAATTTAAAAAGTTCAACTGCTTTAAATTAAATATTCTCGAGAGTTAAATTTAATTTAATTTTTTTCTTCTTTTCAAAAGTTAGTGCAAACAAGAAAAAATAATTCCTAGAAAAAAAAAACAACCTCAAAACAGATTTCATTAATAACAGTTAAAAAGTTTGGCCACATACATCAAATTACATCAACTATTGGGACACCTTTTATTTCCAAATGCAAATTATAAACTTGTTGTTATAGCGGACTTATCAATACAAGTTCTTTATAAATTTCAACCGCCTGTCTACAACTGGTCATAAGTATGGCCATATACATCAAATTAAATGATCTATTGAGGCACCCTTTATTTTTTGATTTTGATTATTTATACACAACAATCATAGTATTCGTAATCGACATTCTGTTCAATTTTCAAATGTTTGACTGTAATCGATCAAAAGATAGGCCCATATATGTATGTCAACTGACGTCACCTATAAGACCAATTTTTATTCTATTACTTTGTACTATTGGTAGCTATAGTTATATGCAGTTTTTTTAAATTGTAAATTGGCACCCTGTACGGTTCATAATATATTTGACAGAAATTTATTTTTTATCGGTTATAAAATATTGTATGTCCTCCCAAATCTTACCCTTTGAAAGATTCTTACGAAGTAGAGAAATCCTAGTCCTCCCAGCACAAGTATGCGCCCGAATAATGAGCAGATTACCTGATCCAATAATGATACATACTATTCAGCATTAATTGAGTTTTCTTTTTCCAAAAAGAATTGGTCTCATTTGGTGAATTTGGTTTCATTTCTATTTACCAATAATGAATAAATGTTTTACCAGCAGTGAAGTATTGGCAAAGATATTGATCATGCTTGCAAGTAAAATAATATAGAAACATTTTAGCGATTTCATTTAGT
The DNA here is from genome assembly GCA_916610165.2 of Gymnosoma rotundatum. NCBI lineage: Eukaryota > Metazoa > Arthropoda > Insecta > Diptera > Tachinidae > Gymnosoma > Gymnosoma rotundatum. The sequence continues at coordinate 137,066,450 of OU744338.1, read as the reverse complement.
CCCTATTTATACCAGAAAGATTTGTTGTACACAGTTGTTAAGGCAAAGTTGAAATCGGTGGTGTAAAATTGCAAAATATTGCCGATGATTTTTTAAATAACTATTTTAATTAAATGTCCTTAACGATTGTCATCATCATTTAGTGATATTTGACTACGGTTTTGTTAATTTATTGACTGTTGGCGTGTTAAGATATTTTGGCTTTTAAGTGGAAGCCTTTAGGGAACGTTTGAAATAATTTTGTTCGATTCTTTATAAAATACTGAATTTCGTTTTAACCTGACTGTACAAAAAATTGTATTTGTAAAGAATAAATAACATACTGAAAACATGTCCTGAAAGCATAATATAATTTTATTTTCGAATTTATAAATTTTGTGTTTTTTGATTAATTAAATAAGTAAAAATATATTTTCTGATACTTCTTCGAATTTTTTGTTTTTTTTTGGTCACAATCTAAAAAACAGTTTTCTTTAAGTGTATTTCTTTTAAATATTTACAAAGGCTACTGTAAATTCAAGGTTATAAAAAAAGTTTCATTTGATATGTCTTGTATATTGACGTGCATGGTCTACAGAAATTAGTTGATGAGCAGTAAAAAATTTACTTTAAATACAACAAACATACGGCGACAATAAAAAAAAAAACAACAACAAATGACAGTGATGTTTATAATCATGATTAGGATTAAAGCCGAAAAATAACAAAATAACCGAAGGAAATGCAGAGAAAACTAAAAACTATTTTCGTTGTTAGAAATTGTTTTTACTTAAAATTGATTTTGTCATGAATCTGAATGTTTAATGCTGTGTCGGTTTTTGTTGTTGTTGTTGTTGTATTTTTTTGGAACTTAAATGTTGATTATAATTTGGTTATAATAATTTTCTTTTTTCCCTTTTGTGATATTCAAGTCAAATATTCATGGTTAAATTTTAATTACGTCAAATTAATTTCCAATTAATGTTGATGTACTGTCATTTATAAAATGTTTTATTAGTTTGGTAATTACCAATTTTTTCTGTCTTTCATCTGCTCTTTTAAATATTTTATGGTTGTCTTGGTTTTATTTTAAGTTCTTTAGCTTTAATTTCTTGTCTTTTATCACAATAATTTAATTCTGATGTTTCTAATAATTTAGTTTCTTTCTTTTTTTTTAAAGTATTAAAAATTCATTTATTTTATTTAACTAATTTCTTCATAAAAAATGAAATGTGATGTATTACAAGCATGGTTAATTAATGGCTTAGTTAAGCTTGTGTTCTTTCCTTACAATTCACCAAGTAGTAAATTAAAATATATTAGTTGGTCGTTAGTTATATGCGTTTGCAAGAGAAGATTTATTAGAAAGCCCATAAAAGGATAAATTGTAAAAATTTGTGCATAAAATGCTCTCTGCTATTTTTTAATTAATATGAAGACCTTTTTTTTGACTGTTATATAAAATGAAATTCCTCTTTAAATATAAACCTTTAAACAGGTTTTATTATTTCATTTATCAAAGAAAATCCCAAAATATTTAAACTGATATAAATTTATTGTTTCTAAATAAACAAGCATTATATTAATTTAATATACACACATTTAAAGATAAAATAAGAGAAAAATAGATTATCCTTTAAGCAATTGTGTAAGAAAGAAATGAAGAATATGAAACACGTAGTGAAACAATAAATATGGCAACAGAAATCTTATTGTTGTGTTGCCTATAAATATTATGCTGCTTATGTTTTTTTTAAATCTTTTTGTTATTGCTTTTTATTGTATCAACAAAATCTATGAGCAATAGATTTTAGCTGTCAGATGTTTCATGTTATCAATTACAAAGTACAAACCGCTCATTATCCTTAACGAAGTAAAATTAACCTGGATCAAAATCTTGTTAAGAAAATCAACCAGATACTTCATGCAACAGCTGGAATTTTATGACTTCTGCAACTGCAACTGTAACAGAAACGCCTACCTAGACAGTATAACAAAAAAAAAAAAAAAATTAAAAACCATATAATACAGGTGTACTTTGTACCTTGTAGTGCATAGTAGTGCAAAGTAAAATAAACTGGCGACAGTTAAACCTACAAGATATTTTCTAATTAAATTGACCTTCAAATAAATCATTACACTGATCTGAGTTAAAGGTTTTCTATGATGCTGACTAACAAAAAACTATTTTAGTCATGGCCAATAAAATTAAATTGTAGACCCAGACATTTATCATCATGTTCCTTTAATTTTGCTGTTGTCTATTGTCAATTAGTCGGCAAACTAACAAAAAATGGGTAAATTCTTTTACGAATGCACTACAGACAATTTTCAGATCCTTCACAACAGGTGAATATTTTTCATTCCGTTTGTAAATTGCATCCTCATAAATTATATTTTATATCTGCATCTTTTGTATTTAATTAAGCATTGACCCACTATTTTTGAACATAAATAATTTTGAAAGGTCTCAGTCAAATAACTAATTTTAATGTATACTACTATAGTTTTAATTATATTGCGATTTAAAGTGGTCTTATGCAATTAAAAAAAGGCTGGGACGCGAGTGTAAATTGCGCTTAAATTTAAGTTTTCTCAGCATTTTTGTGTCGTTTTAATTTTCAAGCAATTGTTGTTTTTTTATTGAATATTTATAAACATGTAAGTGTTTCTAAAAAAAGGTTCATAGAAAATAGAAATTTCAGAAAAGTGTAAAATACATCAAAAAGTAAGAAAAATGCCTTAAAAATAAAAAGATCCCCAAATACTTTTCAAGAAAATAAAAAATTACACAAAAAAAAGAAAAAATAAATAAAAAATGAAAGAACAAAACAACAAAAAAAAAAAATAAAAAACTAAGCTGTATTGAACAACAGAAGAGTCTCAAAAAAAAAAAATTAACCAAATTCTACACAAAAATAAATTAAGTAGTGCAAGTCATGGATGTTTTCATTGCTTCCTTTGCACTTATTTTCTATAATGTGTTTTTAAAAAGATTTTTTACTCTAGTTAAGTTACAATTTTTAAACTCATAAAAAACTCTCAATTTAAAAATAATTAAGATAAAAAAAGATGTATTAACCGTTCCAATAAAAAGTTTAACCCTCTAGTGCGCCGTGATGCAAATTTGAATCATACCGAATATCTCTCTGTAGCTTCAAAATTTGAAAACAGTTTTATGTAAATGTTCGTTATATGTTGTCTCCATTTAATAGACGTCGTTTTCTCTGCTTTTGAAGTACCGTTATAGCAGCATTGAATTATTGTGCAATTTTGAAGTGCCTGCTCATTCGTTTGTTGTGCGTAGAGCAAACAGTGTGTTTTTCTGACCTTAAAATTTATTAAGTTCAACAAGTTTATAAACAGTTTTGATTTTTAAATAAGTTACACTCTTTTTTTATTACAATGTTATAGTGTGTTTTGTTTTTTAATGGTAAGAACTTTGCGCTAACTGTGCAATGATGCAAATTTGCATCAAAGGATTTTTCGCCTCCTGCGCCCTTATAAATGAAAATTATACAAACTGCTAGAACAAAAGTTTGCTTTTAAACCATTTCCTTTCGTTTAAGTAGTATTTTACTTAATTTGGTTTTCTTGCGCACTAGAGGGTTAAAAATTTAGTTCCATTTTAATACAACTATTCAAGTTTATAATATTTACGAGTTGCTTGCATTTACTTTAAGAAATTATAAAAAAAAAATAATAATGAAAAAACGTATCCTAATCATTGACTTTTCACTGGTTTTAAGCATTCGTTTAAATGCCAAGCCGTTTTAGTAATGTGAACTAAAGCTCACCCTTGACAATCTAATATTAAATTCATCCGTTTTTTCGTCTAATTGAACCAGTTTTTTTGCTGGGTCTTTTTTTGCTGGGTAGTTAAACAACTTCCAATATGGAGGCAAATAAAATTTCATTTTTTTTTTTCATCGTATGAATTGTTTATAAATAGTCCTTCAAAAGTAGTGTTCTATTTTTCTAAAGTTGAACAGAGATTGACACCCTGAAATTTTAGGTTAGTAATTCCGTAGCCCTAAAAAAAAACCAAATGCTTTTTTATTTTTAATATTTTAATATATTTAATATCGTTTTTTATTGTTGTTTTATTGTCTTTTGTAAAAGTAATTTTTTGTTTAAAATTTTTTTATAGGACTATAATTTGCAAAATATAATTAAATTAATGCTACTTAAAAACTAGAATACAAAACAATTTAATAATAAATTAAAGAAATGAATATCATTATTTTAATACAAAGAAAATTATATGAAAATTTCATAAAATACAAATTTTACAAGATACAAAAAAAAATATTCATATTTTACAATTTTGTTTTATTTTGATAATTTTAATTTAAACTTATAAACATAATCAGTCACTATTAACATGGTAAATACTTTAAATTATTGTTTATATTTCTTTGAGTGTAAAAAATGTTGAAAGAAAAAGAAAGATTTTTATTCACATTAAGTTTAATAAGAAAAAAAAAAAAAATATGGCTGCTTTGCATCAGTTTCATTTAAAGAGGTGGTTGATTTTCATTGATTAAGTACCAACTAAATATTTACAAATGTAATTGATTTTTTATTTATTATATTTTAAATGAATTAATTACTGACTGGGAGGACGTTAAATGTGTTCTTATTTATTTTGTTAAATCTTAAAACTAATCGTTTTCTTATTTTTTATTTTTAAATGTACAGGACGTAGTTAACAAATTACTTAAAATTTAATATTATATCACATGTTTATAATATTTTAGCAAAAAACTGAACATTGCTCCAGTTTTTTGTTAAATATTTTAATCAGTTTTTATTTGTTTTTTGCAATTGTACAACATTCTTTTCACTTGTGTGTGTGTGTGTTTGTATTTACTTTTCTAACTTGTAGAATGTTGTCTTCTTGAAATATTCTTACAATTATTTTTTTTTTGTTTTGCTTGGAATGTTTTCGTATCATTAAGTTTTGCATTACCTTTGGCCAAAATTTGTTTTCTTGTTTGTTAAAGAATGAATGAAGAAGCATAAGTAAAGAGAATCATTTCGAAAGCCGTTTTCTTTTAGCCGTGTTGCTTTAAACCGAAATGAATAATGCACAGATTTGGTTGTCTTTTGGTTGTATTAGATGCCGGTTTGGAGTCGTGGTAGTGCAACAAATGTAGCAATTTGTTAGATAAAAATTTCTGTTATTTAAATTAAAGAAGAGAAGAAAAAAAAATCCCTTCTTTTGAAAATTATTGTTACTGGAGCTATTGCTCCTCACACTGACCCTTTAAGATGCAGAAACTTTTAATATAACAAATTTTAGTATTGAGTTGTAACTGTTTGTCGGTCGTAAAACTATAAAATGTTGCATGCCTTGCCCTCAATTTTCTGTTGCATGCGGTTTTATCGTTTTGGGCAAAAGGAATAAAAAATAATGTCAAAACTAAAAAGAAAAGAAATACAAATTGAACATGATTGTTCATTTAGTGATCGGCAAGACGTCAGGTTTTGATGTTTTTCTTGCGTTATCTTTGCCTGCCTGGTCACTTTGTTTGTATTGGTAAAAGTATGTCTAGCTCTGAATGTTTCTGGTCGTTCAAAAAGACAAAAAAAGGTAACAAAGTAAAATACAAATAAATAAAAACGGCAAAAAGTAGTAACGTGCAATTGAATGTGTTTGTTGTTGTAAAATATGCATAACGTGTCTACAAGACTGTGTTTCTGCCGGCTTTTTGTTTTCTGTTTTCGGTTTTGGTTTTGCTTATTTTGTTGTTTTTCTAGCTTTTTGTTTTGTTTCTGTTTCTCCCTATCGCTCTTTTTCAAAATTAAATGAATTATCCATGCTTTTTGTTGTTGCATGCAAACTCAATAGTCTGAATCATAACAAGGTAGAAGAGGGAATTTACAGTAACAACAACATTTACAAATTTAACGCTGACTTTAGAAGTTATTTTAACCGTTTAATAAAAACCAGCAAATGAAAAGCTCTGCCACCGCACAGACGCGTTGCGAGCACAACGAAAGTACACAAGAAAATCGTAACAATCTGTTGCAACAAATGTCGTCAGCAGAATTTGATGCTCATTTGCATATTGGCTTGCTGGTTACGCTTGTTGGCATTGCCATTGTGCCAAAAGGTTTTTTATGACTATAATTTTTTTGCAAAGTTGTTGTATTGGCTCATTTTTAAGTCTCCTTTATTACCTCCATAATTTGTGTACCTTGTTTGTTGCTGTTTGGTTGCTCTACTGCTTTGTTTATCTGCATGTCTGTCTGTCTGTTTATCTGTCTCAAAGTTTGTCTGTCAGTTTGTCTTCATATTTCTGTTTTGTTTTGTATCATGTTGTTGCAAGAGGTTTTCTATAATCCGTTTGCCTGTATTTTTCTCGTTTTGCTTTTTGTTATTTGCAAAGCGCAAAAAAGGAAATAAAGTCATGAAAATGTAAAGAAAAATTTAAACCTTTTGCTGTAACGAGATACAAATTTAAAATGGTAATTTAAAATGATTGACTGCGACCAAAAGAACAACGGCAGGAAAATACCAATTTAATAAAACAACAGTAATGCGTAACACAGATCAATGTCAGTTGAATATAGAATCTCTTTTTTAGAAAGAATCTTTACAAACGTCAGCTAAGAATATTTTTCTTTTTGTTGTTTTCTAACTTTGAAAAACCTGGCCTAATTCTAGCATTTAAGAACTAATAGTTAGCTTACTTTAAATATGAACGGCGACCGTCCGTCCAGAGTTTGAGGAATTTCCTCCTGTGGATGAATGAGTTGTAGCACTTCTAGGACTGGGACATGGCGGCAAAGGTAGACTCTGGTGTTGTATGCTACTGCTTTGGTTGGTAGGAGGCAAAGGTAGTGGCATCGGTTGTTGCTGTTGTTGGGGCTGGCCCGGCTGGCAGGGCGGACCCATTAGCATAGTAGACTGTTGTTGGGGATTGGTGTTGTTTCGGTTGTGGTTCTGACGGGAACCATTGATATTGTGATGCATTTGAGAACGAAAACTTGCGTGCTGTAAGTGGTGTTGCTGCAGCTGAGCTTGAGGATGCAAGTGATGGAGATGATGTGTCTGCATGTGATGATGATGAGGAGCCATTGGCATATGAACACCGACTCCAGTACAGTGGCCTGCTACACCGTGTGGTCTTCTTTGGTTGTTGGGTACATCCGGTAAAGCAAAGCGTAACTTTTCCCAGAAAAGTTTATCACCCCACTGCAAGAAGGCGTTGGTTTTTAAATACAGTCTTAAATCAGGATCTAAATCTTTCTGTGGAACTTCTCCCAGGACAATGACAATGAGACGTCTTCTTCTGTCGCGCAGCACCGATTGATGAGCAGATTTGAATTCAAAGCGGCACCACTCTGATTTAATAAAATTCTCTGACAAAATCATAATGGTTCTTCTTGAAGTATCGATGGCTTGAACAATCGACTCGGCCATGTAGCCACCAATTGGAAAATCACGATTTTGAAGGCATAACTTGTAGCGAGTATCACCCTGTTCCAGTAAAGGTGCCAACTCTTCTGTAACAAATGCTTCATCCTTTGAGCTGTATGAAACAAATGCATCAAATAACTTTTCGCGTTCATTTTTATCCATGTCCTTGTTTCCATTGTAGAATAGCCGCACGCCAAAACGTGAATGACACCAAACTCTCATTTCTTGCCGGAAGATAAAAACTAACATGGTGCAAATAATGACAAGAACAAAGCCTGTCAAAATGGCCACCAAAATAGGGACATAGTCATGCATGGGTGGCTGTGACAAGATCATTTTCGTAGACGTAATATTACCATTAACGATAATATTATCGTTGATATCGCCCTCAGGAAATCCACCATTGGAGCCTGTGATGCCCAACAAGTGTTGTTGAAAGACACCGCCACAAGCTAAGAATCTAATGTTTCCTTCTTTTACAACTTCCGGACTAAGATACAAGGTAAACTGTTCTGTTGGCTGTTGCGTGAGAGCGGTTGCATTGATGCCAATGGTGCCATTGCTGCCCAGTAATGCAGAACATCTTAGCTTTAACTTGTCTTGCACTGACTCATGCCGATTTACGTAGTCACGGAACTTATCTACAAAAGCACAATTGCATGTCCACGGATTAACAGCTAAACGTAATTCGTTGAGGTAAGGAGGCAAAAAGTTCCATACAGCAAATTCAGTAATGAGATTATGATCTAGACGTAAAATTTTCAAGTGATATAAATGGGTAAATGTCAACGAGTCTATGGTTGATATGGCATTGTGTTGTAAATAAAGTTCTTGTAAGTTATCGAGCCCTTGAAATTCATTGCCGTTCAATTGGCGTAAATTATTGTGATTTAACTGTAGTACTTCCAACTCCAGTAAGCCGTAGAATGTGCGATTGTGCACAAGTTCAATGCGTGAATGATTTAAGTGCAACACCTTTAAACGCTTGCGGCCAATAAATGCATGACTTGATATTTCCTTGAAGTTGTTGCCATCTAAATATAATTGCGTAGAATCCATAGGAATATGAGAAGGTAACTCACGATCGTAACCAGAACGCGAACAGTCGACAACATTTGAAGTCCACGACTGGTCGTGGTAGCAAGCACATCTGTCAGGACATTCCATTTTGCAGTCGCAAGCATAAAAGTCACAACAATGACACAAAGCAAAGCAATGAGTTTCATATTTGCACAAAAAATCACTGAATTTAGCTTCAATCAGAGGCACATGCGTTTTACCCCGTGCGTATGACAACTTGCAGTAGATTTGATCTAAATCCATGAGTTTAGGCTGAGTGCGTGATTCAATGTTAACCTTTTGCAGCCAGTCAAGATTGCAGTCGCACTGGAATGGATTGTGACCAATAAAAAATTCTGGTATGTCGCGATCGTCTGGTATGGGTGAGAGTCTAAGGGCATTCGGCTCCAAGGTAGTAAGTTTGTTACGAATCAAATCTACTCTTGTTAGGTTGGGCTTTTTGAAAAAAGTATAGGGTTGAATTTTATTAATTACGTTGTCATTCAAATACAAGACTTCTATGCTGTTTGGAATGGAGCCGGCAGTTATTTCACTCAGCAAGTTTGAGCTGGCATCAAATGTTGTAAGACTTAGCTCATTTTCAATTTCAAAGTAATTGCCCAATTGAGTGATACGATTGGCACGAACATCGAGCCATTTGAGGCCAGTGGGTATATGTGAATAGTCAAATTTTTCTAGACGATTGTCGGACATGTTAAGCCACACCAAGTTTGGCAAGTCAATAAAAAGTCCCGCAATGTTTTTTAAATGATTGCTGTCCAAACGTATGGCCTGCAAATGTGTGTTGCGTTGCAATGCTCCTGCTTCGATTCCTTTTATTTTGTTGCCAGACAAATTTAATATTTGCAGTGAAGTCATACGATCAAATACTCCACGCCTGATGTAGTCAATGGAGTTTTCAGTGAGACGCAAGCCGAATAAGTTTTCCATGACTGTTATGGACGTATTTTCGATACTGGTAATTAAGTTTTCACCCATATCTAGAGTTTTCAACAGCGGCACGTAGGAGAGTGCATCAGGTATGTTTTGCAGCTTGTTGCCATTTAAATGGAGATCTTCTATGCTTGAACAGTTTTTAAAAGCTTGCGTGTCAATTTTTGAAATGCGATTGTAGTCTAAGCTTAGTGCCAAAATACCATACAAACCGCGGAATGTATTCTGTCCCACGGTAGAGATTCGGTTGTATGACAATATGAGTGTATGTAGATTTGTGAGATCTGTGAAAACGCCATCCGGTATGTGGTCAATGTAGTTTTCCTCCAGTTTAAGTATTTGAAGACTAGATAGAGAACGGAAGATGTTAGCCTCCAGCTTGCTAATTTTATTCGCTGAGAGATCAAGCAACACCAAACGTTTAAGACCAACAAATGTGGCAGAATTAACCCACTGTGAATTAAGTTCATTTGCTGACAAATCCAACACAAGTAAATCTGACAGCTCACTGAAGAGACCAGGAGCTAAGACGTTAATACTGTTATTTTTCAAATAGATTTCTTTAACAAATTTTGCTTCAGAGAAAAGCTCAGGCGGCAATGATGTCAAACGGTTTTCAGACAAGTCTACTACTTGCAGCGAAACTAATCCTTCGAAGGCGCGGTCAGCGATAAAGTTCATGCCATTACGAGCTAGATTCAAGTTGGTTAGACGACCCAGTCCAGAAAATATGGCCGAGGGAAGATTTGCTATTTTGTTGTGACTTAAATCGATGCTGTTTAAAGAAGAACCACAGATGCGTGACTTGCGAGTACTAAGCGAAGCACTAAAATGGAAGTTTCCAATGTCTTGAATCTCATTATGAGAGATGTTTAAATGTTTCAGTACTTTCAATGGACAAATCATACCGTCTGGAATGAGCCAAATGTTGTTTAGGCTGACATCCAAACGATCCAACTGACGAAATTCACTAAAGCTAGAAGGCGAAATGTCTAGTGACATGGTTGACCAATCACCATTGTGAGTCCGAATAGTAAGATTGCGCAGATCTTGTAGGCCACGAAAAGAGCCCTCAGTTAAATTACCAAGTTTGCAATATTCGATAGTCAGAGCACGTAATTCTATCAACGAACGAAAACTATCTGGACTAAGGCTGCTTTGAAAGAATAACGCATCATTACATTCGAGTCGTAAACGTATGGTATTTTGCGGTTGTATGACACTAAAATTTGTATTTTCGAGTTCTGAGTTGATTGTGCGCAAATGACACACTAGCGTTATATCGTTTTCATTTGAACCCGACCAACGGCACTCATCGGGCGCTTGATACAGAACCGTTTTACTTAAAGCCGCACCAAGTACCGGAATAATGAAAGAAATTAACACTGACAAGATGGTCTTTGATATGAGTGCCATCTTTTTGCACTTTTTTTAATTTTATGATTTTATTAGAATTTTACCTTCTTTTTTCAAATCTGGAAGTGAACAACATATGATTTTTTTTGAAGTGTTGTCCTGTGATTATTTATTAAGTTTGTTTAATTGCTTCATTTTTTTTTGTTATTAATTTACACACTGATTTTCGTTTGAGTTGAACGGATGGTAATTAATTATAAAACAATTTTCTCTTAATTAATTTTAAGAGCGTTCATTATTATATTTGTTTTTGCTTTTCTTGTATTCTTTATTTAATTGAAAAGATTAAGAAACGTAAACCGTGACCGTAATCCAAGGTGTAGAATGCATCGAACGAAATGTTTAAGATTATTATTTTTCTTTGTTATTTGTTTTTTTTTATGAAGTAGATCTTTTTTAAAACATAATTAAATTTTTTAAGAAAAATATAAAAGTTCCGCTCTACAATTGAAACGTGCGATCTACTCGATATCTTCTCATTAACTGATTTCTCAAAATTTAGACATAAGCCTCTAAGGAATTGTGTGATTACGAAATTTGTTTTTATGAGTGTTAATCAACACACAGAGATCGCTTGAGAGCGACCATACAATCAAATTGAGTGAGTTTTTGTGTTTTGTTGTGCTGTTAACCAGCCGCTAAACATGCATGAGTTTTTGTCTTTGTATGATTTAGCCAGTCAAACCATCACACTTACACATTTACATAGTTTCAAACACACAGATATAAAAATGCAGTTTATGCTAGATACACAGAGTATATGGAGAATTTAGAGTGGTGGTAAAGTATGTCGTTTGGTTTATCTGCCGCACTGCCTTGTTAAGCAAGATTTTAATGCGAAAAATAACATAAATAAAGTTTCAAACCTTTTGGTGCATCAAGCCATTGACACTTGTAAGACCGGTTTGTTAGGTTTACTAAAGATTTGAGCGCTTTGGAGCTGCAAGCAGAGATGATGAGTGAGAGAGAAAAAGAGTTTAAAGATTTTAAAATGAGGGAGACAAATTTACAAATATTTTTCTTTTTCTTATAATTAATGGGCTCTCAAATAATTAGTTGTTTATTTTAAATCAATGTTCAATGTATTTTTATGGCTTTAAAGAGATATTTCTAAAAGATCCAACTGATTTGCAAAACTTTCATACAAAATGACTTTTATATATATATTTTTTTTAATAAGACAAATAATTACGGATACGATTTCTTAGGAAATAAAGGAGGGTTCAGTAAAAGTAATAGGTAAATTAAGCAACGTTGTATATATTTTTGTTTTTATACTTAAATTATCTATTATTTTATGATTATAAAATTTAAAGGCAATAAAACATTTAACATTCCGACTTCTTATTTTTTAATATGCGCTCGAAATAAAAATTTTAAGATCTCTGTCTATAAAAATTCGTGTTAATACAAAAGTAGGTATTTTTACTTTATTTTACTAAACAAAAAATTAAAAAATGAGAAGAATTTTTTTTAAATGACTTAAAAGAGAGCAATGTGAATTCAAAAAGTGTTAAAAATTTGAGTGAAAACTTTTTTTTCTCTCTTAAATATTCTCTTAAAGTTTCAAATTAACTTATATACTTATATTGAGCGTAGGTAAAGTCTAACAATTTCATTTTTCTCTCTCATTTTAAAAGCAAAACAAAATTTTTGAAATCCATCATCTTTTTGTATATTTAGGAAAAACAGCTAAGAAATACGTAACAAAACAAAGTAAAAAGAAAAAAAAAAACCACGAAAAAGAGGAAAATAACTAGAAAAACTCTCCCGCAGTCATTTTGTGTTTAGAAATTCAATATTATTTTGATTACAAAATTAAAATAAATATTTCTAACATTTATAAAAAAAATACTCCACAATAGATTTAGAAATCATTTTAAGTCACCGTGTAAAAAATAGAGAGTAAATTTTATTTTTCGCTATTTCTTCAGTTAACTGATTTTCTTGTTTATCATCATTGTTTTCTGGGTTCGCTTTCAAACATAAATCGGTTTGTGTAAAGAAATGAATTTCAATGTTTGATATGGGAAGTTGAATTTATTTTATTTCTCTATGGTTTGTTTATTTTCATGCTTCATTGATAAATGCATTTTTACGATGTTTCAAAAAATTTATATTTTACTTCAGCACACAAACATATACTGATGCAAACATACAAACATATGTAAGTATAAACATATGTGCATTTGTGAAACATTTAATGTTACAAAATTTCATTTTATTTCATAATATTTTAGTGTAAGAAACCATTTCTTTAACGACAGGTGATGTTATGAATCAAAAAAATACAAACCACCCAAACAAAAAAGTAAAAGCCCAGGAGTTTTTTTTTTCAATAGAACTAAATAATTGTGGAAAAATGAAACACAGTATGAAAATTAACAGAAACTGCATTTAACTTGAAGTTATTGAGATGAGAATGTAAGGCACAGATACAAGATACAGGTAGTTTTTAATACATATTATTTATGATGTTTTCCTGTGAATGTATGTGTGCAATTGTCTAAACGCAATTCTGTTTCTTGTCTTATCTAGCTAATCCATCTAGGGAAATAGAGCACTGTTTCCTATTAGTCGTTTGTTCACAATAAGGAAGTTACAAATCTCTTGAGAGAATTTCCATTTTAAATTTCTTTTACAATCCACATGTCATATCATCTTAAATTGCATCAGAGTTTGTTGAAAACAAAAGATTTTTTAATCCCTTAAAAAAATGAAAAAAGAAATTTGATTACCTTATTGTTATTACATTAATCTTGTGAAGGGATCACGCTATTGGTGACTTGATGTCAACAAAAAATTAATCTTTGCAAAATATTAATTGCTTCAGTTTGTTTTGTTATTGCAAATTATTATTATTAGTTTTGCAAGCTGTTGTGCATGTGTATTTAGCAGTTGTGTATCCACATCTAAAAAATGAAATTCGAACCATACAGTCATTGTTCTGTTACTTAACCAAACAAGATTCTTGGGAATTAATTTTCTCTTTGGAAAACTACAATGTCGAACTTCAAGACCAGCAGACAAATAGAAACTTTGTATAAAATTAAAAAAACAACAAAAACGGTTCATAAAACGTGAAATAAAACAGGTCGTTGTGAAGAATTAATTGCAGAGGTGTTTTTTTTGCATTACATTCTTTTTCATTATTATTAATTTATTGTTGCTTTGTTATAAAATAAAATTATCACGAAATTATTATTCATTTATTTAAACGACCTAGTTGTTATCATTTGCGAAATATGTACAAAGAAATCAGAATACATTTAATTTACTAAATATGCAATTTAATATTAATATAAATGTTATTATTGTTTTTTTTTTTTTATATTTTGCATTTTGCATTTTTCGTTTTTGTTCTCTTTAAAATGTTATCAGTTATAATGTTGTTGCATTGCATAATAAATTTTTATTTAGCTTTATTTTTTAATTTAATGTTTTGAAAGCTCATCACATTTCAATTGCAAATAGTTCAAGTTTTTACTAAAACTTAAAGGAAGGGCAGTAGTTGTAATGCAGGCGGCCTTTTTTAATGTTGTTGTTTTTTTTTTTTGTATTACAAGTAAAATTTGTTCAGCACATTTGCTTTCACAAACAAAGTTTTATAGCCAAATAAAAACAAACTTTAAGGTAATAAAGTTCTGATATTTCACAGCAAAATATTAGACATTACGTAAAAAGTACTTACCATATAATGACTTGCTTTTGTGATAGCCATATTTTGTTACTCGCTTACAAAACACATTACATTAGTTCGCAAAGAAGGAAGTAGTATTGGAACTAGTTCTTTATCTTAAAAGTGTATACCTTAAAATACGTACTAATGATCATCATTATTTCCTACAATAATTAATGTAATCGATTCTCAGGAACTGATTATAAAAGTCTGATGCCCTGTTAAAATATTAAGTTGGTAATCTAGTTGGGAAGTACTTCTGCCAAAAATGCTTAATTCCATACTCGATTACCTTTTCAAAAATTTTGTGCTGGGTTAAGCTTCACAAACATTTTTTAAAGCCGTGTTTTAAATATCCATTTGCAATCTTATGCTAAATAATTATTTAATGATGAAATAAGTTAGTCTTAAGGGCTATTTACACTTATCAGTGTCGTATCAGTTTAGTATCAGCTTCTGTGAAAAGTAAAATATAAGTGCCTCCGTTCTAAAAGCATATGCGGTACATCAATAATGTTTCAGTTTCTAATTAAATTTGTATATCAAAATTAATTTTTGGAGTTTTCGCTTCAATTTCTTTTCATCAGCCCATCTGTCATAGGCCTGTGATGGTTCTCTGTAACTGTAATTGCTTAAAATTTGAAAGATATATAATGATGGCCGCTACAATAACAGATACTGAAATGCAGTTTAAAATAAAGGGTGTCCTCACAGAGATGTAGTATTGAGGTGTTAAACCCTTATATTTTTAATTTCTTTCAAAATTATTTTAGTAATTTATAATTCTCTTTTATTTCTTGCGTTGTTCAGTTCTATCAAAAAAAGTAAGCAAATTAAAGAAGATAAAGTCAAAAACAAACAGATGCTCTTTAGAAAAAAGTGTCAACCAACTAGTTAATTTTTAATATGAAACTTTCTCAATGCAGTTTTGACAGATTTGAAAACGATGGGTTTTTTCCAGGTAGCAGTGTAGGCGAATTCGTTCATTTTCGCCGAAATCATTACGGTCAAACTTTATACATAAAAATATATACAGATTTTTTATGTATGGAGTGAATTTGTCTACGCTGCCACCTGGTAATTGATTCGCCTTGTTGAAAGTTCTTATCAAGACGAAGCAATACTAAGTGGACGCGATGGCAAAATCATTAATTTTCGCCGTAAACGGTAGACGTCAACACCATATAAAAATAAATTATACATATTTTTTTATATATGTAGTTTGACATTTGGGGTTTCGTCGATAATTAAAGAATTCGCCATCATGACCACGTGGTATTAATACGCCATAGTTGTTGTTAGACGTATAAACAGTTTTTGGAAATATAAAAAATATCAGAACAAGTGAATTATTTGAAACCCAATGGCAAAGATGTCAACTCTGCCAAAAACGGTAAAAGCAACTGATGTCAAACACAAAACAACTTAATTTGTTTTATAATTATATTTATATTTTTATTCTCACGCAGAATATTTTAAACTTTTATCTATTTACATAGACTATTTTTTTCTTAGATATTTTATCGGCCGATGTTCTATTGATTATCTCTAAAATTATTTCTTTGAATAATATATCATACATAAATATACTAATTTGTAGAGTTCTCAGAATGACTGAATGATAATCACAAGCTGATACACGAAGCTTCTTTTCATCGCCAAATATATGCAATCACGCTTGGCTTTCACTGAAGCTGTTTTAAACTGCTGTTCCAAAAGTATTTTGAAAATTAATTAATTAATTAAACTAAATTAAATCAAGTTACAGTTGTAACTTATTTACACATTCGAAGTTTATGCCTAAGGAACAAAGAGTTGCGGCTAGACACGATTACCAACATTTATTTCGTACTTAAACTTTTTAAGATATTTATTAGTTAGCAATAGGATTTATACTTAGTGGTAAAATAAGTAATAGTTTAGAAACTAAATGAAAAACATGATGGATAAACAAGCAAACAAAAAAGTTAAAGGAATCAACAGAAACAATATAAAGATAATGATGAAAGCATAAATCAAATCATGTCATAACAAGCTTTGTCGGATCAACTTAAAGACAAACGTCATCTACAAGTGAAGCACCAATCGCTCATTTTATTTGATGTCGCACACAGAAAATGTCAGTGTCATTTAGTCAAACTACATACGAAAACAATTGCTGCAACATCAGTACAATCGGTCAAGAAAAAAACAACAAACGAAGAAAATAACATTAAACTGCAAAAGGCCACCGATTTTTAATTTTATTGTTCTCCTTTTTTTCCTTTCTTTTTTCTTTAATTACACAACATCTTAAATTGCAAACAACAGTCAATAGTACATAACAGCAATAATTGTCAATTGTAGAAAAAACATAAAAACAAAAGAACACATTACAAAACCAAGCATGAGCAACAACATTAAACGAAAAAACTACTGAACTCACTCACTAACAACAACATGATAACCATCATGTTGCTGATGCCAAAAAAAAAAAAAAAAATAACAATAAGAAAAACAATATAAACTTAAAAAACAAAACAAACATTTAATACGATTGATAATGTTTCGATGGGATGTATGAGGCTGTTGTGAAAGAAGAAGTCGCCTAGGGTCTTAAACAAAAGAAGAAAAAGAAATATTAGCTTTTGCCAATTCAATACACAAAAAATGAAAAATCTCTCTCTCTCTCTGCTGCCCATGCGCAAACCAAAATAAAACAACCGTTCTGCAAACAAACTATCATGTAGACGCCACTAAAAAACCCTAAAAAAAAATAAAACGCACCGAATACGAATAACACCACACAGATATATAACCTTTTAACCAGTTTCCCAACAACAAACAACAAAATGTTTTTCCACAAAATAAATTAATACATACATGTACGCGAGTATGGTACATTTAAGATGCGTTAAAATTATTCTTTAATCATTGATTATAATCAAACACTCTTCAACAGCGTTTGTTCGATTCCAAATGATTTGTCATACTTAAATTTTCGAAATTAAAACGAATCATTCTTAATATTTTCATAAAAATACAAATCAAAGATACGAAAACATAAAAAAAGCTGCCGATCCTCAAATGGCTACTGAAAGAAAAACACAACCACGAATACAAATACACTTACAATTACATTTAAAAGCCAGATTGTCTCAATTCATCTCAGTGCAGCGTACTTACGTACAAAAAACGCAATTGTCGTAATCGTCCAAATAAGGATTTGTTCAATTTTTCGTTAGTTTTTTTCTAACTTAGGCAAGCCTCTTGTTGCAAATCTGTGTCAAAAATATTCCATAGTACTCGTTTAGTAAATAAATATTTATATACTGCAACCAACCAAGAGTCATCACATAGAGTTTAGATGAATTCTTATAGCTGACTGCAACTTTATATCTAATCGTTTTCGTTTATTAAAAAATAAAATCTCTCTCTTTGCAAAAAAAAAAAAAAAGAACGAAAAAAGACAAGTGATCGTATCACATGTCGCTTGCAATCTCGTTGATCACAATGTCAACAAGAAATCCCGCGGGCAAAGCATTTATAAAACATTTAAGGCTTTAACGCTACTGAAAGCGAAGAATAAAACACAAAGTAAAGACGATGGAAAAAATTTTTCTTCTTCGCTTTTTTTTTGGTTTCTGATGGTTCTTGATGAGGCCTTTTGTTTGGCTGTTGCTGATCAAAGACAAGATCAATGATCAATGATGATCGACAACAAACACCGATATGTACAAAAACAATCAATGCTGTTGATGCATCAGTAGAATTAATATCATTGCAAATTGATGATAAACGTACTTCTCTTGATAATTTTCATTTTTTTTTGTTGTGTTTTTATTTTTTATTTGTTTTCTTCAGTTTGTTATTTTATTATCTGTTTTTTTAAGCAATAATAAATGTTCAGATAGGTCTCTAAATATGGTTTCATTTTATATATATTTTAAAACAATATTTTAGCAAATAAATTAAGTAGGTCTATATAAAAGCAGTGTTGTCAACTTAGGAGATTTATCCCCAAAATGGGGACTTTTGTTCAAGGGTCATCATAAAAACTATTGTTTAGATATTGGGTACTTCTTGTAGGAGATTTTAAATCTTTTAGACCACAATTAGTGGTGTCTCTACTATGAGAATTTGTGAGCAACACTTGTGAATCTATAAACATCTACAAAAGAAATGATAAAGACTTTTTTATTAGTTAATAAAAAATATGTCTTTAAAATTATAAACAAACATGGCTTATTTTGACCAACAAAATATCATAAAGAACAAATATAACACTACTTTTATGAGGATTTTTAGGGACTCGACTCGAATGGAATCTGGGAACCCTGTATGCAAGATATTAAAAAAAAGAATAATTTCTAATTGAGCTGTTTTGCTTAAAAAGCTCAATTGCTCACAATTGCTAAAACCAATATCAGTTACATGAAAATATTTTCTGACTTTCGTATAAAATTAAAAAAAAACTTCCAAATTTTGATTGGTTGTTTGTGTGAAAACCTATAGTAAAAAGAATTAATAATAAATCCAAAAACATTTCTTCTAACTTCATAAGAAAACTATTCAAAGTAATTTTTAAATTTATCTTCATTTCTTTAGATTCTAGCATGTGTCTATGATTAATGTAAGACAAAAAGAAATTTTATATTCAAATAACTATAAATTAGAAAAATGAAAAAATGACAAATATATTTAGCAAACAGTATTGTTTAACAGACATTCGAACAATAAATAAATAACCAATACATATGTATGTTGATCGGCTGCCTGCCAATGCCTCATCATATTTATGTCTCTATTGAAACGTAAATGCTTTGTGTCATAATTGCCATTTCAATTCAATTTTGTATACAAAACACTCGAGTGTTATAAAGTACTTATGAATTAATCACTTATGATAGATTCACTCATTCTTATATTAACACATCTATGCACACACTGTTGTCGTGAAGCCAGATATGGAGATATTGTAGTAAACATTTGTTCATACAGTGACTCGCAAAACTTTTAATAAAATTGTTCATGTAATTATGTAGGATTGAATTTGCAACTTGATGTAATTCTTTTTAAATAAATTTTTAAATATATGTTTATTAAATTATTAGCTGAGCTGTTATGATATAACAAATGAATTAAATTAATTTTGGCTTAAGTTTAATTCCATTTTCTTTCTGATTTTTGTTTAAGAAAAAAATAAATAATTTTTAAATGTACGAGGAAAAGAAATTTAGAAAGAATTTAGATATAATAGATTAATAAGCACTCCTTAAAATGGCTTACGCTATGACTTAGAAGTGACATTTAAATTTGTAAACCTTTGCATCACTCTTTATTATGATTCAGATATGGCTCTTAATAATTTTTACTTTACACTAGTGTTTTTAATAACGATGAAGAAATAATTCGTTTAAGAAAATTTGAAATAAAGTAAAAACAAAAATTTACAGACGAGATTGATTCCTTGAACTAGTCCAGATGATTTTCATTTCCAGTTCTCAAGATTGTAAGTTTGCAATAATGGGGCAAAAAACCGGTTAAGCTTTTTTTTATTAAAAAATAAAATTATTTAATAATTAAGATAAATGCAACTAGAGAAAGAATTTTAAATCAAGATTAAAAATGTTAAAATATTAATTTAATATTTACTATCTTGCCTGGTTTTGTTACGGTTTAAAATTTTCAAATGTAGTGGTTCCTTTAATTGAAAACACAAACCCAGAATTTCTGTATGGCTTTTGATAAAATTGATGCGATATTCTCCTGGTTAGTAGCATGTCATTTAAAACCTTTCTTCAAGGCTCGATGAGATCTTAACGACGATCTGGTGCTTACAACACAGGCGCATTAAACAACTCAGCCAATGCGGCAATGCTAAAGATATTTATAGAAAGAACTTCATTTATATTCCAAGGCATATTTCAAAACTCGATCTCAAAATTGTTACAGATACGTAAACTTTATTTTCGTAACAGCGTTAATCTGTTTCTGTTTTGTTAAAACTTTTGACTGCCATTGTTTGTTTATATTATTTCTATTTTAAATCAGCCATCCATCCTTCCACAATCTTAATCACATTATATTCATTCTAAAGAAACCAATATCAAATGAGCCTGCATAATATGTTTTAATAACTTCAAATGTTTCTATGCATAAGCTGCGTGTTGCTATATGTGTCTTACATTTGTATATGTGCAGATACATATCAATCAGTGTTGCCGTTTGGTTAAACATGTAAAATTTTGTTATATTTAGGCAAATTTTGTAACTTTTGGTATAGACACGAAATAAAGGAATATTGCTGAATAATTACTTGTTTCATTATTTAAGGCAAGAACTTCTCTAATAGCCGGTTTTCTTAAAATATCAATTTGATTTTAATAACAGTTGTTATACACTTGTAAATGCTGTACAATTTCCGCATACAAAATTAGTTCGAAAAAAAAGCAAAAAGTTATCGTTGCTGTAGTTATACTTCCTAAATTAGTGATAAATCACAAAATCATTCTTGCTTCAGGTTTAGAAACAGCAACATTTTTCCAACTGTGAAATAATATAAGCTGGACTTATTTGACAACTAGTAGTACCGCACCAATACTTCGATTTAGAAAATAGTGGCGTTCTTACTGCCCTATAGAAGTGCCGCATTTTATATGATATATATTACGGAAAAAATATTTTTGAAATAATATGTTTAATAAATTGTAATAAAAACTACATTTTATTTAAAAAAAAAGAAATTTTTTTTAATTACGACCTTGAGCCAGAATAAGAAAAATATATTTACTTAACAGTTCAACCATTTGAAAAGATATATGGAAAAATTGTCAGTGATTTTATGTTGCAGTTTCAAGTAAATAAGGCTCAAATTTTACTTTATTAACGGTAATAAGAAAATTTATTATTTGGAATCTTTTTTATATTTACTTTAATTGTGCTTGATTCCTTCAAATATAAATATTTAATAATATTCTCATGAAACTAAACTAAAAAATGAAATGTATTACTGCGGGGAAAGAATATCTATATGGCCATTTCACTACTGCTCAAATAGCTCATCAGTGGATTCTACCCAAATTTTGTAAGGAAAATCTCAGTCTTACACCTTAAGCCAAATTGATTAAACGAGAACTCCATTGAATTAATAATGCAAAAAAGCCATAAAAATGTAAAAAAAAAATTTTATAATTTTATTAAAGGGCGAGATAAAGCAACCAAGAAATATCAGTATTCAGTTCTGATTTAAATACTTATGAGAATCATCGGGCGTTTTCATACGTTTTTCTATTGTTTTTATTTTAGCTTTCTTTTTGTTCAGTAAATTTGTTTGGAATTAAACAATTAACAACATTTTATATAAATTAAAGTTCGCCTTGTGGTCAAAATTCGACCAAGTTTATTATTGAACACTTTTTTCTTTGTGTAACTTATGTACACACTCATGCTTTGTATATATGAGTGTTTTTTCCATGTGTGGTGATAGCAATTTAAGGGATCATTTATTTCTTAAATATTGAACCGATTTAAATGAGATAAAGACGGTGCAGTAACGCTCGACAAAATCTACAATTCTATGAAAGAATAAACAAAGTCGGTTAACTAATAAAAGAAAAAACGAATCCCGAATTTTTATGTTTGCCTATTTATACACAGATTACTATTTATTTAAGAAAAATTTCAAAATGAAACTTTAAATAAAAAAAGTAACTTTTTTGAAGAAAACTCGTAACTTTTTCTTGTCTTTCTCTGGCAACACTGATATAAACATTATAAGAATAACTCAAAGACACATATGTAGATATGTATTTATATTAAAAGAATAATTGTTTACCAACAATTAAACATAAATAATCTGTTCAAACGTTACATCCATACAAATACATAACATATATTAATATCTAAATTCCCATGTATAAATGTCTGTACAGATTACGGTGTGTTTAGGCTTAAAGCAGCAAGTTACTTTGTAAATTTATCTATCTATAGACATACTTTCGTAACCTTGAAGTATTTTCTATCTATAAGTCTAGTTGGATGGTTATACGTCTGCTTGTGTAGTGGGCTTTTGTGTTATTAAAATTATTGGTTCAATATAATGTACATTAAATTGAATATTTGTGAAAATAATTTAATATTATTACATCTAAATGTTGCAAAAGCAAAGTAGAATATTTCAGTTCTATATTCGTTTATTAATATTCAGCTACGGCTCAAGTATAATAAAGTATAATTAATTATTATATTTTATTGTTTTTTTTCTTGCCTTTAAAATTTTTATATTTTCCCCTTGTTAAGAATTTAAACAAAATCATTAAGTAGTTTTTATTTATAGATCGTTATATGGGTGATGATCCTCTCAATTATGTAAAGGTTTCAAGTTTTGTTTTATTTTCTTCCGACGTTTTTATTTCTTTAAAAAGTCTTTCATAAGGATACTCAGCATACTTCTGTCGAATTGTATAATTAATCGTTGATGTTTTGGGCTCAGCTGCTTTATTTTATTTTCTTTTAATTTGGTTTTTGAATTATACATATATACACATACAAATGTATACTCGTATCTGTGCAAATGTGTTTATAGTGATACAACATTCATGATCATTTTTCATGGTAAATGTAGGGTGTTAAATAAAACAACAACAACGAAAGGCAACATAGCACTGATTTATAAGTAAGAATTTTTGATATATTGTAATTTATATTTTGGTTGTCAGTGAGCTTGTTCTTTTTTGTTTTGTTTTTGTTCTTGAAATTTTTCGATAAACACAACTTTTGCTTTTAGAAGGTTTTAAGAGCGAATATAAAAAGTTTTTTTACAACTTTGAATATTGAAAGTTTCCTCTTTTTTTTTTTGTAAGTTTACATTTGATTGCAATTTAAGAAATCGAAATACATTATGGCTGCTACGTTTAACTTAAGTTTATCGTTGCCTGCTTTAGGATTAATTTCGTATGTATTTTAATATATGAAGCATTAAAAAAACACATTTTCACAATAAAATTTATTATGCTTACCACCGCTAACGCTTGCAATTTTAACAGAAGTTGTATTTTTATGGCCGCTACAATAATAAAATGAAGTTAGTAGATAAAAGGTGTCTCTATAGAGATTTTTTCCTATATAGGCTTTTGTATAGCCCTTAAAGGCGGATACTTAAAACTCATAAAGGAAATGCAGTTTTATTTCAGCAAGTTAAGAACACAAATTAAAAATAAAGGGCATCTACATAAAGACGTGGTTTTCATCTAAATGGCAATTTTTTTGAAGCCATTATAGACAAACACTTCAAATTTGTTCCAGGAATATACAGTAGTTGTCAGCTTATTTGATGCAAGCAAAATAACGTTTTTAAAATTAATATAACTCTTAAACTAAGTATGCTATTTGAAAAATTCAAAATGCAACTTCAAAGAAATTTGAACGAATATTAAAATTATAAATTCATTCATTTAATACTTAACATTATTTTAAAGAAAAATTATATCAACAAAAAAAATTCATAATCAAATAAAGCAGCTTATTTGATGCAAAATGCTTTTGTCCTGATTTTTGTTTTAAAAATTTTAATTAGCCCTTTTGTTCCAGCACAGCTTTCAAACGACTTGGCATTGATTCAACTAATTTTTGTGTTGTTTCTGGTGTTATTTTGTCCCATTCTTCACGTAACGCACGTTTTAATGTTTCTCTGCTAGTAATCTGGTGATTTCTTATATTCTTTTCTAATAACGCCCATAAATTTTCGATTACATTTAAATCTGGCGACTGTGCAGGTGGTTCCATCACATGAGGACAATTTCATATAAGCTATGTCTGCACAACGTTAGATTTATGTTTTGGGTCGTTATCTTGATAAAAACGAAAGTTCCTTCTAAGACCCAGTTTTGAAGCACTTTCTATCAGATTTTCTTTTAAAATGTTTAAATACATCGTTTTATCCATATTGCCCTCAATAAACACCAGGTTACCAATACCTGATGCAGCCATGCAAGCCCAAACCATGACGCTTCCTCCACCATGTTTAACTGTCGCACGAAGGTTTTTTGTATTAAGCTGAGTATTTGGCTTTCGCCATACATAGGACTTTCCATCTGAGCCAAAGATATTAAATTTTGACTCGTCTGAATATATTACGGTATTCCAGAAATCTAGACCCTTCGAAATGTGTGCCTTTGCAAACGCCAATCGTGAGCTTTTATTTTTGGGACTGATAAATGGCTTTTTAAGTGGTACTCGGCCATGAAAATCGTGCGAACGTAAAATACGCCGAATTGTTGATGAACTGTAGGCCTTGCCAATACCTTTAGCCACTTCATCCGCTATTTTTTGTGCCGATAAATTTGGGTTTTCCTTAATTTTTCTGAGGACGGTAAATTTAATATTTCTGCTATGCTACGCTGCGTCTTTCCAGCTTTAAAGTGATGGATAACCAGCTCCCGTTTTTCTATTGTTGTCCGACGACCCATTTTCTAAAACTAGGTAATATCTTTTTTAAAAATGAAAAATGACAATTAATACACAGCACTCAATACCGAAGTCACACCAGAAATAATTCCATATTTATGCATTTACAAAAATAACGGTATTATTACAGTTAAAATTTGTTTGCATCAAATAAGCTGATAGATTCAATAAGATCTTTTTTTGTTTTTGCTATTTTTGCACAGAGAGAGGAGAATATAAAAACAAAATAAAGGCATTTGCTACTTGCATATACAGTGACTTAATAAAGTGTATTTCTTTTATTTGAATATTCAATGCATTTTCTGAGTTACACTGAAATAAATTTTTTAAATTTGCTTGCATCAAATAAGCTGACAACCACTGTACGTTGCACAAAACCGAACTTTAAAAATAAAATATAATTATTGGTTCCTATAGAATGAATTGAAAAAAAATTTTCTAATATTTTAAACTCTAACACTTTAAGAAACTTTAAATTATCACCAAAAAATAATAAAACTTAAAATTAAAATGTGGCCCTTGAATGATACGGAACTCTTCTTGCATGGCTGATTTTCTTATTTTCATCTTATGAATACATAGATATGTGTAACATAAGTACCTCTTTCTGTAACTCTTAAGAATATTCTGGTCTCATTTATAAGAAAATATTTTAAATATAAGAATTTTGGGATTATTAGCATTAATATATCAGAAATTTATTGTTTCTTTTAATATAAATATATTTAAAATATTTTGCCTTATATTTAAAATATTTGCCACAAATAAATTATTTAAAGAAACAAATATTTGCAAAATTTTTTTTAATTTTTTTATAATATAAATAAAAACACTATTGAGGTCTAAGCCTCTGTTTTACAATTTTTGTATAAATTTTTGTACAAATATGAGCTTAATATACCCGGTATTGCCTGGGTCTAATTTCAGAGCGCTTTCGTCCTCTTCCCCTCCTGTTCCTTTTTTTCTCAAAATAAACAGAGAATATTCTTCCTTCGACATAAATAACTATCTTTAAATTTTTATTTAAATCGGTACAGCCTGTATTTCCTCCGTTCTTCCCGGCGAACGCGCCGACCATCTAAAAAACCATACTAACCATACATAAGGGATAAAAACTTAAGTAAAAACAATAGTAAAAATTAAAACATAAAATGAAATTGAAAATAAAAAAAAAAATTAATTAAAAAACTTTATCTAGTTAGGGAAGCGATTTTTTTCATTTTCGCCGCAAACACTAAATTTCAAACACCATATAAGAAAAAATTATACATATTTTGTAAATATGGAGGGGATTTTAATGAACTCACCATTGAGAACACTTGTATTATTTCGCCATGAATATGTTAATTTTAAAGTTAATGAATTGTCCTCGTACTTCCCAAAATGATAGTGATAATTAGTACAGCCAACAAAAAACAAAACAATAAAATTTATATCTAAGATCAAGTTACAAAGAAACATTTCAAAGTATTTTTTTGCAATAAATTTTTTTATATTAATTTTTACAACCTCAAAATAAAAAGCCCATTAAACGCCTCTGGCTACTTAAGGCATTAGTCACTACCAGAGTATTAGAAAATGAAATAGTGCAAAAAATCTTAATACTTAGGGAATTTTCAGAAGTTATGAAAAATGTGAAGCTATTATTTTGATCAAAACTTTAAGATTTGAAGATTAAAAATGTAGTCATAAAATAGTTACAAGTGAATTTTTATAAAACTTTTTTTATTATATTTTTTAACACATAAAATAACTATGTGATAACCATTGCTCATTCAAGTGTTCGAAACTGGGAAGAAATGAAAAAATAAAAAAAATAAAACATGTTTTTGAGGGTTTGAAAGATATAATTATTTTTAACATAATGAACACGTATTGGATATGATCCTTATTTAGTCTAGTTAGGCACACTTTGTTTATTTAAGTTTTTTAAGTTAAAAGGATAAAGGGAAGACCTTCATTAAAATATTTTATGAGATTTTCGTGTTTCGAGTGGATTTGGTTGTCTACTCTTATGGTTTATTTACAAACAATTTTTTTTTATTTGATTAAAAGTATAATTATCTAATCTTGTTGCAATTCATTCTTACCTGGCTTGTCTTTTTTTGTTTTAGATATAATAGTTATGTATTGTTACTTTTTTTCGGACAGAAAAGGCAATGAAAAAAATAAAACAAGAGTTATCAATAAAAGATTCTGTGTTTAAAAAACGATAGACAATGACTGTTATAAATTATAAAAAAAAACGTTACAAAAACGTTGTAGTCAAATCAATGAAAACAAAACAAAAAAATGCTGAAGAAATAGAAAAAAAGAAAAAATGTTTAAAACGCATTCATATTGTTGTATTTGAAGGTTGTATTTAAGGTATCTAACAACCTGTACAACCACGGTCAGTCGGTTTCTAGAAAAAACACTAACAAACACACATGCTTTAGCCGCAATACAGCATCATTTTCATCAGCTGCGGCATAGTCGTTTAAACAGTCCTCATGTCGAGGTTAAGAAAGAAATTTCATCACGTTTTCTGCCGAATGAAGAGAAAGGTTCGAAATGGTGTTTTTTTTCATTGTTGTTGTTTTTATATTTTTGGGCTTTAAATGCTTGATCATAAAGTATTGGAGTATAGAAAAAAAACCAAACTAGATAAAAGTGGCCGGTATAAACGCGTTTCATACGAACTTTGTTATTAGTTAACGACAGTATTTCTCAAACAATTTTTTATTGTAACAACTCATTTGAATTATACGATTTTTTTCATTTCTCACACAAATAGTTGACCAGCTCTTTAGAACAACATTTTTGGTTGTAAATTTTAATCCAACCTATGATTTTTGCTATTTGATAAGAGTTTTTGGTTTCTTATTTTAAGTTATAAGTGAATTTGCTGCTGTACAAATATTTTTTAATGTAATTCAATTTTAATGTAATTAATTAAGATGTATTAATACCATATGGTCGCGGTGGAAAATTCAGTATTTTTTGCCGAAACGCTAAATTTCAAACTCCATATATAAAATAAGTGTATACATTTTTTTTGCGAAAATTAATGAATTCGCCATCGCGACTACCTAGTCTTGATTCGCCTTGGATGCCACCTAGTAAAATTAATTCGCCTTGCCAAAAACTTAAATTATAGTGTGTTTCATACATGTGAGTAATTACTTTAATAAATAATTAAATAATTATAATATAATAATAAATAAATAATTAAATAATTAATTAAATAATTAAGTTATTAAATAGTTTGATTAAATAAACTAATTAGCAACTATAGCATTGAATGATAAACAATGCTAATGTTTTTTGGCATTACCATTATTTTCAGAAATGCTAATGTTTTTAACGACGATGTTTTTTTGATAATTAGTTACATACCATTATCATTAGTAAACTTCATTTGTTGATTATGTACACTAAATAAACACCATTAAGTAAAGTTGAGCATTATTTCCATAATATCTAAGCTTTAACATTTTCTGTAAAAATGAAACGATATATTTTTTTTAATAAGAGTCCAAGCAAAGGTGTCAAGTGAATTTGGATCTTAGACTATCAGTGTTGCAACTATCCCACTTAAAAACTGGATATTATTAGTATTTTCAAAAATAGATTCAGCTACAAAAGGGTTAAAGTTTTTTATTTTTGCATGGGTTTTTTGAATAACCATAGTAATGAAAATTTTGTTTTTGTCTTTATTTTTAATAAGGGCAATGAAATTTTATTACTATTGAGAAAATCTCAGGTTTAATATAGTTTAACTTTTCAACATTTAACATTTTTTGTGCGGCCATCTGGGCTGCTTAGTCTCTATATCAAACGGTAATTACCATGTGGTTAACATCACTACAACAAAGACTGTCTAACTGATATCTGTGAAGACAACTTTATTAAGATATTAGCAGCTTAGCTAAGAGATTTATAGAATAAATTGTTGCCCTAAATAACATCATTGTATTTTTGAACTGTACAAAATCATTTGGTCTAATTCATTATAGACTTTAAAAAAAGGTTAAGAACTTCTGCAATCTGTGGCAGTGTATACATAAATATAAAATTTCTGTTTAGGGTGTTGTTGTTTTATCGATAGTTAATCACGTGAAAATAAAACTACAATTTAATGAGTTCTAAGTTCGTGGTAAAATGTATAAAAATCTGAACAGAATCAAAATCTAAGATACGATTCAGTGTTCATTTTCCTTTTCATTTACAATTTAGTTTTCTTGCTTAAAAATATTTAATTGACGCCAATACTTGATAGAAATCATTTCAGCTTCTACACATCTTTTATTACAATTTAGTTTTAATTTAAAAAATATTTGATAAAAAAAATTTAAACAGAAATTAACAAAATATATTGAATTTCCTTTTAAATGTTAAAAGTCTAATAAAATGCAACTTACTTCAAACTACCAGTTCTTAGAATTAATCCTAAAACACAATGTTGTTGAACATATTTTAGGTGCATTATTTTTATTTATTTAAATGATATTTTAAATAGACAAAATATTTTCATTAACACGAACATGTGTGTGTTCCATTTGATTAAACTGGCAATTAGAAAAAAAATTTATTTTATTTTATACAAACAGATGTCTTCTAAACCTAAAAATGCAACGAAATATTGTCTGTGTTTTTTGAACATTTGTGCAGCAACTAAGCGGTGAAGAAAAAATAAGTGCATGAAATTTATGTTTCTATAAAATTTCCTGACATTTCGTTTTTTTTCAATTTTTATTTTTTATTTAATCTTTCTTTACTTACGATTTTCAACAATCTGTTCATGTAATTTATTCCGGGCTTGTTGCTTAAGTCTTTTATGTTGGGAAGAAATGTTTAAACGTAACAACAGTTTCAAATAATTTGTTACTAAATTTTAAAAAAAATTGATGTAGAAGTTTTTAATTATCATTTGTAAAACATTAATTATCTTTCGTATTTTAACTAAACTATAAATTTTAAAATATTAAATGAAACAATACACTACTGATTACGCACGAGTTTACAAATACATCCATCCAACTAAAAATACATTAAATCGATGAATTCTCTAATATGTTTAATGTACGTAAAAGGATTATTCATTGTTTGCCGCTCCACTCTTTAGTACACTGCGGGATATAACAGGTATAGTTTTTGTTTTACTGCGCATTTTTTTTACTTTTTAATATGAAAACTTGAATTTATTTGTTGTTGTACAAACTTTTAACTTACTTTTGTTTACATTTGTAAACCAACACACACATACTCTATATGAATTAGAATGTGTCAATGCGCCAATATATTTTATAAATGCGTTTGTTCACTGTGGGATATATTTTTTCTTTTAACAAATTTATACTTTTATAAGATGTGGTAGATCCACTTTCCAATATACCAGCATGTGTTTCTATATAGAATGCCGCACTATCATATATTTTTGGTTTGACTAACCTATCAACTTGAATAAACATAATAATTACAGATGCACGGTATTTATTTGTACAAATTCTATTAAGCTTATTTACATTTAAGACTTTTTTAACGCTGTTAAATTTAGTAATAACATCCAACATTAAGTTTATAATTCTTTAAAACTCCTTCACTTACATGAAAGTAATTATTTGGAAGCAAGAATGTTGCAAGGATTTAATGGCAACATATAAAAATTATTTTCTAAACATTAAATTTGCATCGACTAAGAATCGGTTCTAGTGTAACTCAAGTATATAATCAGGCTTTAAAATGAAAAAGCTTTGCAATTAACGCCTTTTTTGTGTCATGAAACGTGGTTTAATAATAAGTCGCAATTTAGTAGAAACGTTTAGAAATATTGCATAATTCTTAAGTATAAGAAAATTAATGAGGGCCATTATTAAAAGGTTTAAAATTGTTCATACATTGACCACATTTTTAAGCAAATTATCAAACATATTGAACTTCTTATTTTTATTTTTTTTTTTTTAGTTTTTTTTTTTGTTGAATACAAGGAAAGACGTACTAAATAAAAATGTTGACTTTGTATAAGTAAGTCTTACAAATTGGGATTAAACAATTTTTTTGTGTGATTTACAAACTTCTAGCACTTAATTAAATAAATTGTTGAAATAAATTTTTATTTTCTGCGAATTAACAAGCAAACGATTTAAGATAAAGAAAGCAATAAGCAAATTATATTTTTTGTTTTAAATAAAAAGTAGATAAATTAGAAATAATTAAATTTTAATAGTTACAGAGAAACACAAAAAAAAAAAAATAAAATTGAAGTTAATACAACAAACACATTCGAACTTTCAAACCTCAATAAAAATATTGCTTTTGATTATAAGTGTTTGCTCAAAGAGCAATCAAATTTAATTTGTTTCGTTGTTTTAATTAGTTTTCATATCAAGCCAAGTTAGATCTAATCGATTTTTCATGTTTAGTTTTCTATTTTTCACAAACTGCTTATTAATGAAAACAATACACCTGTTGATTGATGGTTAAAAACCGAAAAATATATTATTTTAGTTTTGTATTACATTTGATTTGTTCAAATTTTATGGTTAACACCTACAGATTTTCTTTTGTTCATTTTATTTTTCATTTACTTTTCCCTTTGCATGGCAAATGCACTGCCAACAACATTTCTCCATATAACAGCTCTCTGCTAGATTAAAAGCAACTGCTGCCCGACATGTACATACGAGTACCTTTAATTTGTATTCCCTTGTTATTGTTTATAGAACCTATCAAAAGGTATTAAACCGACAAGGTGTAATTTTCCAATTTGGAATCTAATATCAAAACGTGAGTCTAAATTTAAACTAAATTTCATGGTGCTTTTCTGTAAGACAAAAGCAAAAACAAGAAAAAAAAACCCTTTAAAACGGGAGTGCAACAAAGTTATTGTGAAAAAAATAGTTATAAAAAAGATGATTGTAAAAAAATATGAATTTTTCACACTTAAGTGAAGATCATTTGAAACAGTGCGTTGAAAAATGTTTGTAACATTTCATCACGTTTTTTTATTTTTCTATATAGAAGCGTTAACATATTTATGTACATACGACTATGAGTGGAAACCATTCCATTAAATGGCAGTTGCAAAAGAAAATAACAATGCTTTGTTTGAAAAGATCCTAAATGTGTACATGTGCTAATTTATGATGCATTGCCTATGCTTCAGTGTTGCCAGCGAAAGACAAGAAAAAATTACGCTTTTCCTTTAAAAATAATAAATTTTTTTATCAAAAGTTACTTTTTATTATTTCCCTTAAATAAAAAGCAATTTAATGTTATTTATATAAAAAATAGTAAAAAGTTTTATGTCATATCTCAAAGAACATAAAAAGGCAAACAATTTACTGAACAAAAACAAAACAAAAAAAAAAAGTATGAAAAAAATTTCATACCGATGACAGTTGTGAGGATTTAAATTAGGACTCAATACTTATATTTCGGTATGGATAAGTGCGTGCTCTCGCTATTCAATAAAATTAGTGAAAGTAGGATTTTTTTTAATAAATCCGTTCCAACTTTTTCTTTGAAAGATTGAACATCGGTAGAATTTACTACACCAAATATTTTTAAAATACCATTATTAAAGACAAATTGGAGCCTTATTTGCTTAAAATTTCAACATAAAATTACTGGCAATTTTTCTGTAATATAATTTGGAACTTCCTGAAGGAAATTAAAACACATTTTTTCTAAATAGAAGTATTGGTATGGTTGTCAAAATTTACCAGCGGAATAAATAAAGTTGCTACAAATTTCCGCAAGTTTGAACTGAATGCTTAGTTTTCCGCACAACATGCAGCTACAATAATCACAGTTGGAAAAAATTGTTGCCAGAAACATTTTGATGTTTATAAACATAAAGCAAGAAACATTTCGTGATATATCATGCATTGAACAGAGTAAAACCTCAGCAATGTTATTTTTTGTTTATTTCAAACTTATTTTTTATATTGGATTTTGACTGCATTTGTAAGTATTAAAATCGAATTGATATCTTAAGAAATGTCGATATGTTAAGTGAGATACATTATACATGTTACATGGCCTTTAACAGTTACAAAAAATTTATAAAATGTTACCAAACGGCAACACTGCTTTACTTGCTTGTTGAGGAATCAAGAAGTTTTTTATTTCTTTAAAACTGAATGCTTCCAGCCAGAGCTTGTGCCAAGAACGTTTTATTAAATTGATTTTATTTTGCCCTTTCCGCATTTTTCCTTGTAACTACCGGTCTATTTAACACAAATTAGGACACCGTATCTACGTTTTTTGTTTCTTTGTTAAAAACTTAAATAAACATCATATAAGTCGCGATGCCTTTTCTTCTTCTTACTTCTAAGTTTTATTGCGGTGTTAATTATTTCAGGTTGTAAATGGTACAACAGTAGTATAATGAGGGTTATACTGCTGCTACTAGATCTCGACCTGGCTTCAGAGTTTTTCGTTTTAATAAATTTATTTTTTGGCATTGAAAAAAAGCAATTATCACTCTTAAAATTACAAACGCCCTTACGTAGGAATTTTTAAAGCTGTTATCGTATACAAGCTGAAAGAAAAACCGATAATTATCATTAATTCTAGATGTTTGGGTAATTCTTAGAAATGTTACAATACATTTTTTTTCAATTCTAATGTTTAAGTGTTTTATAGTTGTGTTATATTATGGACAAAATTCTTTTAGAAATTGCTACATTTTGAAATTTATAATTCAATGTCAAGTTTAAGCAGAAATTGCTGATTTCACTTAAATAATTTGTTGTTTATTGTAAGCAAACGCTTCTTTCTATTGGTTTTAATTGCTGATGTATGATAATGCACAATTGAAAGAGTTCTTGATCTTCAATATCATCAATGACATGCATGTTTCATTTTGTATTCTTGTCTACCTGGGTGATCTTTTCTCAAGAGTTCTTTGATGTATTTAAAACCAAAAAACGTATGTAACCATGCCATATGAAATATTTTTAAATTATATAATTTGTTAGTTTTTTATGGTAAAAAACAGGTTGTTCCAAGAAAGAAATTATCAAAAGGCATAAGAAATATAAATTAAAACTTCAAAAAAAAGAAAAATGATCGATTACCTGAATTATAAAACCATCAGAGCCAATAGCAATGTTAAATATTAAAATAATACAAAAAGACCTATTTCAAGGGCTGTCTAAGCTGTCAGCAGCAAATACTTGAAGTATGTGTTCTTTAATTTTCTTTTCCATTTCGCCTTTTACTGTCGAAAACTAATGAAAATTGATTAATATCTTAGAAAACTGTCATTTTACACATGTAAACGCCTAGAATTATACAACAAGGAGAAAAGAAAGAGTTAAATTTACAGGTACATGATTAAAAATTAAATATCTGAGCTGTACTGGTTTGTATCCGCTTTCTCATTATGCGAAAAGAAATCCAAAACGTTGTTCAAAGAGTCACATTAATTTTATTTATTTTTTTTTGTTAGAATATTTTCGACGATAGTTGATCTTGTTATTAGCATTTTACATGCTTGAATTCTTGATATTTGTGTGTATGACTGAGACCATAAATGTTGTTTTAATACACCTTCATATTCTCATTTAAGTTGCCAAGTGATTAAAGATCAGAAAATAAAATTCCTGCTTTACAATAAAGTTGACAAATGAAGACAAATCATTATTTTCATTCAAACAATAACTTTTCATCTCATACAAGCTAAAATGCACATTGTTGCAGCATATAAAATAATGTGAACGAAAAAGTATCATCGATCATTGCAATGGACATAATAGAAGCTTTAAGCCAAAAGAACGTCATCATAAATCTTACAAATACAAAAGTACGAAATCTCAAAAGCAAAGCGATTTTGAAACAAATTTCAGTGCAACCTTGTTAACCCACCAACTTTTTAAATTTTTTTTCATTCAATTATTCATCCAGGCAGCGGCAAATACTCAGTTTATTGCTGGGTTGTTATTCAAGAAATGTGTTAAAAAGTGATATGAATTGGCGATCAAGATGATGTAACAAGCATAATAACATGTCCCCCGAGATAAAAAGGGATCTACTGCTTTTTGGAACTCACAAAAGATTTTTTTTTATAGCAAAAAATAAAAACAAAAATATAAATGAAAAAATACCTGGCACCTGCAATTCCACTTAACACGACCAACAACAGACAAACACAGCAACGGGCAAAGGAAATGAGCGCTAATCATTCATTTCATAAACGAATAAAGTAATGCATGATGATGATCATGATGATGATAGCGATCATCATCAACAGCAACATTTCAGTATTAAAGCTTATAAGCTGCCAACACTTCTCACCTTCTTGATAATTGCAATCAATTTCAATTTCTTTACAGTCTTTTTTTTTTGTTCTCTTTTAAAAAAAATTGCAAACAGTTGGAAGGTGTACAACAACTTAAACTATTCCCTATAATAACTTCCGATGAGCAGATTTTTGTTATTGAAAATTTGCTTTCATTTTAGAATGACAAATAAATAAAGGAATTTAGAAGTGAACACTTACGTGTTTGAAATATAAATTTAAACTTTAAAAATCCTTACATTTTACACTTTGTAAAAGTAATTTAATTCAGACTCTTAATGTCGTACTGTTATTACTGTAGAGTACAAGCGTAAGGATACACTAATTTATCAGCATCTCAGTCGCAAAAGAAAAAAACCACAAAAAGTCTTTATAGCGATCTAAAACACATCTTCCATCACATTTATTTACCGTGTCTTCCTTTTGTTGCTGCAAATCAACTACAACATCTTTTGTCTTTATTTCTTGCAAAAACTTTTTGATCAATGCGCTGCTCAATTGACTTTTTTCAGTTGCGTGCTCTGTTTTATCATTTTGCACCAAGTGAGATTTTATTGTATGCTTTGCTTACATTCGAGTTCACATTTCAATGTCATCATCCTGATCCTCATCGTCATTGTTGTTGTTATTGTTGATGTAATCATCATCACCTTCATGACGATCATCGACATCATTATTAAGATTTTTATTATTGAAGCTTAGTTGTCTCGTTAAACATGTAAGTATGTATGTGATGTATGTGGCTGTGTGTCTGTGTTACTAACCCTGTTTCATTTCGATATTTTATTATTATTTTAGATTTGACTGCATCAAGTTGTAAGTAGCCACTTTAGTTGCTTGGTAACAAAGGCGAACGATGAAAAATAATAACTTAGTGATCCGCCAATAACATCATAATAGCAATTTATTGTTAATTTTCTCTACAGGGTAAGAGGGCATTTGTATAAATATGTTCAAAATGTAACTACAAGTCAGATCAAACCCACTTATATTGAGAAGTGATTGTTATACTGGAGTAATATCTAGTTGTTTGCTTAGGTATTTATTGGATTAGGAACTAAAAAAGAATTCCTTTTAAATTGCTGATTTCTGACGCTAAACTTGCGAAGAATATTTTATACATTAAATTCTTTGTAGAGTTTCCATAAAATAAATTAGTATGCTTTACAAGCAAGCAAAACTCATCTATTGGGTTAAAGTAAAAGTTGTTCTTCAAACATTTTTACATCCCATATTCTACATTGCTCTTCTTTAAGATTTTGTAAGTAAAACAAAAAGATCATCGTAGTTTTTTTTGCTTAAGAAACTCACAAATGACAAATGTCGGGTTTTGCCATTATATTCATTTTTGTTCCTTATTGTTATTTCATAGTGCATTCTGCGTATAAACAGCGTTTGCATATAATACACACTGGAATTTATTATTCATTGGTTCTTTTAAATTATGTAAAATCTATAACCTCTTATATATATATTTGGTTTCATATAATAATTTTAATTAGCAAAATTTGTAATTATTTTTCAATTGAACGATAATTGAGTATATTAAAAATTAAATTTCTATGTCTAAACAATTATAACACACAGAGTTTTTTATCTAAACTTGATGAACCCAACTTTTTTAATTTATCCGACATATTTCAAGGTAATCATTTTCGTATTGGAGAGGTAAAAATACCTGTTATATACGCTGCAAAAAATAGTAGTTGTTCTTCGTGCTGCTTTTGAAGTACATTTGCCATTGTGTTTTATAAAAAACAATAATGCCATAATCGATTTTCTTTGCAAAATGCTTTCTTTAAAACAATGGGGCCTCGGGTAAGTTCTTTATTAATATGTTTTGCAGTTTTACATACTTGAGGTCTGAAACAACTTCGAAGAATGCGCTTAAATTTGCCTTAGTTATTAAATCCATTAAATACATAAAATTTTGTGCGATATGCTGAAAACTTAGTGGTGGCTCTAGGTTAGCTAAACTCAGGGTTCCAAATTTTTCATTTATGAGCATTCAATTATAAACATTTATAATATTTTTCATAAACGATATTTTTTTTTTTATTTTTCACGTTCAAGAGACCATCAAAAATTGTTCTTACTACCATCACACATGAATGAGTGCGTCTCTTTCATTTTTAAGCACTCATATATGATAAGGAATAAATAACATCATTCTTATTAATGCCGCTTTTCATAAACGAATGCGAAGAGTTTTTCAGCGTTGAAAACTTCTCATTGAAATATGAAGTTAACGAAGATTCTCATAAATGAAAAAAAAAATTTTTTTTTCTTTTTCACGGTCATTCACGAACCACAAAAAGTTGTCTGCCGGCGATCTCACATGAATGTATGTATGTATTAGCATTGGTGCAAGTAAAGGTGAACAATAAAGAAAATACGTATTATAAAAGATAATATTATAACTACTCGTAGAATAGGTAAAATCTCTAAGAAATTAACAATAAAGCATACAGAAAACTAAATTTATTAAAAGCTATATAAATGTAATTTTATTAGTACATTAATATACATACATACGTATTTTTGAATTCTGTTATTTAGTTGAAACATGTATGTAACTATATTTCATGTTAACATTTTTTAGGATAATTTGTTTAAAGCATATGAAGGTGTAAACAAATTGAAAAACAATTCAGTGGATACATAAGAAATAAATAAGCTTAAGCAATTAAAAAAAATATGTATGTATTTGGTTTTAAAATAACTAGTAGAGTAATGTTTTTGAAGGTCACTGTTAAATATAGTAAGCTATAGTAGGTTAAAAGTACAAATTTTAAATCTGAATATACTTTAAAACAAACCAAAAAAAAAAAAAAAACAATTTGCAACATACGAGTATATACGCCGGCAGTATAACATAAAATATACGCGTATATACACACATGCGAACCTCTAATGCAAAAATTGTTCTATGGTCTTTTCACTTATGAAATTGTAAGTTCTCATAAATGACACTTGCGTGAAAACAAAAAAAGTATTTTCTCATTTTTGACTTTTGAATAGAAAAAAAATTACATCATCACATTTATAAAACAAAAACAAAATATTTCCTAGCCTCTCACATATTTATGAAAAAAAACAACAAAAACTAAAATGTCTCACAATAAAAAATTTTTTAAATAAGCAATGTGCACTTCCAAATACATCAATATGAAAATTTATTATTCGGAGTTTTTTTATTAAACAAAATTAATTTGTCTTTTTTAATCTTTTTTGTCTTAAGAACTGAATGTTTTTTTTATAAACTTTTTTCTTACGATCTTTGCCTTAAACCCTTTTTGCCTTAAGCTCCACAAAAACATCTAAAATGAATTTTATCTTGGTTTTATGAATGCATTTTAGTAAATTGTTGATTAACCCGATGACGCTTAAGATGACTTAAAGACAAAAACATAAAAATTTGCAAAACTCCTCATTTAAGATGACAATCTGCTAAGAGGAGCAACAAAAAAAAAAAACAAAATTTAAATAACCGATTGCTTTAAAGGCTTCTGCTGATCTGTATATGCGTAGGATGTAGGAACTTTTAGTTGTTTTTTTTATAAATTTACAAGAAATAAAAAAAAACAGAAGTTACCGCTTAAAAAGCATACGATTCATTAAAAATGCAATCTGCATGCAAACAAGCTCAAGTAGTGGGAGTATGAAGAAAGACAAATAATTTAGCATTCAAAACTAAACTTTATAATAAAATGCAGCAAAATCTTTGAAATAAAAAGGATGAAACATGTAAATTTTACTTCCTTAAAAAAATCCTATAAAATGCCCGACATTGTTTATTGGTCTGACACATTTTTAATGGATGTGTCGCTAATCAAAAGTTGATTACTTCATTAGCATTTTTAAAGAAAATACTTTTACATATTCTTTGTACTAATGAACTTTTTAATCTTTCGATTCCTGCGTACAAAATATAAATATGGCACCTATAACCTAACAGCGTCACTTAATACTTCGATTCCATATATTAATGCTCAATTATAGTATAGATACTTTGGTCGCTTAAGTGTACAGCAGAGTAGTAGTGTTACATCACATCATTCATTTTTCATTTTCAGTTTTGTGATAATGTAATTATTACAATTTAATTACAGCACCCTGGAAATTTAGATTAAGTTCAGTCATATCAATGGCTGACTATGAAACCATCACTCAAAGAAAATAAGAAAATTATTGCAAATTTTACAAATGGATTAAAATTCCCTTCAATCGTTTTTCTTTTTTGCAGAACAACTCATTGCCTTTTTATTTATTTTTTTTAACGAGCAAAGGGAAGTGTTTATTTTGTCTACAGCATTTTATTGAGGAATGATAAATGTCTTTGAATTGAATTTTATGACAATTTGAAAATAATTTGTTTCGTATCGGTTTTGAAGTTTTATTTATAAGGGCTTTTGTTGTAATGTACATTACATACTTATTTGTATCTGGTTATTTGATTGTTGTTGGTTGTTGGTTGCTATTGCTTATGCTGTTGTGGCAATAGCTGTTGTTGGGGATTGTCTTAATCAATAAATCCATTTTGAAAATTGCCCGCATAAATAACATTTCAACAAAAACATGCCAGAAAGAAAAAAAAAATTAACCAAAAGAAAAACGTTGCCAGAAAAGTCTGTATAGAAAGAAAAATCCTAAACGGTACGAAACTAAATAAGTTTTATTGTGTGTCTTTAAATATGGATGGTAAAATGAAAAGAACAATTGCTAGAGCTCTCGACTAAAAATGTTATTTGCTAGAAGTTGCTGTAGAAGTTAGTCATACAAACAATGACGTGCTTTAGCTAGCAGTAACAACAACACCGCCACCAGCAGCAATTGCAACAACGAGAGGCAAACATACTTAAGTTTTGCACCATTACTCATGCGCGATTTAACAATAAATCAACGCGACGTGTTTGCAATAATTTTATTCAACAACCAACGACCAACAAACAACTTTTCGAAGTCAACCATGTAAAACAACAAAAACAACAATACTAATCACAACCAACAAAAAAAAAAAAAAGAAAGAAAACAAGCAAGCTTAACAAAGTTCTATAAAGAAATCAAAAATAATAATAAAAGCAACAGCAACAGGAACAGCAACAACAACAGTAACAACAAAACATTTTACTCGTTTAATGTTTAGTGTACTTAAACAGTTCTACCGCAATAGCCGCCGTCTGTTTGCTTTTTGCTTTTTACAGTTGTTTATGTTATTAATGCTGCTTGCTATTTTGCTGATGTGGATGATGATTGTTGTTGTTGTTTTTTTTTTGATTGGCCTCAGAGAACAATGAAACCGTTTTTACCAAATGTTGACCAAATATGCCTTAAACTTGGAATCGTGATTAACCACTATAAAAGCTCCCACTTGTCAACGCAAATGCTAAAGAATTTTGTTTTTTATTATAAATATTTGTTCTTCTGCCCTCTGAATTTCCAAATTATAAAAAAATAAACATGAAACCGATCGTGATGTGTAATCAACTGCAACAAAAACAACAACCAAAAAACGATAACATTTACTTTTGACCAATTTTTTAACAATTCTTTATTTGCTCTTTGAGAAAAAAAAAGGCTAAAAGCACGTCTTAATTGTTACGCACAATTGCATCAGGATTATTTAACCAATGAATTTTCTAAAGAGTCAGCAATATTATTGCAACTTCGTTTCTTAGTTTTATGTACTTCTAGGGCTGGCAATTGTTTGAATGCGAGAGGTTTTTATCAACAGTGCAAAAGTTCTGTAACGTTTTAACTTGACTTTTTATCCATAATATTTTCTTTCCTGCGAGCAATTGAAATGGCTCATCTTGCAAACTGCATTTACATACTTGATGATCGTAATTAATAAAAAAATAAATAAAATTGTATTTTAATACAACAAACGGTTTAAATACAAGTCTGCTAAAATATTTGAATGTTAAAATAATTTTAATTTCAAACCCGGTAAAACCATTTCAAGTTGTGATTTTAATGTTACATTTTTTTTAATAATTCGAAACTCTCTTTATATTTCTATAATTTAACAAAACTTTAATATTATTTATTCAAATTAAAATAAAAATAATTTTAGATCATATTTTTCTACAAAACATACAAACGTATTTATATACTCAAATAATCACGAAATATGTGTAAATGTTTTGGCAATAAGACGATTAATAAAATTATTTTTTTAAACAGGCAACACCAATACTTCATTTGCCTTTTGAGTTTAATTTTGGAAACCTGGTTAAGAAGAAAGGATATTCTCCTTCAGTTTCAACAATTCAAACTCTTGCCTTTTATTTTATTTTATCTTTATCTTTATGCAATAAAAAAATAACATAAAACAAAATCAAAAACTAATAACTAAAAACATACAAAGATATGAATAATACGCTTAAACTGATGGAGTAACACGGCAACATAGAATACATAAGTTCTCCTGGTCATTATATTGAGCAAAGAACAAAGAACAAAAAAAAAAATCGTCCGACACAAATTCTGCAAACTTATCAGGGAAACGAAATACTAGATGATTTGGATGACTGTTGAATTAAGTTAAGTTGATAATCAAATCTATAGCATGAGATGATATACAATCACGTACTTGCCAAGTAATTTACCGCGATTAACTCGTCGTTTTCTTTTTTTTTTAATATATTTTTAAGTTTTTGTTTTAAGTTTACAGCATATAAGTGATGAGAATTTCAACTATATAACAAATATTTATGAGAGTACTTATTTAATCGAGTTTTTGTGAACCGGGTAATCGGAAAAACTAACTTAAACAGATGAACTCTTGATAAACAATATTTTGTAAAAAACAAACAGAATTTTATAACCTTCACCAAAAAAAAGTGTGAAAAGGTTATAGTTAAATTTGCCATTCCGTTCGTAACTTCTACAGTATTCATTTTCGATGCAACAAAGTATACATATTTTGAGTTCTTAGGCATAGCGAAATCGATTGAGCGATGCCCGTCTGTTCTTCTGTGTTAGTGTTGAAAACAAGTTGACCAAGGCACTAATTCAGCTAGAGAAAATTTAAGTACGCCAATCGATCAGACGGAGTATTGAAAGAGTAGCTATTGAAAATCAGCTAGATCGGCCCATGTCTTCGTGGCGGAGGGCAAAACACCACCACCATGAAAAAATTACAATAAAAAAAAAAAAACAAATATATGTGGCAATAGAGAATTAAAAAATAAGAAAAAAAACATATAGCGAAAAAATTGGCGCTCGCCCTTATATTCTGAGTTACGGTGCTCTGAAATTTAAAAATTTTTTAAAATATCAATATGGGTATCATTCAAAAGCTTTTGAAAAGATCTTTTAGGAAACACTAAAATTTTTCAAAAATGTGTAACCCATCAAGAGCCGATGACCTTTTTATGTAAAATTATTTTTTTTTATATTTTAATCCTCTGGAGCCCATTTGTTTTTTATTTGGTTTTACTTTACTAAAATAGATATACATGACGTGTATGGTCAAGGGTATTTAAGATTCGGCATAGGCAAATATAGAACTCTTACTTTTTACTTCTTTGAAATCTTTTTACACGTCTGTATTTTTTTGTTCTCTTTTGACCAATCACCAGCAGTCAGTTTTTATTTTACTCTTTTGCGGAACTTTATTCGTTCGCTAAAATTATTCTAAATATCTCCTATTTTATAAACCTGCGCTTTTTTAAACTCACACAGCTATTTAGACAACAATACGCTGTGGCCCTGGCGAGACTCGCAATCATGATCTTTTACTTTTGCACTCTTTAAGTCACACACTGTGACGTTATGTTTATACGCAAGACTCTGATAGAAATTTGACCATGACCTTGTGTTTTACGAACATCAAAATACTCTATTAACGCAGACAAGAAAGTTACTCGATATGTGTTGTTAATTGTTTCTTTTTTTTTTATTCAC
This sequence comes from Gymnosoma rotundatum, assembly GCA_916610165.2. Classification (NCBI taxonomy): domain Eukaryota; kingdom Metazoa; phylum Arthropoda; class Insecta; order Diptera; family Tachinidae; genus Gymnosoma; species Gymnosoma rotundatum. The sequence goes on along the minus strand of OU744338.1, from coordinate 137,023,289 downwards.
ACACCACGCTTGCCAGTCTTGGGGATAACAACTTCTCCAGCTCTATTTACCACATACTCACGGACAAAACAAGCCTCTGTTCTTACAGTCATGTAAAGGATTGTGTGTGGACTTCATTGTATAATTTCTTAAATTAGTTGGTGCAATAGATGATGTTTACAATGTATACAACCAAATTTAGATAGATATGAATTATACTTATAACGTATGTAGCCATAAATGAAAATGAACATTCTGCTAGTGTTTAATTTTTCCTGTTTTCTCTTAAAATTACAAAAAAAAAAATTGTAAACAATATTTCTTTCTTAATAAATTTCATAATTAAAATATACGCCAACTTAAGCCTGAGTAAAACCATTCATTGGGTTATATTATATTAACAAATTTAAAGTGCGTTTGAAAAAAAGAAAAAGAATTGATTACTTATTATTTTTTTCTGTGTAGTTTAATATGTTCTTGTGTTTGTGTTTAATGTGTATGTAAATAAATGTTCGTGGCTTTAGTTAAATTTATTTTTACTGCTTCGATTTGTTTCTTTGAGTGCAGCACGTCTAGTAGTTACACCGCCTTTACAGAGCAATTGTGTTCATTGCTCGATTTTTAACACAAAAACGTGAATATTATTAAAAAGTGACCCTGGTGTCGGCATTCAAGCATTTGATGTTTAATGTTCTCGCTTATTTGTATGTACGTTAGTATAAGAGCAGTGAGATGTAGAATTTATTTATCAAATGTGTTAATTTTTTAACATGTAAAAGTTTTTTTTGTTCTGCTTTATGTACAAAATGTGGATGTATGATGTGACTGACGCTTTTGAGTCTACGCTACAACATGTATGCACTTATTGTCTGCCTCATTGCTTACTCACATTATAAAATCAAATCATGCTTAAAGCAGGTAATTCAATTTATTTTAGACCAGTTTAATTTAAAAAGCCTCCGTTCTAATTGTTTATTATTGCCTGTGTATGTGTAATTGTAAAAGAGTAGGCGTAGTGTTGTTGCTACAAAGCTTCTCATAAAAGAAGTTTGCGTTAACACTTTGATAAATTTAATTTAACTCAAACTGTATGACGGTTTGCATAATAATTATGCGGCATTTGGCTTTTTTAATTTCTCAGTAGGCATTTGTGTAAATGTGTAAATGAGTGTTAAAATCAGATTAGCAGTTTAAATATGTGTGTTGTGTGTTTTCTGTCTTTCCCTACTCTTAAAGTAAAATAAGCGGAGAATTAAAATAATATTATTTAATTCAATAAAAATTTAATCACTTTATGGTTATAATTGCTTCAATGACAATAAATCAGTCTTGTTGCTGGAAAAGTCCAATACAAAGAAATTTATGAAATAAAGAGTCGTGTTTACTGATCGAGTATTTTATTATAAAAAAATTTCAATTCCGCGATATTTTAATGAAAATGTCAATATCATTTGTTCTTTTTTTTAAAAAGAAGAAAAACGAGATGTATACAATGCGTAACCTTAAGAAATATTTTTGATTTTCAATTATATTTAAATCAACAATTTTTACCACAGGTTATTAATATTTATGTGTGTATGTATGTTTGCTTGTGTTAAATTATACTGCTCACGGTTAAATTTTTGGTCAAGACTTCACACGCTGTACGTTGAACAATTTTGTTGGTACGCTCCTTTATTTTGACTTGGGTTTACGTTGTACTTTTACAAGTACTGTGTAGACATTTAGTTGCTTGTTCAGTGGCAAATACTTCAAGATGCCAACACGCTAACAACATGATGGTTGGCGTCTCTACATTTTTTACATACGAAAAGCCCGTCATCCCTACCTAAGCGCTAATATTCAGGATGTAACATTGATTCTAACATACGAGGTATGTTAGAAAATTTCAACAGAAATTTTGCCCCATTTTTAAAAAGCAGTTTTTAGATAGAAAACACTAATTTCAGCATTCTCTAGATATTCATGTCGTCTTGAAACGGTTTGATTTTTTTGGGAAGACAACGTATTAGGAAATGCCTTGGATAGAGCATGTTGCCCATAACAGTATTTTTATCCACGTAATTGTTTGCATAATTTTTGCGAAAGAAGAACTTATAAACACCAAATTATATTTAATAAAAAAATAAAGTTGGAAATGTTTCCACTAAAATTTTGAACGCACTACTTACACACATACAAACGTATAAGTGTTTGTATATTTTCCTATGCAAACGCACAATGTACATTGATATAACAAACAACACGGGAAAACTACACAAGCAGAGTTGCACTAAAACAAACTATTAAATATGTATGTGCGTGTGTGTGCCTGTATAAACCCAAACATATTGCACTTACAGTAGCCTTGAGGCATCGATACACAGATAAATAACGCCTCAATTTGTTCTTGCTCATTTTATAGTTATTGTATGAAAATTAAATGTCCCAACAAACATTATTTACTCTCTTAGAAAAGTAAATAAATCAAATTACTAAAACTAGTGACTTTTTATTATTATTTTGTTTTGGGTACTAATTTTTTTAACTTTGAACGATTATCTTTTTAGGAATTGGGGTGTTTTTAAATTTATTTTATTGACCTCTAGAAAATTAAATTTTACTTTTTTCCTTTAAATTTTCTTATAATATAAATAAAAAGGTGCCTTCTAATTAATTGTGTTGTCTTGGCGGAGTTACTAAATTATTAGTTTTAACAAGTATGAAATTGCACGTTACGTTAATTTTGCAGATCAAAAGCAGTTTTGTTTTTCAATTTCACTTCACTGACGATTTAGTAAAAATTTAGATAAATTCATGAGGTTAACTGCAGTGTCTGGGATATAAACCCGGGCCATCAATTTATTCAAGTAATTGCGAAAACTGTACTGAAACTTACTTTTACATATACTATTTGCAATTTGTAAAAAATAATCCTAGATTTAAAAAAAAATTTGCCCATTTCACTAGTTATACATTTTTTGTTTGCTGGGACAATGTGACAATAAAACGTTGCATATTTATTTTCTCTGGTCAGCGTTAAATGAAAAATACGAATTAAAGTGAAAATGAAACGAAGCAAAATGAAAATAAAAAATAAATAAATTCACAACATATTTTATCACCTTGAAATAATTGTGTGAGTTAAAACCAATGAAGCATCCATCCATGCGTTCGTTCCTTTTGTACACATATCTGCAGAAAACTATATGAAAACTGACTGACTAAGAAAATACACAAACACCAATGTCGCCAATATTTGATTAAAAGTATTTCTTTTCTGTATTCTTGACTTGCAACAGGAAAGAAAAAAACATTAAAGATACAAAAGTTTAACATATTAAAGAAAAGTAAACATCTTCCCAACATAATGATGAGAATGCTGGCTAATGAAGATGATGAAGCTGGTGAACAGAATGAGAGAATCATGATGATGATTTTAATGATCTTAACATTTTTTTCGTCGTCGTCGTTGTTGTTTTTGTTGCTAGTAGTCAGTTTATATTGCGGGTTATTGCATATTATATTTACGAGGTTTATTAGTTATTTGCTTGTTGTTGAGTTGGCTGGTTGGTTGGGTGACTGGTCAAACACTTTTGTTCGTTGCATGAGTTGGCAAGGATGTGTCAGCGTGAGTTAAATTTAGTTGGCAGTCAGTTTCGAATATGCCTGTTGGGCTTAGGCATTTAATTGAAAAAGGGCTGAGAGTGTTGAACATCATAGCACAAACTGCCACAAATAACAAACACAATATAATATCAAAAGAAACAGCAACACTTTATTCAATGCCATGCGACGTTTGCCTTTTCTCATTTTAAATCCAATTTAAATTGTAATAAATTTGCAAATATTCATATACCTACAATCAGGTATTTCACAAGAAATCAAAACATATTTGTTTGAATGTCTGCCTGCCATTGCTGTGTTAAAACGTATGCGCAAAAGATCTGTATACAAATGGTATAATGCAATCAAAGTTAACAAGAGCGCTAATAAATAATGTGGGCAATAATAAAAAACAAACATTTTCACGGCACTAGCGAATATGAGGTTTTATGAACGAATCTGCTGCCAGCCAATCAGCAAAAAAAAATCAAGACAATAATATTTATAATAATTCTTACCACCTCCGTTCATATAAATATATATTTATATGTTTATTTACTCATATAAATATAATGTACATATATACATACTTATATAAAAATAGTGTTAGAAGAAAAAGCGCAAACACAAAAATATTTAAGTTTTTTTTTTATTTAAAGTGCCACAATGCCACAATATCAAATATTTCTTCTTTAATTCGTATAACGATTTCTTGGAATTATTTAGAGAGAAGAGAGTGATTGGAACCCTTTTTTTGCCATTGTTGCTTTTGTTGTACTCATATCTTTTGCCTAAACGCACATACCATCGAAAATTTTGGGAAGAATGTAGACACAATTACGTTGACGGCTTTGAAAATTCCTCAAAATAAAATCTTAACAAACGCAAAAAACTAAAACAAAACAAAAGAAAAGACATGAACAAGAAAAATAATATCGATCAAGTGGACTGTTGAGCATGTACAGCAGAAGAACAAAAAGCCAGACACACAAACAAATCAACATAAATACATATAGTCTAAAAACTATTACGAGCAGCGTTGCCACACAAGATATTGACTTCCTACCAATAATTTTCAAAAATCCTACCAAAATCATTCACAGCCTACCAAAAATTTAAAAATGCATTTCTTGCACATAAACTCTGTTATACTCATTTGGTTTTTTTCCGTAATCGTTGAGATGGAAGTTTGTGTTTTTATAATGAACACCCATCCCTTTCCTAGAGTCAATCAAATTCGCTCAACCCTTTGGTTCTAAATATTCTTTTGACTATTTTTTTACAATGTTCACTAAATGTATTATATTATTTAAAAATGTTTTAAAACAAAAATTTTAAGAGTGGTTCTACCTGGTTGATGGAATGTCGTCTTCTGAAATTATATTTTTTTCATTTAATTTTGGAGTTTTTGATAAAAATCTGAAAAAATACATGCAATATTAGCAAATATTTATGTAATTAAAAGGAACGTATTTACAATTAAAAAAGTTTACTTACTTTTCCAATTTGTCTGTTAATTTTTTTAATATACTTGAAAATTAACCTTCACTCAAAAATATTATTAATTTCAATTTCATAATATTGTTCGGGTTTCTTAAACCAGAGATGGTTATAGCTTTAATTATCTCTATGCAAAAAAGCAGGGATGTTTTTTATTACACCTAAAACAGTTTTTGAAAACAGTGGTAACACTATTCAAAGTTATTGTTTATTTAATTCAAAGTTACATTTTTTTTAATTTTATGTTCTGAATTTTTAAGGTGAAAAATTTACTATTTCTAAAAAATTGCTGCAGGAGGAAATCCTACCAAAAATTAAAAAAAATGCAACAAACCAACCAAACTACCAAACTGTTTTTTAAAAGCGAAAAACTACCAAGTTTGGTCCGATTGGACCAAAGCGGCAACGCTGATTACGAGTACAACTTTATATGAATGTTTATATAGTGACAGTTTTTCACGGCTTTTCGTTCGCGATACAAAAAAAAGGAATTGATTGCATACCAGGACTAGAATTACTCGATTTGATTTGATGTGTGTGTATTAAAGAAAAGAAAAAAAAATTCCTTGGAAGAACATGTTAACAATAAATGTTGCAAACAACAAACTTAGCATTTACCAGAATTGTGGTATAAATAGTGAGTGCTCCGCCAGCACCAACAGCTAAGCCACAGTGCAACACAGCAACAAAAAAAAAAAAAAAGAACAAAAAAAATATCGTAAGCCACAAAAGGATGCCAATATCGGCGACACCATCGTACAAGTATTGGTAATCTATGTCGTCATCCTAAGCGACATTGCCATCAGAAATTATATGATCATAAACAAGGATGAGGCAAAAGCAATAGATGTGCTATGACATGCACAGGCACAGGTATGGTGTTAGAGTCCATCATAGATACACAGATAGATTATTCCCTTCGTATAACTACAATAACAACAACAACAGCAGCAACAACAACAAAAGCTATTAAAGCTTCCACTCTAACGACTGTTGCTTTTGGTGCTGATGACAACAGTGACACTTTTAAAAGTGTCATACATGTCGCCGTATGTCGTTTTAACATGTGCTTTTGGAATTGATGTGCTGTTATGAAAAGGTGAAGGCAATAATGGTCAGTGGTTAGAACCATCATAATCAACATCCCCGTCACACAAACTAACAAAGCAAAGACGGTATAAATATGAAATTTATTTTATAAATATGTAGATGGTTTATAACATACTATTGCAACAGTACTGGGTCGACGTTATCAAAAAACTTTCTTAAAAGAACATAATGAGAAGTGATGCATTGGTTCTTAGCTTTTTGTTTGAGGTAAAGGAAAAATTTAGTGGGATCTTAAAAAATATATAATTGAATTTTAATTTTTTTTTTATAATTCTTAACTGTATGTCCTATGGCGGCTTTTGACTCGGTAGTAATTAAATTGTTCTTTAGAAATTCTGAAAACATATCGCATGGAAAAATTATATTTAATGTTTAATTTCAGTGAATTCTACTTAATTTTTTGAAATTAAAAAATTTTGAATTAAAACAATATTGAAAAAGGCTGTTATTCTGTAAAGTCCAGCTTTATATTTTTATATCTAAGGACAGTAAGTTCTATTTAAGACGATATGGTATAAAAACTAACCCTTAGGAACAACTCATTAATGCATTTAACGCTCATTTAATCTGTCGCCTCCTTTATCGTGAAAACATTAACCATGTGAATGTTTGTATCTCTGTGCTGTTATACGCTGGTGTCTATTCATTTGTAGTAGCAATATGACTTCAACTGTCAATCATTCTGCTATTTTGCTTACATTTTTATTTACGCTTGACCACATTACCCCGTCATCTTTTTATTTCGTTTTTTCTTGGCAATTTTATTGTTGGCAAAATCATCAACATCAGCCTGTGTCAGGTAAATATGTAGACAGTACGAACAAATTGGAATGCGTATCAACTAGACACTCAATGAACATTTGTCTGTGATGGTTCCAAGTTTATTTAACCAACAAGATAAAATTATTGTGATGATTCTACTGAAATTAAGCCAATGACACTTTGTATTATTTTCATAGTGAGAAACAAAAATTACTTTACAATGAATGAAAATTAAAACAACATATTAAATGTAATAAGACTACCATTCATAATAATTATTTTTAATTAAGTAAATAACAATAACAGTTAAAAAATTAGCTCTTGTCTGTATGACGATACCAACGACTTTGTGCTGCTTAAATATTCAGCCCTTCTTTATTTTACCTCTGTTTTGCAGACTTCGAAAAAAATTATATTTAATGAAAATGTAACTTTAAAAGGAAATTAAAAATGATAATTCAGCTTAAGTTTACGTCATTTTAGTTCCTAAATCTATACATATAATAAAACTGTAAAGTAGTCATTTTTGTATATCGCTGGTCTCATGTAGAAAGGCCCTAACTCGTACATATGTAACTTTACACGAGAAGGTAAAAACATAATAGAAACTGTATTTATCACAATGTAATATTTAAATGCAAATGCTTAGAAAACCGTTCTTTTTGATACTATTGCATTCAAATTTTGTTACAAGGTGTATCTGTGCGAAATGTATTGGAATCACAAAAAATTTCAATTTCGTAAAAATTCGAGTTAGGGCCTTTCTACATGAGACCAGCGATATGATATTTTTTGAAAATTTTAATGTTGGTTTAGATAGTAATCGATATAGAATACAAAACGCCTATGTTTGGAATTTTTGTCTGTCTGTGTTCGCATTACGTATAAACTACTGGATGGTTTTAAACTAAATTTTTATGAACTTGGTTCCAATATAGAATACTTGTTTTTTGTTTAAGGTCATTTTGTGGCAAAATAGAGGTACAATTATGAAAGTACCCAATTTTACTGGAATAATGATACTAAAACAGTTGTCATCACTTTTTATTTTTGTAGATGGGAATTTTTAACACTGTCTTTAGAACTCTAGAATAAATTTGAATTTAAAGAAAATTAGAAATAACACGCACGTAAGTCATGAACACTGATAGTTTATAAATTAAATTAAACTATTCAACATGAAAAATTAGATAATAACAAAATATAACACAGCATTTTGCGGATTCTTACATCCGTCGTTTTTCGTTACAAACATAAAAATACGAGATATAATTCATTATTAATCATTATAAATTTTGATAGACGAAGGCCACAGTTTTTAAAAATTGTATAATTCGATAAACATTCTTTGCAAATTTTGGTAACGGAAACGCTATAACGTGACGGCAGCCAAATAAATGAATATCAAATGTTGCTTGTCTTATCACATACCAAAGGTTTCCCAGAAGTTTTGTAAATATTTTTTATGGAAATTAAATTAATTTATAATTGTTTTAATACTATGCAGCAAGCAGAGTGATGAAATGTTTCAATTATTTAAAATTTTGACCTTCTTAAGTAATCGAGAAATAATTTTTTAAAAGCTTTCATTCTTGTGCAAAATTAACATCGTAATTTTTTTGATAACTTTTACAAGGTAAGTTGCTTTTAATTTATTTTTTGTTAATACATAAAAATTATTACAGCATTATCCAACTATCCCTGCTTTCATCGTCATCGTCATCAATATCAATATCATAATATCCATTCAATATCAATATTATTACTGAAATATTTAAAGAAAAAGGCACAAGAAACAACGCTAAACAGTAGCAACATCAGTAATAACGTGTGAGTGTAATAAAGTATTTTAAGTTTTTATTTTTCTTGCCAAATGAGCCATATTAATTAACACCAGCAAAACACAACAGAATTTACAAAACCAACAACAGCGTATAAAAAGCCCTGCAATCAGGCAAAATTGAAAGAAGGCCGGCTGGCAGACAGACAATCAGTCCAGCAATTCAGTCAAGTTGGAAAAAATAAGAATTTAATGCGCCATTATCAAAATACAATTGCATCTGTTTTATGTGTCAACAACAATCTATTAATTTGTCAACATTGCTTACAACAACAACAACAGGAACAAAAACAGCAACAACAACAATATCAACATCGTCATCGTTGAGAAAAAATTGCCAAATATCCAAGTAAAAAACTACAAAACTGCAAAAATTCTGCAGCAGCAAAACGAAAATAGTTTAACGTGAAATTAATGAATTGAGGTAGAGAGCAGCCATCAAACACACAAACAAATTCAAAATGAAGTTAAGTTCACAGACATAAATACATTTACGAGCTCAAACAGCAGGCAGAAAATTAATATTCCAGCAACAGTTAAGATAAGCGACAAAAGTGTGAACGACAATTACTGCAAGTGCCACCGTGTCCACAAGTAGAGGCTGCAAAAGTCCAAAAACCAACCATCATGATGCAGCCAGCTTCAAACCATAAACAACCGAAATTTATCAGACTTTTGTTCGCACTTCGAATTCAAACCGGAATCAGCTCAACTCGATTCGAAGGCAATATGGCTGAAGTTGGCATTAAATAGAGCAAAAGTATAAAAAGTATTTACAGTCGTAAGCGAACTGAATTTTATTGGTGTCTAAAATGGAATTAAAAAATACAAAATACACCAATAAATCTTAAGCAAGTGTGAGATTTTAACTTAAGCAACATCAAACTATAAACAATAACAACAACAACAACAACATGTTGTTAAATGATCTCTTAAATCTTATTCAACATTCAGCTTTTACAACTGTTGTTGACAATGAATGAAGTTACCGCACAAACTGGGTGACAATGATGAGGACGATGCCAAGTTGAACTAGATGCCCATAAAATTTTGTGTATAAAAGTGTGTGTTAGTGTGTGTGTCTATGGTTGGTGGCTGAAAACACTTTATGATGCAGGTGCCTGCCTCTACACTGGTGCGTCTTTGGATACTTGCTATTCATCATCCTCTTTTTTTATTTGAGTCTTGACTTGAAGAATGAGGAATTTCTTTAATGTTTTTTTGTGTTTTTTTTTCTTGTTTTTAGTCTTGAATTTAATTTAAAGCTTTCGATGCTGTTGTTTTTGTAATAATAACAACGACAACTATTTAAACAAAAACAAGCACAGCTAAGATATAATTTTGTTGCTATCGTGTGGGCAATAAATTGTCAAGTGATATCGTTGGTGCAAATTATAGCGTCGACATGCTGTGCAACGAATATTGCCAGCACTCAAAGTACTTCGTTCTATCTATTGGGTGCAATATTACTAAAAGTTTTTATCTTTGCGTCTTTTATATTGCGCCACAGAACTTTATTTGCCAACATATCTGCCTGTTGTTCTTCATGTTTTTAAAAGTTTGCAGTGCCGCAATAGATATTGACCACCCGTTGTGCGTGCTGTATTTAAAGCAGTAACTTCTTGCGTGCCTTAAAGTTGAAACAAATTTGATTTTCGTGACGTCTAAAGCAATCAGTGTGAAACAATTTGATTTGCATTGAAATACGTCCACGATTTAGCCAAAAATAAAAAAAAAATATTGTTAAATAATTCTGTATCGTTTAACAAAATTTTATTTTTTACTTTTGTTTATAATGTCACTTTGAAACAAATTAATTTTGAATAAGTTTGTAAACAGAAGCCAGGAGTTCTTATCGATTTAGTCATGTAGGACAAAAGCACTTGAATAAACTTTAAAAATTAATATTTTTTAATTTTTTTCTTCATCACAATTTATTAAATATTTTTTATTGGCTGTTAAATTAAAGCAGTCCTTGTTGTTAAATTATACTAATATTGCTTGACGAGAGTAAGATAATAATTTTTTTAAATCTTTAAACAGTTTCACGAAACGATAAAATTCCAATTTTACTATTCAAGTCTTTAATTGAAACTTTTCTTTTATTCTCTTATCTTAGCAATTATAAAGATCACAAAATTGAATGTTACAATTTAAAAAAGCCTGGCAAACGGCTTCGAATTAGCAACAGAAACAAGACATTGTTTGCATTTCCGGCAATATATGTGCATGCGTGTATATAAATGTGTGTATATGTGCATGTGTGTATGTATATTTAGTGAATGTAGTTAAAAGCATTTTTGTGACTCTTGTTAAGACATCATTAATTAACTAATGATTTCTAATGAGTGTTTGATGTCATTTATATCACAAAGAACGGATCTTTCAAATCCATAAAAGACTATTAAAAATACAGGAAAATACAAAAAAAAAATCGCACATCATCAAACTCTTTAAAAAGGTGTTAAATGAAATTGGCGCTCCCAGCAATGAGAACAAATGAAAAAAAAGTAACAACACATAAATTGATGATTTAAATCCAAAGATCTTTAATTTGAAACCCAAGCAGTTAAAAGCTGATTCATTTGAAAAGATTTGAAGTGGATGAATGACTGGTTTGTTATTTTTAACGTTAAAACTTGCTTGGATGTCTCAAAACAAAAAAAAAAAAAAAAAAAAAAAAAAAAAAAAAAAAAACATTAAAGATCTTTATATACCAATACTAAAATATAAAAACAAATAGTGCGTTCATATTTGCGGATGTGCTTTTGTAAAAAGGCAATCAGGAAAAAACATTAAAAATGTTTCAATTTGAATATGCTCGCGAATGTACATTATTGGATTTTTTTGCTTTCTGAAGGTGGCATTGCACACGTGTTTGAACAAATTAACGTGACCATTAAAATGTTTATAATATTTAAATTTGTGTTTTTTAAAGTATTTGTATTTAAAAACATTTTTGCATAGTTTTACTTAAAAATTAAATAATTCATGAAAAAAACTAACTTTAAACCTGGTTCCATCTGTCGGGACACCCTATAGCTTATAATTTTAAATATTTATAACGGTTCAAGAAATATGCCCATATAGGTCAATTTACGTTACCTATGGGGACACCCTTTAATTTTTAAATTTATTTTTTTATTACTTTTTGTGATACGCAGTCATTTAAAATTTTAAAGAAATTCCCTTCACAGTTCATAATTCACGTACAAAATGTGTATGTTGTATGGGAACACCCTTTAATTTTTAAGATTATGAACGGTTCTTAAAAAAGGGACTAATCTGTAAGCATAATCTATCAAATTACAAAAAATGTTCAAAATCGATTCAGAAATGACTGAGTTCTGCAGGCACAAACTTTAAGAAAAAAAAAACAACTTTCAGACGAATTGATAACCTCCTTCTTTTTTAAAGTCGGGTAAAAAAGGCATCATGAAAAAATACAGAATAGTTGTTTTGTTTAAAATCTGATTTATATGATAACAGGTTTCTTCATAAATATGTTTTTAATTTCTAAACTTAGATGGGGTTTTTGTTAAATACGTTAACGTATGTGATGATTTGTAAAGAGATAAAGAAGAATAATTGGAGTTGTGTGTAGACTTCCTCTCTTCTTAATTTATATTGAATGACTATAAATATTTCTCATATTCTTATTTCCAACCTTTGTTGATTAAATAGATGATGTTTACAATGTAAACAACGTAAGGTAGGCAAAGATCGCGGTTATAGTGATCCAGAAAATGCTGCATTAGTTTCTCCGTATTTTTTTTTTTTTAATTAACATACAGCTATTCATTTGTTATAGTTTCTTGTTTTTAATTTCTTTAAGCGTACAAGAAGTGATTGATTTGCAGTAGTTTTTAAAACACATTAGCTCTATTAACGATCTTTGTGCAATGATCTTGCGTCATAGAATTTGCAAAATGTGTAGCATATTTTACTCATTACTGTGTGTTTTGTTGGTGTAAACTAAAAGTATGCTACACTTTTTTGCAATTGCTATGATGCAATACCATTGCACAAAGATCGTGAATAGGGCTATTATTTAAAAATTTTTTATAATATTTAAATGTTTAACGTTTTGCGCTTTTACTTTTTACAAAGAAATTTTATAACGTAAATAAAACCTTAATACATCATACATCTGCAAATATACTCGTTCTTTTAACATTTATGAATATCAAAATCTAAGCCAAGTTGGTGGCACTTAAATTGCAAACGAAAAACAAATCATTTAAATTTAAATTAACAGCTACAGCATGTATGAGTTTAAAGTGGCAATGGTTAGAAATCTTTTTATAAAAAAAAAAATAGAATCCTCTTTAAAACGTGGTGGTTCTTTTTAGTTTTTTGTTTGTTTGTTAAGTTTTTGTTTAACTTTGTGTCTGCACAAATGCGAATGCAATAGTAAAAATTCATGTACAACAAGAAACAAATGTGTGGTATTTTGGCTGGTTTGATCGTCAACTAACAAAAACCTCGTACTGCCGTGTTAACTGCTGTTGCAACAGCTAAGAGTATCTGTACTTATATTCAAATTTTGTCTATTGGTAAAAGTACAATTTTTGTTCGATTTATTTAACAATTTTATTTTAATACTCCTTTAAAGCTTAACTCAAGTTGTTTTCTTTTAACGAATTCACATTTTCAATTCAAATTTTTATTACTGTTTGCTGTTTGTTGTTTTCTTTAATTTTTAAATAAATATGGAGCTTCAAAAAAATCTTTTTAAAATATATCTTTGTTTTTTACATAAAATTTAAAACTTGTGTTAGCTAAGCCAATTATGATTGGTAAATTGATTTTTGTATCTTTCACAAAATAGAAACATTAATTCAAAATCACTAAAGTTTTATTCTAAATGTAATTAAAATTAGTTTATTTTTTTAGCTCAATGTTTTTTATGCCAAATTGTTTTAAGGATTAGAACTTTTTTGCAATTAGTCCCTAGACATTACCATGGACTCAAAAGTGACATAATGTCCATGAAAAACTTTATAATGTCCATGCACATTGTGTCGTTTTTAGTATGGTTAAGTGTTAAAAAATTAGCACATGAAACAACAACGGCTTCGCTTACCATAGATCTGTTGCATAAGCAGCTTTTTGCCGGGCGCAATGATTTTCCCATCTATGGTATAACGAAGAATGCTTTGCTTACCAAAGATTTTCTTCAAGCCAGTTTATAAATACGTTGTATCTTTCTTATATAGAATATAATAAAATAAAACTATAATATCTATGGACGTTATGACTCTACTTTGATGGACATAATGTGTGACATAATGACTGTGAACCTTATGTCACTTTTTGGTGCGACATAATGTCTTTGGAAATTATGTCCTTAGACGTTATGACATGCCAGCATCTAATGTAACAAATGAGTGTTCATTAAAAGCATATACTCAATGTCAATATAAATTAAAACTAAATATTTCTTAAATTTTATATTTATACTTTACGAGTGAATGTCATTTAACAGTACACTGACCATGAGCCATGCTTATCGCCACTTACTGTTTTTTCTAACTCTCAAGCATTGATAACAATGAATAATAAAAGTATACTATGTCGGGATTTATGTATCATTTAAGAATTAATTATTATTCCAAGAACACGGTCAAATATACCAGTGTATGAATAAATAAATAAATGATGACAGAATATTTGTTGTCCGACAGGCTTCGTAATACAATGCATTGCAATTTAAATGGTAAGACAGTTATCAATGCCAGGAAAAACCAACAAGAAAAATAATCCATTAAATAACTTTTTTTTTAAATGTTTACTTAATTTAAATATTCAACATTTTACTTGTCGAAAGAAAACAAATGCGAAGAAAATAACAAAAATAAATTGTAATAAAATTCAATTAAATAATTTTATGAAACTTAAAAGTAGAAGCGGTGAGTTAAGATGGGGATGGAATAATTCATTTTGTATTTTTGTTTTCAATGCTCAATTGGGGTGTGTGAATGTTGGCTTTGAAAACACACAAAAAAAAATTGTGAGAACGTAAGCTAGTGTAATGATTTCTGAGAATTAGTAGAATCTTTAAATGTTTAGTTTTATTTAGGAATTTTTATGGCAAAAGTTAATGGCCCTAATAAATGGTCATTACAAAATTTAATTTTACCTTCTTACTACTACTGAAGTTGACCATCCTTTTACACATACACACACACACACATAAATAAAAATGAACTCACATTCGTTTGAATTGCAGCAAACTTATCTCAGTTTTTCTTTCATTTGATTTTTAAAGATTATTAATCTTAATTTTTTAGGTATTATTTCATTTGGTTAAAATGATTACAACAGTTTTGTAAAGCAATAAATATAAGAACAAAACTGGAAGGTGGGTAAATTATATTCTTTTGCCAAATTTTTTAACTGTATTACACGATAATATAAATCTTAGTCCTCCTGTAATATTATAAACATTTTATCACTCTACTCTTCACAAAAAACAATAAACTTTTTTTTTTATTTTTTATTGCAATAACAACGCCATTATTTAGTATTTATTTTTATTAAATAAAAGTTAATATTTTCTGTTGGCTTGGCAGGCGTTAAAATAACAACTTTTTGAGCCTAAAAATAATTCCTATTCTTAGAATTAGTAAGGAACTTTTTCAGAAATATGGCTGAAAAATAGCAATTAACTTTTTTTAATTGTTCAATTGTTAGCAACGAATAACTTTCTTTAGACGTAGACATTTATTGGCACCACAGATTATTATAGACTTAAAAAAATAATAAATAAATTCAGTACGATTGTATTACAGCAGTAGCAACAATAAAAAGTTAGCATCCATCATTTTCCAATTTTTTTCGCCAACAGTTCATAGCGTTGTAACAAACCAACTGAAACAAAGATCGGTCAAACAGTTTATGCCGCAGATCTTTCAAAATAATTTTTTATTAATTGAAATAACAAGCCACGAAAACGATGTGGTTAGTGAAAAAAAAAATCAATTCACAAAATATACAAAAGTCTGAATTGCCAACATCTCAAAAGCCAAAACTCAAGCCACCTTAATTGTGCCTTAAGAGGCGACAAAATCAAAATCTATTTTCTCAATTTCTATTTATAATTCTTAACACTTAATTTAAATTTGTTATTCATATGCGCTTTTCAATTGTTTTCCCCATCCTTTAATACTGAACAATATTTTATTTATTTAGTTTTAAAACGATTTTGTTTAAAATTTCCTCGCAAAATACTAAACAACAACTAATATTTTTTTATTACGAAATGTTCATATGGATGATTTGTCCATCATTCTTATTTAACAATAATCACTTTAGAATTTTCGACAAGTGTAATGACACTCTGCATAACATTTTTCATTTGGACATGTTCTCTAAGCCATTGTTTGCATATAAATTAGCAATGGATGAGTGCGAACAAATCAATAAACGTACGTAAAAATGTTTGGACGGACAAATAAATTCTATGAATTTTGTATATTCGTGTAATTCACCGTGATATATGAGCTGATACTCTATTCATAGAATTATTTTTCGTGATTAAAGTAAAACACTCCATCGTCGTCATCAGACTTTTTTTTTAATAAACATTTTTTAAAATTCATCAATTAAATGATAACTTTTTTGTTGCTGTCGAACTAAAATATTTCACAGCATTTTAAAAACAATCATTAAAAGTCATGTCAGTTGGTATGTTGGTTTTGTTATACTTTTTTTCTGATTTTATTTTATTACATTGCAAAATAGTTAAAACAAAAAAAAAAAAAAAAAATAGAAAAAGGAATAAACGAAAATATCTATTTATTAAATTGTATACATTTGTGTTATTTTCGCCTTTTTTGGTTCAAGTTTTTTTTAGATGCGCCTCACGTATCTTTGGAACTTGGTTTCAATTGCCATTTATTTTTGCGGGTTCTATTACAATAAACCATCAACTGCTACAACTCCCCTTCCAACACGAGCAGTAATAATAATATCCGTAAGTTTGGTATGGTCCTTAACTATGACGATGACTACTACTGGGTATTTGTTGAAATGATACAAAAATTTGCTACTGCACATACTTTTACTAAGACGCTTTATGGCTTATTGGTTGGCTTGAATGGTCATAGATTTGGTTTAAGAGAGTTAACTTTATTCTAACCATTTATTTCGTTTCGATTTCGATTTCTTTTTTATTTTATTACAATTTCAAAGATTTGTTTTTCGTGTGCTGCTTTGCTAGTTGTTGCTCCTACACTTAATGCCAACATGTAAAGCTTGTTTTTACTACATGAACTTTTATAATATTTCACCTCAGTAAGGAGGGGTATGCGGTAAAAAGATTTAAAAAGTAGCAGACGTTTTGGCTCTCATTTTTTTTATTGAAACGTGTTGCAAGTGCGAAAATATATTTTTGCACAGTAATGTTTGTTTGAATTTTCTTTATTGCTGAAAAAGGCTTGAGGAAATGTTCTTGTACATGTTCTTGTAGCACGGTTACATACATTTAAGCAGATTAAGTCTATGAAAAATATAGAAAAGATTTTCGGGGGTGATTTAAAAAAGAAATATTGTTTAAGAATTTTTATATGAAAAACATGTGTGTGTTGGATGTTTTTGGGTATAAAAACTAAAAGCTTGAGTAAGTTAGTAGTAAATTGATTATTTTTTACTCTCATTTATTATGTACGAATGCATACGTTTTGTGTGAGATTTTTATTCACTGACATCGAGGCTCATAAATTTTCAATTCATGAAGATTATTTTCAAATTTTTCTTTGCGTTTTTATTCTACGGGTTTAAAAAAGGAAATCGCTTTTAAATTTATTTAAACAATTAACAACAAAAATAAAGTGAAATAAATGTTCATACGTGATACAAATATTTAATTTTGGTTTTTTTTTTAACATTTTATCTCAAAATATTTAGTGTAAAAACTATTGTCTAATGAATAAATAATTAAACATAATAGAGTTTAATTTTTAAATCACAATTTATAAAGTTTTAAAAAATAATTTCTTTACTCTAATGAGTTTTTTTTTTCAATTTTGTGTGTAAACTCAAATAATTTCAAGGCTGCAGAAAAGAACATTGCGATACTTTAAAGCATTATGTACATAAAAAGTACACAAAATGCGTCAGTATCGTTTTCTTCTTCTTCATACAAAATATTAATATTTTTATTATGGGACCTTAAAAAGAAACAGCTGAATATTTAGTTTGTATATGCAACTTTAGTCCTAGAAACTGCACTTAAAAAACATTTTTTATTTGAAACTTATATTGCAATAACTACAAAGTCTAAAAATAAATATAATTATTACACAATTTTTATAATAAAGTTTGTTTGATGTTTTCAATAGGCTGAGAAATTAGGCATCTTCACTTTTATTTAATCACTAAAACTCCCTTAAGCATGTTAACCTCAAATATTAGCTGCTTAATTTTAAGTTTACTGACAAAATTTAAGTCTCCACGTAAAACATGTGACTTATACCTTCTCGTTGTAAAGAACCGTAAGCGCTTTCTTCTTTATGTCAAATATTTTGTAACATACAAGAACCCCCAAATATTTTTTTTATTTAAGCCAAAAAAAGTAACACAATAAAAATTGGTCATTCTGATAAATATAAAGTCTGCGGCTGAGATTTCACCTTATATACAGAATATTGTTTTTTTTTGTTTCATTAAATAATGTAAAAGAAACAGCGGAAACTAATAAATGTTACAATCAATACAAAAAATTACAAAAAAGTTGAGAAAACGTCATGCAATAAAATAAAGACTACAATAGCTGACAAAAGAATTTATTAGCAAAAACTGAAAGAAGCGCCAGGCAAAGGATGAACGATAAATAAAATGATGTAAACTGTAGTCTTTATAAGGAAAAATGGATCGACGAGGAGAAATTCAATATGACACAAAACAATATGGTGGTTTTATAGTTGTTTAAATTGGCGACATTTCCGACACGCAACATTTTTATGATTTTTCTTTTTAGTGACTTCAATTGTTTTTGTCTAAAACTTACTTTCCAATTGCTAAAATTTTTTATTTGATTTAACAAAAAAAAAAAAAGTCACAGTGCAGAAATGCACTAGATATTTGCTGCACTTGCCTTTGCAGAGTTTCCAATAAAAACTGACTGAAGGAACAGAGAAAATGCCAAAGCCTAAACTGTATTTTAAAAACTTTCGGCAACAATTAATCAATTATAAAGAATGGCGTCTGTTAGACGCATGCCATTGAAGATGAAAAGTATGTAACAGGATGTAAAAGCCATGAGTCTAATTTGTAAATTGAAAATATTAGTTTTTAATTAGCTTCTATTTTCTGCTATGTGTTTTCAGATTTGAACTTCCATACCGTTTCTACCAACGCCCAGCCAGTTAACATAATTAACAGCAGCTGGTTATTGAAATTCTTACTTCCTTTCAGCCAGCCTTTAGCTATTATAATTGAAACGATTCGTTAGTTTTCTGTCTAAAAAGAAAAATCTTTATTGGTTTGTTTCTTATGCATAGAATTAATTTTCTTAAATCTATTTTTGTAAAATTTATTTCTGGTACCAATTATATAATTTTGTTATTTTTGGTAGAAAACTTTTCTATTTTTTTTTTTTAATTTTAATCTCATTTATTAGCATGACTGTTTGCTTTCTATATTTTAATTTAAAATTGGGAAATGTTGTTATTGTAGATGCCGCAATAATAACGCTAATAGTACTTTTTATTCTTTTTCTTTCTTTTTTGTCGAACAGCTAAAAATATTTCGTTCAGAGTTTGTTTGTCCATTAAATCGATTTGTTTATTTAAACAAATTAAGAAATTTTTTTATTTTATTGTATTCAACCGTAAGTAAGTCGTTATTAATGCCCACAGTATTTCATTGAGTAATAAAATTACTTCATAAATAAATTGCCAAAATAAATAAAATACAAAAAAAAAAAAAAGAAACCATTAAAAAGCAAGACCGTCCAAAATATGTAAAAGCTGCTGAGTAAGTACTTCAAACAATATGGTTTATTGGGTTTTAAATGGATTTTCAGCATAAATGAAAAACACATTGTAATAAAATACGAGTACGTACATTCCCTGTGAATTTATAAATACTATATAACTTATATAGATCGTTTGCATATTTAAATATAAAATTGGAAAATATGTTTGTTATTTTGCATTAAGAGTTAAAAAGCGCATTTGCATATTAAAACGTACTGATACAAAAAAAAAGTCTAAAAAAGTTTTAATATGTTTTACCGGTTTAAAAAGATTTATAAATCAAGATTTTATCGTTGCGTTAAAAAAATGAGGTAAATATTTTACAATAAATATTATTTATAAAAAGAAAGTAAAGCTAAGATTTGGTACAAGTTAAATACAATATATTTTTTTCTTTATCTACATAAAAAATCAAAAGTCACTATAATAAAATAATTCAGAAAAATAAAATAATTCGAAAATAATATTATGTTCAAGAAACCATTAAAATACTATATTTTTCAACAAATATATTAGCAGTGTAGAAAATAATAATTCATATCTCCGGTCTGAAACACATTCTAAATACAAACTCAAGCGTGCTGAAATCTACAAGATCATACCTTTCCATCGTATAAAAAAATTCAGCAGAAATAAAAAAGTTAACTTTTATAATTTTTTAATTTTTGAAATCAATAATCGAACTATTTTATTTTTGTATTAAATTAAAATAATAAATTTGAATAATTTTATTGTTTATTATAATTATTCTTGACGTTTTTATTATTATTGATTAAGAATTACATTGTTGTAAAAATAATTGTTGAAAACTAATTGTTAAACTAAACTTCACGAATGAATTTTAGTAAATCTCTATGCATTTAATAACATTTCTCAGTTAATGTTTTAAAATTAATTTAAAAATATTAAAAACGTTCCATACAAAATGTTAACACTTTGACTATTAAATTTTGACTTTTAATTGGAACTTATGTTTTCGGATAACAACAAGTCAGACCCTTTGGTCCTCTCTAAAGTTTAGTATAAATTAATGATAATACTCTTGATCAACCAACTGGTGTTTGACAAAAGGTTAATTCCCAAAAATTTTTAAAACAGCCAAAGTAGTCTCAATTTTAAAACAGGGAAAGGACGCAAAATCACCTAACAGTTATCGTCCAATAAGCATGCTGAATTGCTTAGATAAAGTCTTCGAAAAAATTGTGTTACAAAGAATAAATGAATACACCGAATAATACAAAAAGAGCAATTTGGTTTTCGAAAAGAACAATCAAGTGTGCACCAAGTAAAGAGAATTGTAAACTTTATCTCAAATAACAAAAGTAACCGGTAAAGTACTGGAATAGTGCTGTTAGACGTAGAAAAAGCCTTTGATTCTATATGGTACAATGGCTTAATTTTTAAACTCCATAAGTTTGGTTATCCAATTTACATACAAAAGATGGTAAAAAAGTTTTCTGATTGAGAGAGCCTTTGTAGTGAATATTGTTACTGAATACTCCACCCAGCACAATATCCCTGCCGGAGTTCCCCATGGCTCAGTGTTATCACCTGTTTTGTACTCAATACAAAACATCGGATTTTGAAATACTCAAAGATCAACCAGTTGCACTGTACGCAGACGACACTACCATCATAACAACAGGTAAAGTTTCAAACGCTTTAGTCAAAAGAATGAAAAAAGGTCTTTTAGATGCTCAAAAATATTTCAAAGAAATGGAAAATTAAAATAAATGAAAATAAAACTCAAACAATAATATTTCCCTTCAATAAATCACCAAAAAAATATACCTTCAAAACCACTATCTGTGGAAGGAGTTGAAATTCCTCTCCTTGATACCATTAAATATCTTGGAATTGAATTAGATAAAAAACTGACTTTCAAACACCATGTTCTAAGAACCTGTGAAAAGGCAATTAAATGTGGAAGAGTCCTTTTCCCATTATTAAATCGAAAATCAACTTTGAATTATTAAAATAAAATCATACTGTAAAAAATGTGCATACGGCCTATTATGACATATGGGTGTCAACATATGGTGGTCAAGTTTGGTCAAATAGATGTACCTATTTAAGGAAGTTGCAAATAATCCAGAATAAAAATTTAAAAATCATTTTTAATTTACCCAGAAGCTACTCAACAAGTAGACTGCAACAAAATTTTCAACAAGATTTGCTTAAATCAGTAATATCTAATTTAACACAAAGATTTGAAGTTCGAAACAGAGCTTCAAATTATGATATCATAAGGAATTCGTAATATTAATTTTTTCTTCAACTTTAGCAATGAAGCTGATAGAAGGATTAATTCAGAATTTCTTTAAATCATTACTAGGTTTTTCGTATCTTTTTTTCCTAACATTGCGTTAATGTAAATACTAAATTATAGATATTTTTACACAATAAGTTAAGTTTATATTTGTTGCAATACTTAATTTAGTAAGATTTAAAAAAACGTAATTATTGTAATTATTTTAAATATTTTAAATGTATTGATTAAAATAAAAAAATAAAAAAGAAAAACTTTGAGTAACCCAGTGTTTGAATTAAAAATAAAAGCCTTTACATTCTTGGAAACTTTATGGATTTATAATTAAATACTGATAAATACAGTTGTTATATAAATTTAAATTTAGTTTTTTCTCTAAAACAATAAAATGGTAAGGGAGTGTTGCCAGCTTACTGTAAATTCTAAACAAAAAGAAATAAAATTGACAAAACTAACAATAAAAACAAATACATATTTTTTAATTACATTCTACAGATGTTTTTATGGGTTTCTAGTATAGGAATTTTAATTTATTTTTATTGGTTTTATGTTAATTATTTGACCTTTTAACCCTTTTCAAAAGTAGAAAGAAATGTTTTTCCGCTATTAAATGTTTCTTCCTGCTCTATTGTAATTCGTTTGTTGTTGTCTTTGTTGTAGATGTTGTGTAATTTCTTGGCCATAAAAAACAAGTGTCTTTGCTGCCTTACTGGCATCTTCAACCTGGGCCCAATTTACTGGTATTTTGTGTTGTTGTTGTTGACAAACTTTTGAGCAGATACTTAGGTAGATTTCTTTAGAATTGTTCTTTTCTACCAGACATTAAAAACACTCTTGTTATTTTTATACCTTTTTTTTTGTATTTTAAGTTTAACAATAAAATGTTGAAATTTTCTACGGTTAATTCTCAGGCAGTGATGCGTTGTTGGGCTTTAAAAGCAATTTTAAATTTTGTATTTAAGAAAAAAACTGTTTTGGTGTTGTATTGTTTTGAATTGTGTTTTGTATTGAGTAATTTTTTTTTGACCAACAGCAACAACAAATAAATGAAAAACAATAAAAACATTTAATGATGTCATACGGAATATGGAAATACAATAAAATGTCAAAAGTTATCGAATTTATGTTCTGTTTTCGTTAAAGGCCATATTTATTTTTAAACATGACTTTGTCTGTCTGTCTGTCTGTCTTACTATGGTCAACGGTGGAGTGCAGAGGCAGCTGATACTATTTTAAGCAAAATAAAGTTATGAAAACTGATGATAATAAAAAGTTATCCTAAAGAAAATTAAATTTTGCTATACTCTTGTTTATTACCATCTTATTCTTCTTCAATTTGTTAAAGGGGAAGATTGGTACAACTTTAATGTCTTTTGCTTTCCACAAATAAAATACAATCTATATTTAAAATGGTGCAAATTTGAGTTTGTTTTAAAACATTATTTTATGAACATTAAAAAAGAAAAGAACAAGACCAAAGAAATAAACGCTTCATATTTCAAAGAAAATCGTTTATTTTTTAATTTGCCAGTTAAAAAATTGCGGTTTTTTTTAATAATGTTTCTGTCTATTGTATCTAAAAAACTTAAGCATAATTTTTATTACTCTTTATCTATTCAAAAATTCTTGAGTTTATTATACTCGACAAAATCGTTTATTATATTCAAGGCCCAAATCGTCCTGTAGAATGTTTCAAATCTAAATTATCTTGTTGAACTTTGTCTAATTAAATAATGATTTATTGAAAATGAATATTTTTTGTAGAATAATAATATAGTTGCGTTGAACACTGATGATGGATCAAGCGATATAAAATATGCTGTATTACATTCTGCCATTTTCTAATTTTTCGTCTTTTTTTTTTTCTTTTGAGAAAGTGAGTAAAACATCCACTACTTCGACTTAAATGTCTTTTTATATTGATAATAAAAGTATTTTGTAAAATTTAATTTCCTGGCCTATTAAATGAGGCAATAAAAGAAAAAGCAAAACAATAAAATCCCAGTGACTCCATAATGTCTACA
The DNA here is from genome assembly GCA_916610165.2 of Gymnosoma rotundatum. Classification (NCBI taxonomy): domain Eukaryota; kingdom Metazoa; phylum Arthropoda; class Insecta; order Diptera; family Tachinidae; genus Gymnosoma; species Gymnosoma rotundatum. The sequence goes on along the minus strand of OU744338.1, from coordinate 136,999,238 downwards.
AAGTACGTTTTATTAAAAATTTTGTTTTGCTTTTTTTGTTTTTCATTTCCCTGATAATCGTTATGTTAATTTCATTTTATATTCTAAAACTCTTTTTTCAATATTAATTTTAAATTCCTTTTTACATCGCCTTGTGTTTTTAATTAATTTTTTTTATATTTTTTTCAGTTTAAAGTTTAATACAATTAAATAAAGAAAGCGAGTTTTTATCGGCTACATGTTCACCTAAATTTTAATATTAATTTTTTAAGACCACCTACAGCTAAAGGTTTGTGTACATGTCATGTCATATCCTTATCCAACATTACAATACAAAGAGACACAAAAGACACATGCATACATACATACATACAAGAAATCATATGAATAAAATTATTTTATTTTATATTCTTTTCTTTCATCGCCCTTGTAAGTGTGTTCTGTTGTGTTGTTGTGTTGTTGTTGAAGGGGTCACTCGATAAGATAATTTTAACACTATTGTTTAATTTGCATTAAAATGTAATACGTTTTCTAATAACACTCCAACTTATCGGTGTGTGTTTTAGGTAAGAAATATTTAAATAAACTCGAAAGTGTTTTTTACAGTGTCATGGCATGAGAATAGATAAGATGTGATGTGAAAATTTTTAAGACGCCCTTGTGTCTTGTAGTTTTAAAAGAGAAAGAGAGAGTTTATTTAATAAGTTAAATTCAATTTTTATTTCTTGATCAGGATACAATAAGTTAGCTTGAGTTTAGCGATTTTGTTTCTCAATAACGCATTTATAAAATTTAGAAGCAAGAAAAAACTACAATGAATTCGTCGTCAAAATACGTTGTGTTAGTTCGTTGTATGAAGCACAATAACGACGAAAAATACAGCTATTATAATTATTGAAGCTGTTTACTTTTTGTGAGCTGCTAAGGTGACTATAAAAAAAACAATATTTAAAAAGTTAAACATTAACAAAAACACAACTAAGAACTATTTTTATATTTACTAATAATCTGTAAATTTATTGTAAATGCTGCAAAATACAAATACAAAAATGTTTTAAGTAAAATAACTTTATTTACTAACTTACTACGAAACTAAAGTCAAACCTGGTCACATTGTAGGAATAAATATATTGTAAAATTTGGCGCGTATGGCGAATTTCGTCCGACTTCATGATTGTGCTCATTTTTACATACACAAATGTGTTTTTTATGACGAATAGTTAGGAATAAAACTTCATCGTTTGTCCCAATTGTTTTTCTAGAATTTATCTCATTTCACACAGTTTTAAACAAAAAATATATACCGCTAGACCGGCCATATCGTTATCATTTCCAATTTTAACTATTCTTTAAATTTGTGGTATCAGTATTAAACACTAGAGATCAATATGAATTAGATAGTGATAGTCTTTTGATGTGTTTTAAGATCATTTAAAGTATTTGTCTCAGGTGTACACACATTATATATCAAGCACAAATAATTCATGCGAAAAAACCCGACTTTAAAGCAAATTTCATCTGTCTGTATATAACAGGGCTGTATCTTATATCTCCAAACTTTATACTTTTTCAACTGTTCAATAGTTTGGCAATAAACATCAAATTGCAGCAACTATAGCGTCACTCTTCAATTTCCAAATTCAAATTATATACTTGCTGTTGCAGTAGATTTAGCAATCAGGTTCTGTGTAAATTTCAACCGTCTGTCTGTAACCGTTCAACAGTTTGCCCATATACAACAGATTATATCAACTATTTAATTTAAAATATAACATGTTTATACTTCTTATTATACCAAATAAGGTAGTGGACATTCTGTCTAAAATTAAGGTGTTTGTATACAACGGTTCAAAAAATACGGCCATATAGAACAAATTACATTAATTTTGGGAACACCCTTTAATTTATAATTTCAAATTATAAGTTTCTTGTTATAGTGGACTAAGGAAAACATGTTCCTTGTAAATTTTATATGTCTGTCTATAACGGTTCAAAGGTTCGGCCACATACACCAAATTATATCAACTATTAGCACACCCGTTTATTTCCAAATCCAAATTTTGTACTTGTTGTTATAGAGGAGTTATTAATACAGGTTCATTGTAAATTTCAAGCTTCTGTCAACAACTATTCAAAAGTATGGCCATATACATCAAATTTAATGAACTATTGGCGCACCCTTTAATTTATAATTTGTAATATTAATACTTGTTACTATTGCGGCCATAGCAATCGACATTCTGTCCAATTTGCAAGCGTTTATCTATAACTGTTCAAAAGATAGGCCAATATAAATAAATTTACATCAATTATGGGGGCACCCTATAATTTACACATTTATTTTTGTATAATTTTTTGTTTTTGGGAGCTATAGTTTTACGCAGTCATTTAAAATTTTACAGAAGTGCCCTTAAAAATTCATAATACACAAAAAAATATGTATGTTGTAATTTTTAAGATTATGAACTGTTTTTAAAACGGGACCAATCTGTAAGCATAATCTATCATATTACCAACAATTTTCAAAATCAGATTAGAAATGACTGAGTTCTGGAGGCACAAATATAAAAAAAGCAACATTCAGCCGAATTGTATAACCTCCTCCTTTTTTTGAAGGCTACCAGTTGCCAACAAAAATTCATAATGAGGAACTATTCAGTTTATTATTTAAAAGAAGATAATTTCATTCGCAAATAAATTCTTTAAATTACTTAAGATAATCATGTCTCCCAAATTAAAAAAAAAGGTTTCTGATATAATTCGACAAGCTTGCGATCATTATAACTCAAGTACAATCCAAAGCAGTCACGATCTTTAATTTTCTAGATACCGACTTCAATTTTGTAGATTTAGATATCAAATAAATCGTTCTTTGGTAAAAAAAAAAAACTAAAATAAATCTCGAAATTATTAATCACCATATCACCTGGAGATTAAGCTGTAATAAAAATATCGTTTGGTTAACTGTAAAATTAATGTGTAGTTTGATAAAATATAGAAATTTGAATTTAGTAAATACACTTACGTTTTTTTTTGCCCAAAATTTGCAATTAAATTGATAATTAAAGAATTAAACAATTTTTGGCCGCAATCTAAGTTACCATTTATTTAGTTTTTTTAACTTTATTTTTAAGATGTTGCAATTATACTTTCATTAACGTGTAATATGCATTGGTTTTGTATTGAGATTTCATGTCTTTAATAACATTTTGGCCTTAATTCATAATCAATGTTCTAATTAACATTTTAGTTTTTTCTACCACTTCCTTTTGTATTCTTTTTTAACTTTTGCTTAAACACTATACAATGAATTTAAAAAAAATATGTAGATGTGCTGTTGAATACAACGATAATGCTGATTCTCATTAAAATAACAGTGACAATAATTTGAATTGAAATAAAAATTATTCACTGTAATTAATTTCTAAAAAAAAAGAATTCTCTTGTATCAGGCAGGCTCTTTGTATTCGATGTATGCCTGCGTGACCATTTGTTTCGTTAACACATAAAAATAACCTTCACATTAAACCAGTAAATAGAATACGGTTAAGTTTTTTTTCGTTTTTAATATTTTATTCAATAAGCTCTATTTACCACAACCCTGAACTGAGTGAATCTAATTCCACTGCATTGTGATTTTCTGCAATCAAAGTTTGAACAATAATTTACTTCATTCATACGTAGAAGCATAAATCATCTAGTTACTTTCATATATGATATTATTCAAAGTACGTATGTGTTTGGATTGGTAGCGGTAGTGTTGGTGTTTTGTAGGCCTTCGAGCTCACGGATTATATTATTATGCTTTGGTTTGGTATTTCGTGTACTGATTTTGCCGACCATTTTTATCTTCCATGTGTCACACGTAATGTCGCACAACAACAATCATAAATAATAGAAATTGTGTATCTAAAAGTCGAGGGAAGAATGGTGAGTGAGTTGGTTAGTTAGTTAGTTAGTCAGCATGAGATTAAAAGTATAATTGTTTGTGTGCAGAAAGCTTTAATAACCAACCATTTAAATTGTACATTAACGTCTATTAAATCTCTAACGTTTGTGTGATGAGACATGATTTGTTATTGTCTTCATCGTTGTGGTTCAGCAATGGTTGTTTCAATGTTTACGGTACAGAGGGAAGTATTGCCTGATTTCATGAACCGTGTTGGCCACAGGACTTAGTTACCATGAAAGCGTGTTTTGGTTGCTCTAATTTATTTATGATTATTACATTTCATATTTATTTGTTGCTGTTCCATATTTGGTTTCTCCTGTTTGTTGTTATTTAAAAACAATTTTGCGTTCATGCGTCAAAAAAAAAAATTCGATTTATGGCGGTTACCATAATGACAACTTAACTGAATTATTAAAAAATACTGAAGTATATGAAAAGTAAATAAATTTAATAATTTTAAATCAGAGCATGCATTCCATGACATCAACATAACCCACAAGTAAGGCGCACAAATCACAAGCTTCATTGTTGTTTCCACATGTTTGACTGCGTGTCATTATTTACACACTTATAGAAAGTGTGTGTATAAATATTTGACATGGGTATTTAAACTATAGCAAATACGTTACAAAAAAAAAAGTGCAAATGATTCAGCTAAGCCTTATGTTTAATTTTGTTTTGTTAGTTTTTAACAAAACTGTGCGGCCAACCAAAGCAATTTTTAACGGATTATTTTTGAACGAAAAAAGCTAAATAATGGGTGGCATATAATCATTATGCAGACAATTGTTGTAAAGTCAAAGGCAAAAGTGTGACGACATTAAAATTGATTCATGTAATATCTCTTCAGCTCGTACAGTGAAAATTGAATTGAAACAAAAAAATATCGTTTTTTTTTATCGATTATTTATTGAATCTTTCAAATAATGAAACTAACATTAAGTGTACAAATTTTCAAATAGATAAATATTAACATTGCTAAAATTTTATTTTAATTTTTTGTGTGAGCTTAATGGGCTTGGAGATGTCTTTTACGTTGTCTTTTACAAATTCATACCTTTGCGATGTTCGAAGTTTTTGTAATCACTGTTATACTTTTGAATATACATCAAATAAAGATATTTTTATTTGTATATAAAGGGATATATGCTTGGTTGGATTTAAGTTTTTTTATGTTAAATAAATATGCAAAAATGACAACAAAAAAAATCTTATGTACATATGTACGGGTGTGTGTTTGTCCATTAAAGAAAATAAAAAAAGAAGTCTCAACATTAATTACCAGGAAAAATACTTCGCAAAAGTAGTAAGTACATCTTCATCCCCCTTCTATTTGGCATCAGTACAAATAAAGATGCATCAAATTATTAATTAACGGCTTTTAAATTTCTCATAATACGAGTATGTTGGAGTTTGTTATGAAAATGTTAATAAATATTTGCTTAATAAATGATGTTGTTGTTAGATATTATTTTGAAAAACGTTTTTATTAGTTTAATGCCTTAAATGTTAAATAAGGTCAATTGAAAATTTTTGAAAATAAAATTTCCGTTGCAAGAAAATTAGAGTTTTGACATTTTATTTTTCGAGTACCTTATGAGGAACAAAGATATAAAAAATATAAAAACGTGTTTTTGGTATTTCTTTAAAAGTTACTGAACCTTTTAATTCAAGCCAAAAAATAAATTTTATTTAGACATTTCAATGATTTATTTGTGTCAGAAACTACTTCTTACCAGTAATGAAATGTAGAACGACTTTCTTAATCAACCCGAAAAATAAAAAAAGGTTGACAAATGATATATTTCGTTTTTAAATTGATAACAACCATAATTGAAAATGAGCTGTAAATGGCATATTCTTACTTAACTGATATAATAGACACTTACTTTTAAAGAAAACCTAATGAAGTGCCAACATCAGGGATGGTTCACATTATTTTTAAGCAGTTGGCCCCTCGTTTATAATTGTCACATAATAATTTAACAAATGCACTCATATGAAAAGAAATTATATAAATACTCAAGGTAATAAAGTTCTTCTTCAAGATATTTTCCTAGATAAAAAATTAAAAAAATTATTAATAGAAAATTAAGATTTTATACAGGTCAAAATTACAACAAAAAAAATATTAAGTTTAATGCACATTTTACATTTTAAATAACTACTAAAAGATTCAACGAGTTTTGTAAATGATAAAGCAATTTTAGTTTCTATTATTATTCTATTATTGGGAAGATGTTTCGACTTAAATTCCTAGAGCGTAAATAATTAATTAATTAGAAAAAACAACCTCATCAAGAGCCCGTGCAGGAGACGCCGCCAAACAATGACCAAATAAATTTATTTAATCTTTAATGAATTTGAAGCACAATACACAAAAATAGTGTGAATATTTTTTCTTTTGTTTTTTAAATTTTAAAAACAGAGTTTTCGTTTTTAATTATGCAGGTCACTTTTGGTGGAATTTGACAAAAAAAAAAAACACATAAAATAGAATAATTATCCACCCTGTCTTAATGAAAATAACAACCAGCATTTTGATTGAAGTTTTACCAGGTTTTTCTTTTTCTAGTTTATTTTTTTTATTTTTTTTTTTGTTCAGGTAAAATTTAAAAACAATGTTGACGTGATCAAAAACATTAACTTAATTAGGTTTTGTTCTTTTTTCCTTTAACTTTTTTCTTTGTGGTGTTTAAATTTATTAAACTTTAAAAGACAATAATGTGACGCGGTATTTTAAAATAAAATTAATTTTTTTAAGTGGAAAATGTTTTCATAATTTATTAAAATTGATACAAAAAATTTACCTAAACCCAAATGTTGAATAAAAACATTTCTCTGCATTTGAATTAAAACTTGTTTAAGTGAGTTAAAGTATTTTTTTTTTCTCTTTTTAAAACCTCATTTATTTCTAATTGAAATGAGCATCTTTTATTTTAATCTGTGTATTTATTTTAGTCAAAAATCGAATCGGCAGCAAAAAGGATGCAGTTTGTGATAATAAATTTTTATTTTTTTGAAAAACATATAAGAAAGAAATTTGTGACTTGTAGTAATTCTCGAGGTCAATAGTTATACGTTTTTATCGATTTTTTTCTTGATTGCATGAGGCTTGTTAAATATCTACTAAGTAAAATGAATATCTTCTAAAGGCCAGGATTCGCTATCGTACATAATCGTACGATTTAATCACACAAAAATCTGACAGAATTCTGTCCTACTTAAAAAATCGCTTCAAAATGGCGTGGTAAGTGCCACACTATTATACAAAAAAGATGTAATATAGTTTTAATATTTTTTTATTTTTTCTCCTCATCATCTTAAAAACATCAAGTCTGATCGCATAGATAAAAATATTTTTTGAATTATTTCAAAAGATTATAAAATCGTACAGATCTGTCAAAAAATCTGTCACACACATACACTTTTAATCCACACTATCATACATTTTGAGCACACATGCAATTTTTGACAGATCGTACGACGTAGTATGATAGTGAAACCCGGCCTCACCATGTGACCGGGGAAGAAAGATAAATTTTAAAGAACTATTTTTTGGTTGCTATCAGAGCGTTTAAGTACCCTATAAGTAATTTTATAAATATTCTCTGATTTTGTATTGGTAAATTACTTTCGTGGTTGACACATTTTTAGACATGTTGTCAACTATATACAAAACAAATTAATTCAAATATTTACTCTCTATTATTTACTTTACAGCAAAACTAATAACCAGGCAATGTATGTACGTACGTATTCCTTTATTTGTAAGAAATTATATCTCGTTATATGGGCTTAGCACAATTTAAAAGTAATTTAAGAGTAAAGGCTTAGAAAAATTAAAAGACTAAATTTATTCAAGAATTAAAATAAAATTTTCCTCTGATTTAACACCACTTAAAACAAAATGAAATTTTTCTAAATATTCATTGCATCACTTTATGCATGAAATTAAAAATATTTATTTATTTATTTGATTTAGACCTTCCGCTTAGTAACTTTGATGTACATCAATATATTCTGCAGTATAATTTACTGTCTGCATGTTTATTTGAAAATAAATTAAAATTGTAATTAGATCCTTTGATCCAACAAAAGCGGCTCAATTAAAAAAGGACTCTTTTGTATGAATGGCGCATTCAAATAATATTAACGTTACATATGAATCAGCGCAAATATTTTCTATACTGTTGTATAGAAAAAAACTATAAATCTGTAAGGGATATTTGTTGCCATTATGAATACGATTTTAAAATAAAATACAAAAGACACATTTGTGAAAATACACATCATAGACGAAGCCACCATATGTACGGTTGTGTTTGATTGCGTTCAACCAGTAGGTATTTCAAATTAGATAAAATCAAATTAACACACAGCAATTGTAAATTGTCATCATTCCCAATTGCTAATACTATTTTAAAACAAAACAAACCACAATATATTCATTGTGGGATTTTTGCTTGCATACAATTATTCAAAAAACTTAATTTAAAGCTAAAGAGCAGCAAAAATTCAATAACAAATTTCCACTAATAAAGTTTTATAATTAAAACTTTTATTTAAAATTACTAATTAAAAAAATATATATTTAGTTGTTATTTTGGATTTTAAATTTTTCTGTATTTTTTTTCAGCGACAATTTCAATAAAATTAATCTTGGACTATTTTCGATGAATTTAAATCAATTTTAGTTTGGCTTCAACTCCAGTGTCATTTCAATACAACTTACACACATACAGAAACAATAAAAGTTATAATACAAGTTGTCGAAAATAACTACATTTTGCCCTGTGGCAGTTAATCTGCTATTAATCTTATTGTAAATCCGCCAAGACTTCCTGACACTTGAGCCATATTATGCATGTGGTTGCATACAAACCTTTTCACTCATGCACTCATACACATTAAAATTCTTATAAAATATAAAGGTCCACTAGAATACAAATTTAACAGTGTGGTCGTAAATTAAACCTGAAGATGATGTTAAGAAAACTTACAACGTGAGTAAAAACGTCTCCTGTTTTGCTATTTCGCAACGTTGTCTTCCCCAAAGCATGTGCGCTTTGCCGGAGCAATAAAATTGAAACCAACAGAATAAATGTGATTAAGTTGCGCGAAAAAATCCAATTTCTATAACACAATATGTGTAAATATAACACTGGTGGGCATAACGCCAGGAACATGTACTTTTTTATCGTATTAAACACAAAATGATTAGCAATCTATTAATTTTGCAATAGATATGGCGTTACAACTTTTATTCAAGATTTGAATAAATAAATAAAAAATTTTGTATTTAAAATTATTTGCACAACTGTAAATATTTTTTGTTTCCTAAAAATCCATTTTTATTAGAGTGTTTTTTTTATGGTGGCCAAAATATCGACGTCTTTTTTTTCCAATTAAATAGTTCAGGTCTGTGTATGTGAAATACTTGACAGGGCAATAATCATAAATTTATAAACAACGAAAAACATTTGTATTCATACCTATACATATGTAAATGTATGTATTTATGTATATACTTGAGGGGAGCAATTATAGAAAGAAAAAAAATATATAAACAATAGCTTGAGAATTATGAACTAAGTACGTTTTAGGTAAAAAATAAATTATAAATAATAGCTGTACCCAGTGCGCTTCGCTAGCCCAAAAGCCCAATATAAACTTTCACTTTATATGGGATGTACCACGCCAACTATTCCAATCCAGCCAGCTTTCCGTAGGTCTTTTTTGTTTACAGTTTTAAGACCCTTCATAGCAGCAGTGTAGACAATTTTTTGGAGGCGATGGACTTTATTACAGCATTCATATGGTTCATATGGTTTTTTCCTTTTTAGACAAACGTATGGATTCCTTTGATTGAAGATACCACTGTGGCATTATAAATTCTGTATTCTTACTTTATGGCTTTATCTGGCTATACTTCTTGATCCTACGGTCTTGTGATTCATATGGTCTCGTATTTACAAAACATGCGTTTTTATTATAAAATAGCCAAAGCCAACTCCGGCGAGACATGATCTAATCGATGCCTTGTTTAGCAACATTAACCCTCCACAGACAACTCCACTACGCCTTTTATCCAAGCCAGTCAGTCATCCCCTTTATCTAAAAGCCGCAACAGACACTTGCCATACACTGTTGTTATGCTGTAACACTTCCCTGCGCTAAACGCTACCGTCCTTTTTTATTATAAAGGGCAATTTGATAATTTTCAGTTACTCTTTTATTAAATTAGACGTCTCCACTAAATTATCTGCCATGGCTTCACACAATAATTGTCTTTTGCTTCTCGGGAGATTTGTACTTCTGCTTCTTAATTTTAAATTGCATTATAATAATTATGATGTTCCATTGTACGCCTGTCCGAAGTTGGGCTCGAACTCACGATCTTCTGATTTAAAGCAAGCACCGCTATTAACGCAGCCATTAAGATTACTCAGCTTTTGTTTGCTAATTGTAATATTATTCTATAGACACACCATTAGTAGGAATAACTTATTCACCACGCTCATACACGGACAACAACAATCGGGGTTGCCAGATGTTATTTTCGTAAAATATTTACTTTTTATGGGAGATACCATGCCTACTGTATTTTTACTCCTAATAAGATGCGCTTTATTTTCACCGTATTTTTTATTCTTTATATGTTTAGTTAATAAAATTGTTATGATTTACATTTTTCAATTAGTGAAACTACTTTTAATAAATTCATTGAAAGTCTGTTTTCCAATAATCATTTAATCATATTTATGTATATAAGTACATAATCATTATGAGAAACATACATACTTTTTGCAATATAAATGCGTTCTTATAGTGCAATGAATTTAAATTGTGTATGGAAAGTATTCAGTGCACACAAATACTCCTCTTCTCTTTTTACAATTTAAGGTTTTCAAAAGCAGATAAAAGTGCACGAACACAAACACATCATTTTGGTTTTGAAATAAAAATAAAATGCAAGTTAACACAAAATCAAGGTAAAATTCAACACTTCAACTAAATAAATAAATAAATAAATATAAACGGTTTTAAAACCACATACGTACACATAAATACATACATGCATAAATATATATGTGTAATACAGTTTGTTAATATAACAATGAGCATTAATGTACAAAATTTTACGTTTATGGTTAAAACCAGTATTCCCTGTAAACCATTCATTTTATACACGTGGCTTTTTGGTAAAATTTTGCGAATTTGTATAAAGTATTGATAATAAATTAGAATTTGTGAAACGTAACATTTTTCAAATAACCGAAATATAAATAGACACTTAGAAAAAGGTTGTTATAACAGTTTATTATTTCAAGAGAATGGATTTTCGAAAATTTTCAATTTCCTAAAACTCTTCACAGGTTTCAAATGAATTTTTTGATTATACAAAGCTAAACTGTGCAAAAAGAAACGGCTAATGCTGCATACTATCTGCAGCGTTATGCATTTCTAATGGTACTAACGGTTATTTCAGTTTTTTTTTTAAATGGCGAAAAAAATGTATTATGTTTTTTTTTTTTGCTAACAATTATCTTTTGTCCATTTTAGTTTTTACAAAACTTTACGAACGACAAACCTCCCCTTTTTTATAAAATGGTGTATATTTAAACTTGGTGTTTATGAAGATATTGTTAAATATGCCGGTGTAATTTTAATGGGGGATCAAAATTCCCGATTCTTCTGTAATCAGTTCTTAATTGCCAAATGATGTTTGATTACGCTCATAGCAAAACAGTTATTATTTTAAATTTCAAATGAGATAATCAGAAAACTTGTAAGGAATTTATAGATCCGTGATCGTACCGACAATTGTATTACGTGATAAGTTAATCGTATAAAGTAAATGGCATCATGACAGACGACTGCAAACGGATCGTAATATTTTTTTGATTCCCAACACTATTAATTAAAAAATTCTAGAGCTAGAGAACTCGGGCTGGTCAGCATTTCAAATTTGGGTTTTTTTTTCAAAAAGTCAAAACCGATATACTGCATGTACGGCTTGGTTTAAGGGCAGCTGCTTTAACTAACATTTTTTCACTGGGAATCAGCAGTCTGCTTTTTTGAATATTTATTAAAAAAAATTTTTCTTCACTTGATTTTTTATCAGCCTTTAGCATAAAATTTTCAAAATATATTTTTTCCATTAATTTACTTTATTCGTGCTTGATTCCTTCAAATATAAATATTTCATCATTTTCATGAAATATTTATTATTTTAAACTAAACTAAAAAATTAAATGTATTACTGCGGGGAAAGCATATCCATATGGCCATTTCACTACTGCTCAAATAGCTCATCAGTGGATTTTACCCAAATTTTGTATAGAAAAACAGAAAGTCTTATATCAAAAGCCAAATTGATTAGATGAGAACTCCATTGAATCAATTAGACAGAAGACAATAACAACTCAAAAATGTTCTACACAAAAACACAGCAAACATTTGGTAACTATTCTTTCTTTCATTTTTCTACATAAGGGATCCCATTGGGAACCATTCATGAAATATTTATATTTGAAGAAATCAAGCACGAATAAAGTAAATTAATTAAATTTTAAAAGATTCCGAATAATAAATTTTCATTTTAATATATTTTTTCTTTCAAAAAATAAATTATTAATTTTCTCCTTTCAGAACTTTGCATCATTAACTGGTTGTACTACTGCGTTCATACGATCAGAAAGCCCATCCCATAAACTGTTAGCAGTAGAGGATTTTTTCCTTAAATTAATGTGCGGTTTCTGTATTACAGGCGAGCGACTCATCTAGAAAATTTGTATAAAAAGCACTCAATTTTTTGAGTGATTCCTATACAAAATTTCTAGACAAGACGCTCGTTTGCAATACAGAAACCGCACATAATACTTTATATAATTTATACATATTATAATATAAATAAATAAATGTTTTAAATTAATTGGGTTGATTCCGCCAGTATATATTAAACTGTTGTTATAATTTTCGGTACTATGGATGTTCGGCGATGTTATCACTTCGAAAGCGCTCACCGAACATCCAAAGTACACAGCCAGTGACGACGGTTATTACCGAAAATTATAACAACAAATAAATGTTTATTATCAAAATAATAGTTACAACATAATTAATATACTTGAGATCTCCTTTTTGGGGCAGTGCTATATCTAAGTTATATGTTATACTTTTTGTTTATTATAGTTAAAATAAGATGAATGAATTGTTTAAATAAACGTTATAAATAAACTGTTAGCAGTAGAATTTCCTTAAGCTCAATTAGGAATATTGTGAATTATCATCAGTTAACCTTTCATAATCCAAAAAGGTATTTTTACGATACGTGTTGTACGCTTATGGATGTAAGGGTTCTTATTTCATTTCTTCATTATTTGTATCAAATTTAATTGATAATAAAGGAAATAAAAATGCCAATAAATTTTTTAATAAGACCCAAACTTAACTCAGCGCATAAAAAGTTTTCTGTCTCCCAAAAACGCACATGACCATAAAAAATGTATGAAGCAAAATTAATTAGAGCCGCCTCAATGCCTAGTAATTGGAAAATCCGATTTTGATGGCATTTAGGTAGTGAAGATGACTGTTTGATTGTTTGCTTTGTTACAAATGTTGTTTTTTATTGTTGCAAAAAGGTGAAATTGTAGGTTTTTTTTTAGGTCAACGTGCTTTATTTAATAAGATAAGGTAACACTGTTGTTCAAGATACAATATTGAACGCTCTAATTTATGATATTTCAGTGTTGCGTTTGGCTTACAAAGAGCCGTAACATCTGTTTATTTAATGTCGAAATGGTCATGAGATATAGCAAGGCTCGTTATAAGCATTTAAATATAAAATTTGGAATATTTCTGTAAAAAAAGGGAATCGTATTATTAACAAGTAGGACCCTTCACCGCAGTCACACTTTCGAATTTCATAGCAGTAAATCTTTGGTTTTTACTCTTATGGGTTTTTACTTCATTTGTATAAGTTATAGATGTTTTGTTTTTTTTATTAAATATAATCTTTTTTGTTAAAATTCATATTCAGTATTTTTTTTTTAAATTTCCGGCTTTTAATGAAATCTTTGTTTGGAAGTACAATTTTTGGTTTAACCGTTTTTATGTTAACTGGGATAAACTGGGAATAAAGTTTTACATTTTCGTTGCTAATTTATGTATCATATATTTATAGGCGTAAAAATGAAAGAGCTACCGTGAATTCTTTAACGATATATAGTAACATATAGTTTGTTTTATAAAAGATTAATGAAACTTAGTCTTTAAATAATTTAGAAAATAACGACGGCTGGAACTGTAAAACACTTATAAAGAGTGTCCCCATTTTTTTTTTAATATTCTCACTTTTTTATTGAGTTATTAAATATGGAGTTAAGCATATAATACCAAATCGAGCAGACGATTTCGGCACTACACGTACTTTTTTTATGTTCTACGCTTTTATATGAAATACATAAAAACCATATTTTTTGCTTATCGTAAAAATATTCTTCAATATTGAGGATTTTTTTTTTTTGTATAGTATATTTTTATGATTATTTGTTTTAATCATCATGACGAATCATGTTTCTCTTTCCATAAAATAAACCACAGAGTTTTATTTTGATAATTAAATTAACTTATTACTTGTAACGCTATAATTTTTGCATAAAAAATATAAAAAGTCACCATTACCTTTTAGTGCTTGTAGCACATCATTAGTCATTTCGTAGCATAATCTCTTTCACATTTGTGCTTCAAATGTATAATAAAAAACTATAAAGAAAAGATCTTCATATAGAAATGTTTGGTATGCGTAACCATTATTCCAACTGATGTTATCTAACTAAATTAGGCAAATATAACCATCGCCATTATATATTTATTACTTATTCAAATTTTTATGCAATAGAATTCTACTCTTTTCGCTACTCAATTTTGAGTTTTCAACTGGCGTTCACGCACAAATAAATTTTTACGAGTATTTAATCATTAGGGCAGCCCATAAGTGTTAAATAAAAATAAATTTAATTTGTTAGTTTTAAATCGGTTTAAAAACAATACTAACCTTCGTACTGATTGATCCACGCATATGAAGACGATGCACAATTGTATTGTAGCTCCCCTCCAGTTCCATTTAGCAAAATGTTGACTTAATCAACCAAGATCTATATAGCATATACTCATGGAGAACAGACAACGGCCCTTGTTTGAATCCTCAAAATCGAAATGTTTAATTATTTATAAAAGAAATTTTACACCCAATATACCTGTTGAAATGAAAATAAACAATGAGAAAATTGCCGTGGTTCAATTGGTCAAAAATCTTGGTGTTATGTTTAACAACAACCACAGCTGGACTAATCATGTACAGACACTTGTCATTTAAACCTATTTGCAGCTCAGAACTTTGTGGATAATTAAGATTTTACTCCATTGAAGATACGAATTTCACTAGCTAAGGCCTACTTCTTGATACCGAGACATATACGGCTGCGGGCATTTTGCCAACTGTGACTCAGCAAGACATGTTTACAATTTAGGTATTCGTGAACATATGTATATAAACATATTCTAAATAACTGCTTGGAGTATCTTTCGGGAACTATATATATCTTATTCTCTGTAGCCTAAATACATGTTTATCCTTGTTTAAATTGCAAGATCTTTCAGAGGAAAGAACATTATAATCCCTAAACATCACAGCTTAGTGTCCGAATGGCAGTTCATTATAAATACCGCACGTCTTTGGTATGTAATTAAATTTCTGGTCAAATTTTTTAATTTTATACTGTTACATCTTTTTATTCTCATTCTCATTCTCATTGTAATTTAATTTTTATTATTATATGTTTTTTTTTTTAATTTTGTACTTAATTTTTCTTTAACTTATAAACTTTATACTTTTTCAACTGTTTAATAGTTTGGCAATAAACATCAAATTACAGCAACTATAGCGTCACTCTTTAATTTCCAAATTCAAATTATATACATGCTGTTGCAGTAGATTTAGCAATCAGGTTTTGTGTAAATTTCAACCGTCTGTCTGTATCGGCTAAACAGTTTGCCCATATACATCAGATTATATCAACTATTTAAATTATAATATACCATTTTTATACTCTTTATTATACTAAATGAAGTAGTGGACATTCGGTCTGAAATTAAGGCGTTTGTATACAACGGTCATAGCAGTCGACATTCTGTCGAAGTTGCAAGCGTTTGTCAAAAGATAGGCCCATATAAGTAAATTTACATCATTTATGGGGGCATCCTTTAATTTTTAGATTTATTTTTGTATAATTTTTTGTTTTTTGGAGCTATAGTAATACGCAGTCATTTTTAATTTTACAAAATCGGCCTTTTCAGTTCATAATACACGTAAAAAATATATATGTTGTATGGGGACACCCTTTAATTTTTAAGATTATGAGCTGTTTTTAAAACGGGACCAATCTGTAAGCATAATCTATCATATTACCAAAAATGTTTTAAATCGGATCAGAAATGTCTGAGTTCTGGAGCCACATATATAAAAAAGCAACATTCAGCCGAAGTCGGTTAATAAATAAATATAGATTGCATTTATTCAGACTTCTAGCCCATTTAAATCTGTGTCATAAGCAGCTTATAACTAGTTCATTTTGACAACTGAGTTTATTTTATTATTTATCAACTGTTTTCACATAAACCACATATATACCCTCCACAATTTATAGTTTACACGGAATGGTTTTGGAAACAAGTTAATAACATTAAACTTTCTTTTTATAAAATGCTAATGCAGAAGAACTTACAGAGTAAATTTTTTTACGTAATTGATTACTTCAAAAATTGCCCTTCTAGTATTCAATATTTGTATTTAGTTATACAGTAAAAGATATCCAGTATTATTTGTCTCAATGTATCGATAATCAAACTGCAAATAGTAAAAAGAGAAAGAAGAAATAGTTTTTGTTTCAGTTTTATATAATAATTATTCACATTAAAACTGAATAACGATTGTTCCTACAAATTATCGAAAACAAAACAAGCTTACAGTTTGATGTTGTATTGTTGCATTGCACTAAAACAGTGTGAACAAAATAGCTAGCAGGATAATAAATCGATCAAACAAACTTTTTAAAGAAGATTGTGTTTGGTATCGCCCTAATACTGCATGGGTGCAAGTTTATTGTCAGTAGTTTTTAGCCACAACTTTATGCACGAATAAAATTGAATAAAATTAAAAACATACATACGTACATACATACATATCTACATCCTGCAACTGTGTTTGTGTACGTTGTTGAAAGTTGACGTTAGTGCATTCACGTATTTATTTTTGAGCACGCAAACATCATGTGCAGTTAGGAATTGTGGTAATGATGCAATTGATTTCTTTGGTTGATTATTAAATTCAAAAATAAAATCAACACATTGAATTGCACTACAACAACTCAAACTGCAACATTACAACTAATTTTACAATTGCCACTTTATTACAAATAATAATAAAAACCGTTAAATTAAATACACCCACATAATTGTAAGCAAACTTAAATGTGTATTTCAGTTGCTGATTGAAAAGTGATGGTAATATTTAAGCAAATTACTTACAGATTGTAGTTAATAAAATAATTTAATGTTTATGATTAATTTTAATTAACAATTCCTATTTTATTACCTGTTTAAAGCTGATTGAAAAATATTCTAAAGTTTATTTGCAAAAAATTTTAAAAGCAATTTCTTCGAGTAGAAAATTTGTATAAAAAATTCTTTAAAAAAAAATGTTTTGTTTTATTCTGAATCGCAAAACATGCGTACTTCCGCTCACTCAACGCAACTCCAAAAATTTCAAGTACGATTAGTGCTTGCGCAAATTTTAAGATTTCTAAACGAAATCAATTAAGAAAAGTCCAGACTTAAGGCTTTTTTTTGTGATTTACGTATCTGATCAAAATTAGCTCTCTTTAATGACTATTTTATGTTTATTTTTATCTTTCTCACATTTTTAGGTATCTATTTAATTATGTAGCTTTGCATTTATTCACACCTGACAGTATAAAACTGAAATGAAATTAATTTTTATGTCACAAGTTGTACTTCATGTAAATTTTACCACCTTCTAACCCTTTCAATTGTTTGTTAGCAATCCACAATCATAAAATATATTGTTCATAAACAAAAGTACACTTTATATGATACCAAACGACAGACAACAATTGGAATTGATATAACACACAAATACATTTGAAATTCGTTATACAAATAGACTGAATTAAATACAGGGATACAAGGTGCAAGTTTTACAAGTGTCAACGATGCGTATAAAAAGACATAAAATTTTATAGTTTTAAGATTAAAGGGACATTTAAAACTTAGTTAAATATATTATTTAGCGTAAGCGTTTTTAACCCTCTCCTTCATTATTTATTCTTTTATTAATTTTTATTCTCACGCCGCATTTTATTTACGAACATTTCCACAAGTGAGTGCAGTAAAGTCGCTGGGTTGCTTTCAGGTTTGAAATTGTTCTTTTTTTTTATTTCTTGTATTGAGTCGACAGGGAAGTCGAGTTCATTTTTGTGTTATTTGTTATTCGATTTTATTTTATTTTAACCTGCTCTTCCAGTTTAAGACCAACATTTTAAAATTAAAATAATTTATTGGGGTGGCAAAAGTTTTAAGTTAACGAAATTCCAATTCTATTTATTAACAAATTACGAGTTTCTAGAACCTGTCGAAGAGAACAACTGCGATTTGTCAACCCAACCATATATTGTTACAGGAAACAGAACATGGTTCTTGTGACTACGAGTATACCATATCAATGTTTTTTCTCTGCGTTTTCTACTCAATGGATAATTTTGTTAATATTAAAAAAAATTATTTATACAAGTTAACAATTTATTAAAGTCTTCACTTACTCTAATTTGTTTTTTAACTGTTTGCATTTTATTTAATAAAATATGGTACCAGCGAATAACGCACATATTTCTTGTGTAATAGAATTCTAGTTGTGGTTTTTATTTTGCATAAAAATTAACCCATTAAAATAACTTTAACTTTATTACGAATCTTAAATAAAGAAAATAAAAAAATATGAAAACAAACAGTTTTATTTATGTTTCTTGTTTGCGGACACTAGAGATTAGTTTTAGTTTATACTTGTTTGTTTTTCGCATTTTTGGCTAATTTCATGCTTCGAAAAAGGCAACAACAACACTTTAGTTATAATAAATCTAATAATTAAAGTTTGATTGTTTGGGAAGCGATATTTGATTGGTAACAATAACAAAACAATGATAAACTGTAAATTTTGTTGTTGACAAAATCTAATAATCGCATTTTATACACCCATAGTGTTCATTGTGTAAATGCATAAGTTTTGTTGCCACACACCTAAAATGACATATTGAAACAACCACTACTACACATTCAACCAACATTAATTTGTGCTTGAAAAAGTTGGGCATTTTATTTATTTTTTGAAGTTTGTTTGCTAAGTTTGTTTGTGTATGCGTGCTTTTGCTTTATTGTATGTTATACTTTTAATCGTTTGTTTGTATGGTGGCACGTACACAATGTCAAATGTATACTACAAATTGTTTTCATGTTTGTTATACAAACGTATTTATTTATGTATGTGCGCGTGTGTGTGTGTAACTTTGAATCAAAATTTTGCATTCGATTGCATCTTTTTTCTGTTTTTTTAATGAAATCACGTACTATAACTTTTCTTCCACTTCCTTTTTTTTTTTTTTTTGTTACCAAACCAATATTTTTCTATTTCAGTTTTATATGAGAGTTGTTTTTATTTTATTGTTATACATATGAGAACATACATGTATATTTTTGGCAATAAAATGGCGTCATCTACAACATACATATGTATATAGAATAGCTAATGTGTATCCAGTTCTTATATACAACACCATGTACCCACCTCTGTAAATCTGGGGAATGTAATTTTTATGTGCAATTACTCTGACTGCTTAAAGTAAGTAAGTAATTTGCCATTGTTTTTGACACTTTCCTCCGGTACGGGCTGCTGAATAGAATTTATTTTAGTGTTGTTAGTTGTCCAGTTAGGTAATTTATTTTAACTGCTTTGGTTTTTCCTTATTAATATTTTTGTTGTTTTCATTATTATTTGTCTTTGGACGATAGTGAATTGGGTAGAGTTTTATTTTTGTTTTTCATGATGCCGAAGTAATAAAAGTTTTTAGACATGTCCCATGGAGTTGTTTAGTTATTTGCTATTGTTGATATTCCTGGTTGGTAGTGGTTTTTACTTTTCTTTATTTTTATTAAGTTGTGTGATTTACAAGAGGATTGATGGGGTGTTTTACTTTGTATATATCATGGCAGTATATTTTATGCATTAAATTTATATCTTTTTGATATTTGATAGTGTAGCGCTACAGATAAACAACTTAATTTTAATTTTGTACCTCATCAAATATTTATTTTATTTTTATAATCTTCGTTAATCTTGGAGTTTAGTTTTCGTAGCCAGCGGGGGTTGATTTGCGCTTCCGAAACACGAATGTCAACATTTGCTTATTCTTGAAAGCCTTTCAAATTCAGTAGAAAGATTGTTTATATAGATTATAGATTAAATACATTTACAGAACAATCATTCTAACACATTCACTAAACTTATTTTCCTTTAAAAATCAATAATAATGTAATTATTTCTTAAAACGTAAACGATGTAGTGGCATGAAGTTATTTTCTTTAAAAGAATGATAACAATTTAATGGCTACCACAAAAAATTTAATAAATGGCTTAAAAAAACATTTTAGGGTTGTATGTTTCTTGTATGCAGAAATGAGTTTAGTAAGATTAAAAAATATAATAAAACCAATAACGGGGTCATTTTTGCACATAAAATATTTTTGAAAATTTTATTGTTGGTGTAGATAGTAATTGATATAGAATACAAAACACCTATTTTTGGAATTTTTGTCTGTCTGTCTGTCTGTGTTTGCATCATGTAACAACTACTGGATGGATTTGAAAAACATTTAAGAAGGAGGTCCTTTAGAACCTTGGTTCCAATAAAGAATACTTTTTTTTCGTAAATATACGAAGTCGTGGGTACTGCTAGTATAGTATACATTTAATTTTTCTCAGTCTATGTTTGATTTGTAATTATATTTTGTTCTGTTTTTAGACTTAAGATATAAGGGACGATAGATATAAAGGAACACCACAAAGATGTTCTCCTAAAAAACATTAATCGAATTGAATAAGGTGTAAGTCCCCACATCGAGGATGAAATAGGTAATTTCCCTTAGATAAAAACATAAACGGCAAGGCTTGTCTTCGCAAGGAATTCACAAGATTGTTTGTGTTGCTATTTTCCTTTATAATTGGCGGGTGCAATTGGCCTATCTGGCGAGTGTCATGACCTCTAGAACTAAATAGCCCACAACGCAGTTTTTTCCTCCTTATG
This sequence comes from Gymnosoma rotundatum, assembly GCA_916610165.2. Lineage (NCBI taxonomy): Eukaryota > Metazoa > Arthropoda > Insecta > Diptera > Tachinidae > Gymnosoma > Gymnosoma rotundatum. The sequence goes on along the minus strand of OU744338.1, from coordinate 136,977,869 downwards.
TCGTTTTAAATACATGATATAGATTTGCTCTTCGTTAAGCAGCTACATTCTTCCCAAAAAACGCTGTACATTTATACAGTGCATTATCACGGGATTCAACAAAACAGTCACTTAAATCATCTCGTAAGCCAAAAGACAATTAGCATTCGAAAATTTCTTATCTGTCAGTTTAGTTTTTGTTATTACAACAAAATTAAATTATTTGTTGCTCAGAACATTATTTAACTATTCATCAAGCTTTTTCGACGAAGTAAAAAACAACTGAGAAGAAGAAATTTAAAAATAAATATGTAAATACAAGTTAATAAAACATAGAAAATATTTACTAAATATTATGTGCCCGCCAATAGCATAAAATAAATAGCCGATCGAAATTTCAATAGAATTTAAATGTAAATTTCGATCGATATCGAATGCCATAATTTGCTAAAAAAAAGCAATTAATAAAATAAAAATAAAGTGATTAGTAACAATATAGATTTAACAAAAAGTTTACCCCTTTAGACAAAATAAAAGAAATGACTTAGTTTTGAAAAGTTTATAAATTTCAATGATAAAAGAGAAATTAATTATTACAACTCAAATCTAACTGTGTCACACATTTTTCTGCATTGTTTCATGTTCCATTTCAAGCTATAGATAAAATAAAAATCTTACAACTACAAACACTAATGAAAATATTGACTAAATAGAGACATTTAAGCTTCCGGAAAATTGTACGTCTTTTGTTTTCCTCCATTCTTCAACTCCCCAATGACTAATGGATGGACTCTCGTCGTTGCTATTATTTATTTTTTCTCTATTTCTTTGTGCCAAAAGAATGCAAGAAAACTTCCTTCCAAATCAAGGTACTACAACTATCAACTTTAGAAATGAAATAAAAAAAAGAAAAAATAAGCAAAACAAGCAGACAACGATGTTGAAAATTGCTACTTGGCTTTTGCATGAATTTACAAGAAATAAAAGATGATAAAATGTAGGCTTACATCCGCTGTTATACTTAATCTTTTGCTCACCCTGTATACGTTTAGTTTTAATGAAACACTTTTCTAAGCTGCGAGCAAACTAAAATGCATGAGCATGTATATAAATATCATCGTAATTTCCAACGTTGTCATCATCATCATCATTATGATCATCAGCAAACAAACGAAGTGTTATGAAAGCACGTAGTGCTGCTTGGAGGACAATACCAACTTGTTAATCCACCAAACGAAACTATCAAACATATACGACTTTAGTTTGTACACAAGTTGTTACTCGTACTAACTACGAGTAGTTAAACTTATTGTTTCTATTTCGTTACAACTGCTCAACTGCTCATTTCTATGTTCGACGATACAACAATTGCCTTTGAAACATTTCATTTGAACTCCATCTTTAATACATAGCAGACGATGGAATAAAAACAATGTACACTCGTTCAACTAAAGACAATTACAATGGTTAAGGCTTACGTGCAGCTTACACAACAATGATATCCTTAAATGGATGAGAAATATAACGTAACGAAACTAAATGAAACGACATGAATGTAATGGACAAATAAACGCATTAGTAGTGAGCTACACGTACGTACCTACGTAAGCCAATATTATAACAATTGTGTTGCATATTGTAGCAGCAATTTAATTTTTTTTTTATTCTTGCTATTATATGAACTATTCTTGATTTCTTCAGTAAACACAATTATGTTTTGAAACCATTTTTTTTTTTTGGGATATATCTTTTTTAAACAGTTTTAACGCAGCCTGAGTTTAGCACTACGACCATAAAAATTCCATAAGCTAGGTCCATTATTCCAAAGCAGAGCTCGGTTCATGCATTTAAGCTTAGAATAAAAAAAAAATTGCCTTAGATTTTTTTTAATGTTAATTACACGAACGAAATTATTTTTCGATATTGTTGGCCTGGTTGTATGTTTTTATACCTTTTTCTACTAAATTTCATTTTTATTTGTAAATAATTAATTTTTTCTTACAAATTTATAGAAATCTAAATATAAATAACCTGAATCCGAATTATTTAATTCATTTGTTTCAAAATCAAGCAGCTTAACTACAATTAAAAAAAAACGTTATTTTTAAATTAAAGTAGCCTTCGTTGATATTTGTTCCAATGGTATGGAAAATGTAATAGGAGCGGTATTACGATCAAAACAAACTCTCGACGCGGTTTCATTAACCATGGCTTTGCCCAACAATTTTTGTGCTGTCTATAGCATTAACAATTTTTATGTTTTTACTATTTTAACTTTAAATATAAATTTAATTGAGGGTCTCAAAACGATGTCGGAAGGCAAACGAAAAAAAACGTAATTTGTTTTTATTTTATGCCAACACAATTCAGACTTAATTAAATATTTCCTCTGAAGTTTTCTTTTGTCATGGCTAAAAGAGAACGGGAATAGGAAAAATACAGATTTCAGAATTCTAAGTAGTTTTAAATACAACAAAAATAAAATAAACAAATAAGAGTGCTACATGCGGCTATATTGAATATTATAACCCTTCACCATCTTTTTAAATCTAGTTTGTAAAGTAACTCCGTTAAAAAAAGCAAATATTGGAGTGACTGAGAATTAAAAAGTAAAAAAAAAAATTGGTACTGCATATTTTACATAAAAATACCACCGGCTCTTGAGGGATTAAGCATGAAAAATATTAGTATTTCCTTAAACATCTCTTTAAAATCTTTTAAATGATACCCATATTGATATTTTAAAAAAAATTTAAAATATCAGGGCCCCGTCATCCGGAAAATATGGGTAAATGCAAATTTTTTCTCTTGAGGTTTTTTTTTTTAATTCTCTATCCCTCCGTATAATTATTTTTTTGATTGAAGTTACTAATTGTTCCAAATGACATGAACAAATTAGAGAAAGGCGTGGTGTTTTGCCCGCTGCCTCGAAGGACATGAACCGATCTTACTGATTTCCAATAGCACCTTTTTCAACGTTATATCCGATCGGTTGGCGTATTTCAATTTTTCCTATCTGATCTAGTGCCTTGGCAAACTTGGTATCAATACTAACACGGGCGTACAGGCGGACATCGCTCAATCGACTTTGCTATGCATAAGAACTCAGAATATATATACTTCATGGGGTCAGAAAGGGATAGTGTAGAAATTACAATAGCACCTTTTTCGGGTATACAAATTTAAAAATATTATTTACCGATCGTAAGTGCGATTACATACAAATTTCAACTAAATCCAATTATTGAGTAGTTGCTCTGTTAAAGTGTACTGCTATAAAATTGCACAAGTGTGTTGATAATTTGAATGAAAATTATTGTTGGATATTCTTTTGTCTTTATCAGTTATTCCGTTGATGTTGTTGCTGCTTCTGTTGTTGTTGTTAGTGCGGCTCTCGTTGTAGAAAGAGCGGGTGGTGTATTTATAATGTTGTTACATTGCATGAGAAATTAATGCTGTTTTAAGGTAAATTTGCAAGCCAAACATGCAAGTAATAAATCAATTAATGAACTATAGCAGGTTTATTAAGGCAGAAAATACTTGACTGCCAGCAAACTATTCTTTTATCCTTGTTTGTATTGTCTGGCATGTTAGTCGACAATGTGGCCCATCTATAATCATTTAAAACAAATATATTTTGGTTTTTTTTTGTTGTTGTTGTGTGTCTAAAATACAATACAAGTCACATTCCTAAATAGCATAACGAAAAGTTAAAAATTTCTTTGGAATATTTTGCATGTTTCTTAAGGGAACATGAAACATGTAACGAAAATTGAACTTCAAAGCACACACCAAAGAAAAACATTATTCCATGTAAAGGATGATCATAAAGATGATGATGATGATTATTAAGTTTTTATGCATGTTTTACTAAAGCGGTATAGAGAGCTTGGTAACGTCTGTATATGAGTTAGACAGAAGGCAACAGCTTTAGCACCGGCAATAAAAATCCATTGTCACCCTGAACTAACAGTTTTATGTTTTTGTATTCTGTTGTTGTGATTGTTTGCCTGAGTGTGTTCGTACATTGCATTCAACAGACAGTATAATAAATGAATTACTAGTGACACTGGACATGCTTATGAAAATTTGTGTTGTGTTGTGTTGCTTTATTTCGTTATTCATCTCTTTTTTCGTTTAAGGGGGCGAAAATTTATAATCATTTCAAATCAATTCTTACGCTTTTACCGACCAACAATATTAGCGAACGTAACAACCTACTGACAAGCAACCGGAGCACATTTATATTTGTTCTGATACGTTTATGCACATTTAGCCAAAGCAGCAAGATTCAAGTCTTCAACATTAGTCTTGATGGAGTAACTGAATTGCCAACAGCTGCCAGCAATTGATTGTGACAGTGTTAGCGAGTGAGCGCTTTATATCTCTAATGTGTAAACTAGGCGTTGGTAGTTGCAAAAACTCATTTAAGCAATTTAAACCCGTTTTTTTATTTTTATTTAACTCCACTTTTTTTTTTGAATCATGATTTGCCAAATGGTTTTAAATAGAGGAAGTAATGAAGGGATTTTTAAATGTTGTACAATTTAATAATTGCATTTAAATGTTGTTGTAGTTTTTTAATTTAATTTTCTTAGGTATGATTTGACCATTCACAAATGTAAATCTGATATTTCAAGCAACAAATTAAATAAATGAATTTGAACTTAATTCATCATGGTGACATTTTTGTTATAATTTTTAAAAAGCTTCACATATAACCTCATATATATCATAAACAAATTAAGATTATTGGTGTTCGAATAAAGGAAATCATTCAACAGGTCAGCACTGCCAACAGTTAAGCACGTCTGTTCTACAATATGTTTTAATATTTTTAAGAGTTTGTTTGTCATTCAGGTTTTTGTTTATATTTAATCTGTAAGACTGCGTGTTAAGTCAATTAATTCAATCCTGATTTAACACGTTAAGTGTCTCAATGAATTTTGCGCTACACCACACACGTTTGGATATTTAACAGAAAAAAATGAGGAACCGCAACAATAAAGGCAATAACTACAAGCCACGAAAAAAAGAAAAGCATCATATGAATGTGTTCAACTAAACATTCAGACAGTCATTTATTTCAGTATAAATATACGAACGGACATCTTGCAATTTGAATCTGTCTAGCCAGGGTATCGTGTTTCATTACAACAAGTTGGGAATAAATGTCGTTGTTGCTGCAAAAAAAATTATTTAAAAATTTTAATGTGGTTGTGTGAAGGATCTGAGTGTTTGCAGATCACTTTTGACTATCATTGGCATTAAATTGACTCGTTAGTTTTTAGTCAGCATTGTAGACATTACATCCATCAATCATGATATCTAAATTTTCCAACCTAAAAATACTAAAAGGTCTTGTTTTAATGACTCTTTTTTTGTAGTATAATTTTGTTTTATTTTTTTTTAAATTTTTAAGACATTTTTTAATCCCTGATTTATATGATGTTCAATTAGTCCCCAAAGTGCAAATATATGCGAAATCACAAATAAAACGAAAGCTTGGCTCTGAATATTAGTTAATTTCACAAATAATGGTTGTTGCTTAAAAATCCATCATTTTTAAATTTTGGGTGGGGTCTAACGTACGTTAATAAAATCTTCAAAGATTTTTGGCCAAATACTTATTGTTTTTAATATTTAAGATCTCTAAGACGCTACTGACCAATATACAAAAAAAAAAAATATAATCTAAAGAAAAAATTGTTTAAGTTTGTTTTCATAAATGTCATAAATGTCAGCATCCTAAATTTGCTTAATCGCATAATTGTAATATCATTTTTAAAAACACCAATCTTCAATTAAAAATTTCTATACTTAATGTCATAGATATTTAATTTTTAACTGAAAAAATGTTAAAAGTTACCCTTCACCATATAGAAGCAAGTCATTCTTCATGCTTCGTAATACCAAAAGAAAAGAGGTACCAAAAATGTGTGCATGAGAGAGAGTTAAAATTATCCCTTTTCCAAGTTTGTATTTTCTCTTCTCAACTTTCATCGATAATTTAATTTATTCTGCAATATCGATGGCATCAATTAATCTTATTTTTTATGTCTCTCTAAAAGACAACAGCCATTTTATTGAGAGGAAACCTCAAGGAAAAAACAAATGAATGCTGTTTTTAATGCTAGTTTAACAAGGATCGTGATTGTGGCATCATGTAACCACATTATTTAGATCATAAATTTTATTTCTTAAACGTACATGAAGTGCGATTTCATGTTACGTTAGCGCGATCGGTGCTGAAAATTGTCATCGTGTGTTTTTTAACAATATCATACGAACAAAAGGTAAACAGACATGCATATGTACCAAAGAATGAATGAGCGAAAGATTGAATAAACGGACGGACGTATAGCAGTCACCCAACCACCACCTTCTTGTATAATATAACAAACACTTCCTTTTGGTCAGACAACAACGACCACAATCATATCGTCCATCCAAATCATTGTCGTCATCATTTTAAACAACTACACATTCTCTATCACCGTTGTGCTGCATAACATACACAATAATATGAACATTAGGGCACCCCTTATTTCTAACGAATATTATTTAACTAAAATATAACAAATTTTTAGAAGTTCTTTACCAAGAAACTTGTTGTAATTATTCTTCCATCCACTATTACGTAATAGTTTGAGGAAAGACTGAATTTGTGCGTAGAAGTCTTTACTTCTGTGAAGAAAGAAAATTTATACTTTGTCTTTTTCAACTGACAAGTAAGTTAAAATGCATATTTTCTTATAAGTGTTGTCACGATCAATACGTCTCCGTCAACGTAAAGTACAAAATGCTTTGACCGCTATCATATGCTGCTTCTTCTTGTTTTGTTTTAACTCTTGCTGTGTTTTAATTGTTTTTTGTCCATCAACAAAGTGCTTATTGTGTAAACCTCATCTGTCGTTACTTTGTTTTCCGTTGAATGCGTTAAAGTATAACGTATGACGGAATGTATGCGCCCCGGCCTAGCGGATCACAGTAAAAAAAATTTAAATATTGTGCTATTATAAAATCATTATGATGGCACGTCTCGATGGCCATTTCGTTACCGCTAACTTAACGCTTCAGAAAACTTCTGACAAACATTTTAAATAAACTAAAAAATTTTGTTTAAACAATAAAGCAAAGACAAAAACCAAAGCTTAAACAAAAACAACAATAACCAACAGTAATTGTATTTTTCTTTCTCCACTGTATACCACTGACTTTTTTTCGGCTCTTTTATACAGTTGAAAGAGGATGAAAAATAAAATATCAAAAAACACTACGATAATTTATTTCTATGCACAGGCACTTTGCAAATTATTAAATATTTTTGAAGTAATTTAATTTTCATAAAAAAATTTATGTCCTCTGTAATAAAAACTTTTTCGTAAACAGGACTTTCTGTTGCATATATTTGATATAGTAATAATATAATAATAAACACTGAAGGATGCGGCTACTGCCAAGTCATTTATTTCGATTTTATTGATGATATTTTATTTGTTTTGGACAATTTATGAAATAGTTTACAACTTATGAGAAAATTCTTAAAAACTGTTAAAAAAAAAGGAAAAAATATTTAGTTACGTTGATAACTCTTAACTGACTTTAAATTTTTCTTATTGCAGTTGCGACTTTAAATTTTTACTTTTTCTTTACACAATAGAGGAACGCCGTAATGTACAATGCAGATGCACACATTCATTTGCTGCAAAAATATTTAGTTTTATGGTGGTAAGTTATAAATATATATGACTAAAAGGAAAGAGATATGTTAGTTGTAACGACCCAATCACAGTGGGTGGCGTTTTTTTTTTTGCGAACTGCAGTGAAATTTTGGTATTTAGAGGAGGACTTGGTGAAGAAATACAAAAAATCATTAATTTTGACTTTTAATTGCAGCATCGTTACTGGGGGCTAAGGAAAGAGAATTACCCGTATTTGTGTGTGTGTTTGTGCGTTTGGAAAGTATATAAATTAATGCTTTTCTATACCAAACTTACTCGATAATTCTGTGGAAACTACACAGAATTTTATATGGATACAAGTTCATACATATGTGTATGCGTATGTGTGTGAATATACTAAACACATAAAATTCCAAGATTCAGGCAATTTGTATGTGTTAATTTAATTGCATTTTACACCATCATAAAAATCAGAATAAAATTACAACGAAGACATTTATTGTCAAATATATCAAAGAAGATGTAAGTTTCGATTCGTACATTTAAATTGCAAATAAATACAGCGCTTGAAGTCAATATCAAAACATTGCATAGAAAATATTTAATGCATTCATTCTATGACTCTGTAGTTCGTGTTTAACAACTAAAACGAGCACATGACAAATCTTGCTATTGACCTAACACCCACAAAATATGTATTCTTTTTAAAAAATTTAATCATATCACAAATTACGAATACTATTTCCTAAGGCCAATTTATATTTTGTTTTCGTTTTATTTTAATTTAAGGTGTTGGCTGGTTGGTCATTTGCGCTGTTTGTGCTACGCAAACATTGACCACAACGAATTTGTCAGCAAAAACAATTTAAAAATTTTTATATTTAAATTTAGAAATTAAATTAATTTAAAAATGAACTCCAAAAAAAATTTAAATTTTACCCAGAGGTATTTATAAAATAATAATAATTCAAAAGTGATCATCTGTTCTGCTATTTTTTCTTTTATTAAGAAAAATATGTTTTTTAATTAGTCAAATATTTAACCAAAAATGATATCACATTTATTGTATTATAAATGGTCATTCGTACTGATACGTGTCAGAAAAGATTAAACAAACGTTTTTTAATTTTAAATTTTTCCCTGACCAGGATTCGAACCATCAATTTTATAAATTAATGAAATTTTACTTTATTTTCAGCTTTTTGGTTCTTTTTAATTAATTTCTAAACATTTTTTAAGATAGTGCTTATGCGTTTTTGGTCAAATATTTGACTTCTCTCGCTGCATCTTAAATTTTGTCTAACGCATTTTAAAACCTTTAGCAATTTTCAGCTAAGTCATAATATCTGTTCAACATTACTAAAAAGGGAACAATCGTTTTTTAAACTGCATGGATATTTGTGCTGCAATTATAAAAATTAATACCTTTTGTTTTTATTCTCTTTAAGAAGGAATAACTACCCGTAGAAATACTGCACACGACCGATACTCTCTATAGTGTATCATGCCCCCATAAATGAAAGTTATAGAATATGATAAAAAGAAAACACAATAAAGCAATAAATAAATATCAAAAATTTCAATTATACATAAAAACGATTTATCGGAATAATCTGATCTCCAACACGGCTACTGAATCATCTTTAATTCATTTTATATGCCTTTTTTTTAGTAAAGAAATCTTAAATAAATTAATAAAAACACAAATAAATTTTCAATTTATTTATTTAATTTTATGAAATTTAGGGGTTTAACCAGGTTAAAAATGCAATTAATTATTAAACAAAACGAAAGCAACCAAGCAAAACCTCAAACAAGATAAATAAAAAACTTCAAACACATTTATTTTACGAAGTCAATTATTCTCCAGTCAATGCAAAGTTATGGCCATATCAATTGAAAAAAACAACAACAACTCTTTTTAGTTTGCCTGTGCTTGCATGTTTTATGATGATGTTGTTATTGGCATTATGCGTGTGTTTGTGTAAACACACAAACAGAACAAATATTTATTTAAAATTAGTCAGTGTCTAACAAATATTTGTAAAAACATATTTTTTCAGCAAAACTTGGGTACAACGAATCCCTAAAAATTTGGTAAGACCAAATAAGGTTTGACGACAAATATGTTTTTTGATTATTTAATTATATATTCGTTTATCCTTTTTATACATAAATTTAAGCAATAATTTTAAAAATGACACGATATTAATTTACTGACTTATTTCGACTTTGCTGTAAAAGCTTTAATTTTTTAATAAAGTTCACTTTTCTTGCAGTGCCAAAGGATTAGCACCAGAAATTTATTAGCATTTTGTTCTTGTGTTGCATATGGTTTATATAGCGTAAAGCGTAAAGCGTAAATAAAGTCAAATGTCACTGTCTTTTGACATGTATGTTGTGGACAAATAACACAGTTCTATAGGAAATTATCATTTAGAGAAGTAATACTCAGACAATAATGCCAACAATACAGCAACAGTGCTACAGGGCCGCCGGTGATAGCAGACGCAGTGTACTTTTTGACGCTGGTATTTCCATTTTATGTATTTTTTACTTCGCCGGCGATTTAATGACACTCAGTTATGTGTTTATTCGTACGAAAAACCGTAATAAATATTAGCAAAATTAATGTTGTAAAAATTGTTCGTGGCTGGGTAACGAGAACCCAGTAGTCAACGGCTAACCACTCTTTCCGGGGCACTACATGAAACCGGCTAAAATTACTAGTTGATGGGATGACGAGGCTCGTATTATAGGATCTACAGAAGGTTTATTGTTTTTAATCAAATGGTGTTTTTTTTTTTTGGTTTTGCAGAAGTCACTGGTGAAAATTACCCCGAGTGACATAGACTTGAAATGATAGTCATCTTAAAATCTGTACATGATAAGATATTCCCAATACTTTGGCAATAACAAAAGCATTGGTTACAGCCTGCGACTGCTATGATGTGATCATTAAGTTCTTGGATTTGATTCTGATCTTCGAGGTCCTTAACATTATCGATAATTGAACAAGCGTCTGATGGAATCTCTTCCAAATCAACTTTATCCTCGATAGTTTCCAGTATAAAGGATATATCTCTGTCTTTGATTTTATTGTTTTTAGCCATGGATATGTGCTTATTATAAGGAGCAGTGGTATTATTTTTATACATCAAATTAAAACCTTCACTTCTTCAATTTTAGAATTTAGTTTTGGTTCGCTTCTTTCAAGCACTTTCTTCACTATCTTATTTATAAAAAATTTTAAAAGTGCGGAGTCTTACGCGATGAATTTTAGAAATAGACTAAATAATGGAGAACACTTTCACCGTATGCCTAATGTTACTCAGGAGAAGTTATAAAACCCTATATGTATCTCTTTCAAGCACCTGATTTTTTTTTTTTTTTGTAAAATACAATCTTTAATTACCATATAAAAGAAGTATTTAAAATATACCATTGAACGTAAAATGTAGGACGGATAATTAGATAAGTGGTATAGTTTTCATACCACCACCCCGGAAGGAGTCAAAACCCAAAACGTTTAAAATATTATCCATTATAAGATGTCATTGAGTAATTTTTTATGTATTTATCATTAACAGTTTACGCAAAAGAAGAAATATTCTATGTATTTCTTTTTGTTGTCTAATATATAACAATAACATTATCTAATTTAAATAAGATTTTTATTATTCATTTCGTTTAATATTTTATTTCTTGTAATTTTGAAAACTACTTGTTTCGAACAAGCAAATGTTCATGAAAAATAAAATGAAATTTTTACAGCAACGCAAAAACAACACGTTTTGTATTAATGTTTAATTACGATTTAATTACAAAAATTCAAAACTAGAATAAAAATAAAAGAAATAAACTTTAATTAAGGTGATGCCATTCTGCTGACACTATAAATGCAGGTATTATTTTTAAAATTTTATCTGCTTTAAATATTTTGTGTTTGCAGCATTTCTAATGGGCACGTTTTTTCATTATACAGTTTTTTATCCATATTTCCCATTAAATATTTGTACAATATTTGTTGTGTTTTTATTTTACTTTTTTTTATTTATTTTGAGAATTATTATAAAACTACTGCTATCAACATTTTATTGTAATTCAAAAATTACGCGTAAACCTAAAGCTTGAAAACGTGACAAGATCAAAAATAATTGCTGAAATTTAAAAGACAAAATGGAAAGTAAAACAGCAGAAACGAAATATTACAAACGTAAAGCAATTGTTAAGTAACTACAACATGTTAAAATTTTTGTTTCAATCCAAATTGGTTTATTAATTTCTGAGAATAAATATAAATAAATTAATTTCATTTAAATTTAAAATCAAATCAAATTTTGTTTATTTTTAGCATTTTCCAACTGCCTAAATGGTACAAATTTTTGTCAATCAAACAACAGAACAAGGCACCGTCTTGCCTGTTAGTTTCATACAGTTAAAAAAGTTCAGTGAACTTACCAATCCATCCACTTCGAGTAGGACCATCTACGAGTTAATTGGCACTATAGTGAACTAGTAATTTACCAACTATAAAATAATGCATCCCCTTTAGTATGTTTTCATTTATAAATATCTTTGTATATTTATACAGTGACTTTCCAAACTTCTCCTTCACTTCACCAATCAGTTACATGTAGATTCTTAAAATTTGCCGTGTGTCAGAAGAAATATTCCATAAAGCGTCAAGAATGATAGTTGCCTAAATTTTGTACTTTTCTTATTGTTTATGCGTGTTAGCTCGTCGTATTCTAAAATAGTTGTGCAAATGTGATTGGTACTAAAATATATTTATATCAAGTACATGCAAGGCTAACACCTAAATATTCCTTTTGAAAATTTCGTTTACCATCTCTGATGCAACAAAAGGAAGATTGAAAATAATTACACACACAAAATAAAAGCTTTAAGTAACATTTGAATATTGGTAAAAAAAAATTCATGAGAATAACGTGAAAGTAAATTTTTTTTATTCAAATCACTTTTCAAAGCCGTTTTTCCACAACACATTTTGCTTGCGAGCACAAATAAAATGTCTTTGAAATTAATACAAATATATACAAATTTTTTTTTGTAATTTTGCACGTCACTGTATATGTCCACATGTATAAATATATTTGTATGCATGTTCAGAATACATTTTCACTAAAAGAAAGCACCAAGGGTGACAATCAAAGCAAATGGTGTTGGAAAAATTTTGGCTAAAAATTGTTGATTGCTTAGGACACTAGCAGAAAGTTGTGTATGAATGCTTCTCTATACAGATGTCGATTTTTCTGTTGGGTGTGCTACTTTCGCTCGCTGCTTTCATGAATCTCAATGTACATACTCTCACTAGGGGAACACAAGTCATTAGCAGATTTTGAACAAAATAATTACGCTCAATGTTGGTTTGTAGTTAAGTCAGTGCGTGAGTAATTAAAAACTGCAACATACCAAATGTAATAGCAAAAACTAGAGGTCATCAATTTAAGTTTTTTATGGACTATCAATAGTTATATTAACCATTTCCTTTACTAAATTAAAGTCACAGTGGTTGGATTTTTATTGGAAATTATTGGAATTTTAAATACTACTCATTATAGCTTTTTTTATTCTTTTATTATTTATATTATTTTTATCATTTTTATTATTTTTATACCCTTCACCACAAAAAGTGGAAAAAGGGTATCTCTAAGTTTGTCATTCCGTGTGTAATTTCTACAACATCCTTCTTATGAAAAGCGAAGTCGATTGATATCCGTCTGTCCGTCCGTGTTAGTGTTGAAATCAAGTTTACCTCAGCATTCGATCAGATATAGTGACGAAGGAGGTGCTATTGGAAATTAGCACGATCGGTACATGTTTTTCGAGGCAGCAAGTAGAGACCACGCCTACTTCAAATTTTTCCATGTCACAAAAAGGTAACTCCAATGAAAAAATTAAATATATGATGCGATAGAGAATTAAAAAATAAGAAAAAAACATTAAGTGAATAAATTTGGTGTTCTCCGAGTTACGGAGCTCTGAATTTTTCAAATTTTTTAAAATATAAAAAGTGTATAATTTCAAAGCTTTTGAAGAGATCTTTAAGGAAATGCTAAAATCTTTTTAAAATGCCTTTTAAGAGCCGAAGTCATTTTTATGTAAAATTATATATATGCAGCACCGAAATTTTTTTATCCTCTGTCACCCCAATATTTGCTTTTTTGATTGATTTACTCCACGAAACTTTATTTTCGTAGATGATGAAGGGCATATAAAATTCGGCATAGCCAAATGTAGTACTCTTACTTGTTATTATTATTTTTATTATTATTATTATTATTATTATTATGATATGTTTACTTTTAAAAAGTAAGTAAAATATGTAGAAATAAAACTTAAATTAATTCTCCTCACATTTAAACTCATAATATTTTCACCATAAAATTTCTTAAAAGTCTTATTTGGAAGTAAAGCAATGATGCTCCTATTATGTTAATTAAAACAAAGCACATAAAATACACTTTTAATTAAAATAAAGTACGTTTTCCTCATATTTTTACAAGCAAACTGAAATTGGTAATAGCCTCCGTCTGCTTAAACTCAAACTATAAAAAAAAGTTCAAAAGAAGCCACCTGCTCCAGCAAACACATTTTACAAAGTGTTAACAATAATAATTAAATAAAAAATTTCCTGTTGAATTTTATACGTTTGTGTTATTTAATAACAATAAATTTTTTTTATTCTTTATATTTCCTGATTAAAATTTGATTTGATAAAAAATATTCAACAATTTTAAGCAGAAATTGAAAATTTTTCTTTTATGGTTTTGTACCCTACACCAATTAAATGTGTGTTTATTTTGATTAAGAGCTGACAACATTATATTTCAAGTGCTGAAAATTTAAATAAGCATCCTTTTAAGAATAACTCTTTGATATAATTCTACGAAAATCACAATATTTAGGGATTATTATTGTTATTTTTACAAGAACTTTATGGAAATATAAAAATTTCTTATGCAATTAAGAGCCGCAGTTGAGACTTTTAAAAATTAAAGGATGATCCTAAAAAGGATATTCCTTCTTAACATCTCAGCAAAATAACAAAGTGTTTCAGGTTAAGTTAGAAAATATATTTGTCTGAATAATTAAAAAAAAAAACAATTAGATGTTTAAAATTTTTTAAAAATACTTTCTGTGTTTTTGTCGTGTCATTTTCGTAATTACACGACTAGCTTTTGAACATTTTAGATGAAGATCTTCATAACCATACATATTGTTATTTTGGATTTAAAATCAATTACTGAAAAATTCGTTTCATTAAATATAACGTTTTCGTACTCTGTATATTTTATTTAAAGGGTAAAATAAATGCGTTTATGCTGTTTGTTTTTTTAACTAAATTATTTTACAATAAAAGACATTGAAAATCGTCAGGCAATCAACATGCAATGCAACTTCTATAAATAAAAAATCTATTTTCCAATTTCAATAGTCAATGACACTCAATTCAAGCAAACAGCCAACCAAAAAAATACAAAGTGGCTGAAGACTTGTATCGATGAATTAAAGTTATTAAACGGTACGCTCTCAACCTATAAACGCCCTCGCATAAAAAAAGGCAGCCACAAAAGATTAAAATTTTGCACGGTCATATTGTAGATGCACAAAGAGCCATATAGAATTGTTCAGTGGCCACATAAACTATAGACCAATTTTCTGTTACCATATTATTAGATTTCAAAGGTAAAATGGAGAAGAGAAAGACTTTAATGTAAAATTCTTTTTCATTTTTCGTTTTAACAAGTAAAATTGAAATAAAATAAATTTCTTTTGCAATTGGCTTAACAGACATGCGCAAACAGCTTGCCTGCTAAAAATGATTCTTTCTTTTACAGAAACGAAGACATGGCACATGGATGTGGATGTGGAGACAGACATGTAGACGAACCTGTATTAATGTTATGGCCTCAAACGAAGTAACTATTTCTTTCTTGTGTTTTAAATTATTATGTGGGTAAGAAAGAATTTCATTACTTTCCATTTAATTTCATATGCCGTGGCAAATATGCACACAGTCAAATATTGCAACACCAAGGACCACTGTGTTTATTTACGTAAAACATTTTTGCAGCAAACCTACTGCTCTGACGGTCGAGTAAATTTTTTTTTTTTTTTTTTGCTAAGTTTCGGCCACTTAAAAAAAAAAAAAAAAATACCCAGTGCAACTCAATTTATGATTTATCGGCTTGCATGTCGTAAGTTTCGCTTGATTTCGTTTTTTTTTTTTTTTTTTTTTGTTTTGGGCGAATTCTCTGTTATGGCTACATTAAGTGTTTTCCAAAAAAAGTTATGGTTTTTGAAAATGTTGTTGAAAATAACAACACGATAACTGGGAGCCACAAAGCGTATAGAACTGCATATAGGAAAAACCTTACATTCAGCTCATTAAAAATTGCAATTAAATGTGAGAGAAGGAAGTTCATGAGTTTAATTAGAATGATAGTTTTTTTCCTTGTATATTTGAGAAAAAATAAAAAATATACATTAAAATATTTGAAGTGATAATAATTAAAAAAGAAATTAAAATGTCATAACGTGTCTAAAATTATAAAAAAAGAAGAAGAACAAAACAAAAAATATACTTTGGGGAACAGCTGCTTTAAATATCAAGCCTGGAGGACTCATTTTTATCATCACTATTTTTAAATCTCGCCTGCTTTAAAAGATTTACTGCCGTATTCATAGAAAATCAAAATAGATTTAAAATATATTTTAGGACAAATTTGTATGAAAAATTTGTCATAAAACACGTTTCAAAGTTATTTTATTTTCTATGAATACGGCAGTTACAATTCAGCCTAAACTTAAAAAACTTGATTAACATTCAAACAAGAGCAAACTTTTAGATTTAAATAAAAATAGTTTTTGTAAAATAGTCTTATGATTGCATAAACAATTTTCATATTTTCTCCAACTCGCCTAAATATTACTCTTATGCTATTTGTAAGGTAACGTTTTAACTTATTTGAAGTTTGGAAGAAATTAAATCAAGAAATCTTAAGTAGGAAATTTTTAACATTTAAATGTCTTTTCAATATCAAACAAAACAGAATTGTACGATTTTGCATTTCGCGATGTCTTTTAACTCAGCTTCAGTGTATCTTGTCTTTGCATCAATATAAAGAGTTTTTATACACACGCTTCAGGCCGTTGCAATAATTTTAACGCTGGCTCATTTAGTGATTTGTGTTAATTTGACGCATTAGGGGGTCCTTAGAAATGATCACCTTCGCTTCTACAACAGCAAAAAAATGCTTTCGAAGCAACAAAATAAAATCGTATAAAAAGGTTTATTTTGTCTCCCTTTTTTCTTTTGTCAGTTATTTATGGATCCATAAATTGCGATTAATAAAATTTACACAACCTTTTACTTAACCAACCGACTGCATATTTAGCACTTGTGACATTTTGTAAGCAACTGTTTTTATATTCCAGTATCGCCAACAGTATGAATATAAATAAAATTAATACAGTGGTTAAATAATTTCTTTTTCCTTTCCAAAGAATCAACTCGCACTAAATTAAACCTTTAAATGTTTTAAACATTTGCAGTAACATAAATACAGCGACAATAAACATCCTTTTAAAATTCGGTCGGCCGCTTATTTGTTTGTTTGTTTGTTTGTTTGTAACAAAGCTTAATAAGAATTTTTTGTACATAAATTATCCAACAATAGGCAACAGATGAGGTCGAAGCCGAAGATGGCCAGCATTATGCAGTCTATATGGAAATAATTGTAGCGAACAAAAGGTGACTTGTTGTTTGTATGAAACATTTGCGCGGGCGCAAATAACAAAACGATAAACTGTCTATATTAAATATTTTTTTAGGATTTAAAACTTACAATTTTTGAGAACTATTTTTATACAACAATGTGTAATAAGTTGAATGTACCCTGCGGAATTATTATTGAAGGTGTATATTTTAATAAAATACTTTTCGAAATCTCTGATTGCTTTAGATAATTTAATTTTTTTTAAATCATTTTTGTCTCATAATGAAATAAATAAGTACGTAAGCGGTAACGTGTCCCGTGTCTTTGATTTAATGAAATAAATTTTATTTGCTTCAGTAAAAATTTTTGTTTTCTTCAATTAAACTGCTTACAAACCCTTATGAGTTTTAAATAACTACTCATATGTAGATTATTCATACATAATTTATATTTAAACTATTACTTACAGGAATTATATAACAACGATTATTGATTAAAGCTGATAGAATTTTTTTCCCCAAATAAGAGAAATCCTTTTTAAGCTTGCCTAGAAAAAAGTTTTGTGCTCATTCAAAGATTTATTTGTTTTCAGACTTAAAATTATTTAAGTTTTTATTCGGTTTAATTATTTATTTAATTAAAAAAATTTTTCTTCTTTTTTAGTTTAATATATATAAATCAAACTATTATTTAATTAAACAATTTTACATTTATGTTTTAATTTAATATATAATTGACTACACTAAAATTTTAATTAAATCTTTAACTGAACACAAAGGAAACCTTTTATTGGCGTTCCTTTACCTGTCACAAACTGAACAATCAGATGAGTAATTCGAAAATTTTCTGAAGCTTAGTTTTGTTACTTAAATGCTTCAAATGTCATTTGAGTCGTTTTCATTGAAAATGGTGTAACTCCATTACTTACAAAATATTAAAAAATATTAATATCCGTAAAAATATTCTCTAAAAGCTTTCAGTTTCGACTTTTGATGTCAGCCTTACCTTATCACATATGAAAAAGTCAACAATATGACAAACCCAATAGATAATCCATTATAAAAATTAATTTCAAATTTTTGACCCATTTAAAAAAAGTAAAAAAAAATCGCATGTTTCAATTAAAATTGCAATTTGTCTGATTTTCATAATTTGTGGCAAAACTTATTATTTAATTATTTAACAAATATTTATTTTTTATTAGACAGTTAAACTGTTAGTGAGTGATTAGTTTAATTAGTTGCACTTGTTGTAACAATTCCATTTGCCAAATGTTTCTTACATTTAGTATTCTTACATAAAAATTTTTATGTACGTGAGATTTTTTACTTTCAAAATTATGAACTTAACACGCCCCAATTTGAAACCAAAAAACATCCGAAAATAATTTGTGTCTTTTTGTTATAATTTTCAATGTCACAATTCATAAAATAAATAATCTTTGGTTTTTTTCAAATTCTTAGTGTTCTTTACTTATGTTACTGCTTTTTAAGTTTGTTGGTGATAAAGTTATCCCTTCAATTTCAATTTTTTTTCACTCCTTCCTTCTTTTTACTGCTTAAACAAATCAATGGCAAAAAATATTTATTGTAATGTAATGTGACGGGAAAATGCTGTTCCGCATTATAAATCTTTTATTTTAAACATCCCTTTTGTTTCATGTATCGAACCAAACTTCTATTGTGTGAATATGTTTCAAATAAACTTATAATAAACATGATCATCCCCATCATCATAATCATCAAAGGCAACAGATACTTGATGTTCTTATTTTTTAATTTGAAATAAACAAATAAAGACGAAAAGACTAAAGAAAATATTTCTTGTTTGCTTTTGAAATATTTTTGTTGAGTGGGGTTGTGTTACGACAGTACACGTGTTCTTGCCACAAAATCTAAAACCTAAATGTCTTCCTACACTCCTTGCACTTGAGCTCAACTCTAAACAGCCTGAGTGGCATCAACTTGCTTGCTTGCCATCCTGCTGCCTGCTTGAGTTGCAACAGGGCGACAAATGCCATTGAAATTTTCATCATAAATTTCATTTTCTTGAAATTGATGTCGCATTGCTTTGAGCTTTTTTTGAATGTTTGTGTAATGTTCAAGTTAGCTCTTCAAGGTTGTTAAGTTTTCTTTCTTCAAAATTATTATTGTTGGTTGAACAGAGGAAATAATAAGGGAAAACTTGTCGCCTTATAAATCTTAAACAGTAATGAGCAAAGTTGTAATTTTTTTATAGATTTTCTTCTTCTATAGAGCTAATTTAGGAATGCATGCTACATGCTCGTATTAAACAGTGGATTAAAGTTAAGTATTTTCAAACAACATTTATTTTGAAAAAATTATGTAAAATGTATAAGTGAGTTCATCACTTCTTGTACATAAAATTAATACTTAAATTATTTGATTGCTACAGAACAGATATCTAAGGTGTATAATAACGTAATGTGTACAATGCAAATGTGTATAATAACAACGCTACAATTAAATTTAAACCATTCTTAAAAAGTCTAAGCGTTATATAAAATTCCCAAATAAAATACCAATATAAAATATTAGTTGCACAACCTTTTCTATTGGACTGTTTTGAAAGAGCGGCTGTAGTAACGATTGATAGTTAAAATTTGTTTATTTATAAAGAAATTTTTATTTCTCAACCTGAGTTAGGGTATCGAAAATGTTCTTTACAAATTCCACTGTTCACATTTAATCAGAATTACAACCATCATAATGTATGATAGTATAAATAATTTGACTTTTTGTAACTCGTTGAAATGCAAGATGCTGACTGAATGAATGAACACATGCATGATGTGTAGCATCGAATTTATTTATTTTTTGTCATTTGTTTCCAATTACTTAGTCATTTCCCCCATTCACAATAAAATGTACTGACTGACAATTATATATAAATCAACTTAAGGAGAACACAGAAGCTAAAGTCTAGCGCATCTTAAAAATTACTACAACCAGCGACTAAAGGCAAAACAGGGCGGCATAATATTAACACATTTTTATTTCTTCTTGTATTTTTTTGTATTTGTTCTTATTTTTTACATTTTGATTTTTCTGTAATAGATGCAACTTACAGCACAATCAACTACGCGTTAAAAAGACTATTTTTATTATGTAAAAACCAAAGCTACACACTAACACAAACGTAAATCAGCGAGTGATTTTATGCATTTTGAAAAAGTCAATGTTAATTTTTTAATAATAAACGCATTATTTTATTTTACAAAAAACGACAAATGAGTGCCTTCATCAAAGCATTCTTAAATTTACATCTACACTCCTCTACTTGCTCGTTTCGGAGTACATACACATACAGTTGAATTCATACCCAGCGATCAATTTTGTTCGCAAATAATGTGAGGTAAAAGACATAATAACATTTTGGTAGTTAATGAACAGGATGCAATTTTTCACGAAGTATTCAAACTTTAAAAAAAAATGGAATAATGATTTATTATTTCATTTAGTTTTGTTACTTGTTGAGCTGGCTTATTTAATACTTTTAATTGCTTTTAACAAACAAAAAAAAATTCTATAATAATTTGTTAAAAAAAAAAATTATGCTTCAGGTCACATTAAAAACTATTTTTGTTAGTTTACTTCAATTTATTATCATTTTACTGTCAAAAAGTGAAGAAAGCATGTAAAAGCACATTTTACTTAAATCTATTATTTTCTGCATTCACAAAAAAGTTAACATTTCAAATTCGATTTTTTATAAAAATATACGGGGTTGTTGGAGAACACCGAGTTTATTGTAGAATATGATTGCTAGCAGAATCAGAATTAAAATCGTCACAGAATTTATCTTGCAGCCACAAAAAGAGATTATAATCGTTTAAATATTTGAATCTGAATTGTGTCGGAATCAGGTGTCACGAAATCTGTTTTTATTTATTTTTTTAGAAATATTCTAATCAGCTGACAGGTTTCAGATTAGTAATATTTTTTACTACATTAAAAATCTTAAGATCAGAGAAAACAACAGCACTGTTTGAAAAATTTTTAAATGAAGATGGTAGGGAAAACATTAACTACACAGTAGAATCGATGAGCTTATTTCCATTCAAAAAAAGAAAAATACAAGCGCTCTGCGATGTACTCGTATATATCGTGTCATAGAAAAGAGCAACGAAACTGTAACAAATTCAGTGAAAAAAATTAAAAATGAGATTGTAAGGTAACATTGAATACGGTGTGTATGAAGTCAGTAAGCACGCAGAATGGATACGGCATACGCTTATAAAATCGCATTTTGTCACGAAAAGTCATAACTCACGAACGCGTCGACCGAATTCGTACTTTAGATAAACCATGTACACGACGATACGAACAAACCGTAAAAATTTAATCGAATTCGGTTTGACCGATCGTGAGTTATAAAGTCACAACACACTTGCAACAATTTTTTAAAAACATAGGAAATCACTCTTAAGCGATAAAAAAAATTTAATTACACAAATAAGAGTGCTATATTCGGCTATGTCAAATCTCATATACCCTTCAGCATTTATGTAAATCTAGTTTAGTACTGCATATATGTATATAGTCGATTTTGCTATGCATAAGAATATATCAGAATATATATACTTTATGGGGTCGGAAATGGATATTGTAGAAATTAAATACGGAAAGACAATCTTATAAATACACTTTTTGTGATGAGGGGTATAAAGATTAACATTAACTAATTTTCTTAAATATGTTACTTTAAATCTTCTCGCGGATACATTGAAATGATAAGATAAACCACCAGTGTTCTCTAAAAAATGCGATTCTGCGTAAGATCCCGTAAAGTTTTAAATCGAAAAACAAATATTTATTGGGATATGCATGGATATGAGTGTTTGCTTATTTATATATTTCAAGTCAGCCGAATTATGCACCACAGCTTCAGCCCAATAGCTTCACTCTTACTTATTTCATGCTTGACAAATTCGACAAGAAATCCTTTAAATTTGTCACAAATGTACGTTCTATATTTTATACGTATGTGAGAATATATAATACGTCAGTGTATTTATAAGGAGTGTATTTATATATGTTTATATTTCAGTTGTATTTTATTAACAAACATATGTTGTGAGTCGCACTCATATCCACTTACTCGTACAGAAAAACTTTTTCCGAATGATCATTATGTAAAAGAATCACTTCTTTAATTAATAAATTAAAAGAAGGTATTCTGTAGAATTTAAAAAATTAAAAGACACCACCAGTTAATTTTGCAGCTGGTTAAAATGTATAAAAATTAAAAATATTAAAGAAGCTGCCGATTTAACGATTTCACGACTTATTCTCACAAGTAAAATACTCCTTGTAGCAAATCGCGACTACTGACCTATTGTCTCTTGCGAAAAGTCTAATTATTAGAGCAAAAATAACCCATGTGAATATAAACGTTAAACCATTCAGAGAAACATCAGCTAGGATTTGTACACTTACTACGGAAAATATTAATTTTATTGGTAATTGCCCTTTTTTCTATTGGACTTAGACTAGAATTTTTTAATAAGAACTAATTAAGCCTATTAAAAGTTTTCCAGATTCTTAATTTTTCACATATTTGGAATTTTTCCTATGATTTTACTTTTTTAATCTGGCTTTCAACTTTCAATTAATAAAAAAAAGTTAAACAAATAATAATAGCGATAATAAAATTAACTCCTTGCAATATCTGCACTAAGAAGATGACGGTAATCATTCTTTGATTCTTTATTTTTTCGTAATTATAATTTTTCTTGTTTACATTGTGAAGGGAGCTTTTTTTGTTGTGTACACAATACAAGTCGTATGTTTATTTGACATTTACCAACGCTTCATGGATCACAAAATAATCGTCTCATTTAAGATGTGGTGTTGTTTTGCGAAGCTAATTTAGGACTATGATATGTAATTATAAGCCTAATTAAGGGGTAGAATATGATATTTTAAAAATATTAAGTAACAAAACTTGAGCAAATTTCTTAAAATTTTTTCTATATTTTAAACACATTTTTAATGCAACACAGATGTTTTTATTATTATTCTGTTCTATGGGATCAATGTTTTAATATTATATGTATCAATATTACTGGCGATTATAAGGATTATTTAGTTGTGAAGCTTAGATTTATTTCTCAAAAAAATTTAACGCTTTTGGTGTTTTAAATTATATATTTGGTAATAATACTAACGAAAACAGCAAACTAAAAGTAAAAAAATATTGTTGAGTTAATCATTATTTTTTATTTTTTTTTTATTTTGGTTAATCTATTTTAAATTTAAATACATAAAAAAATAAAATACTGTAATAAAAAACAAAAATTTAATTATTTTTAAGCAAGTGAAAATTTGCATAATAAATAAGTGAAAGGAAAAACGAAAGTTTTTTTTGTTTTATTTTTTAATTTAATTAAAGACATGTTTTCTGCTGTTTTTTCTTTTCGTTTATTATTCTTAACTTTGTTATTTTTCGTTTTATTATTTCTTTTGTTTTTAAGTTCTTTTTTGTTTAATTACTAGCGGAATACGGCGTGCTTCGCTACGCATGAATATTAACATTTAATACCGTGTGATGAAGTTAGCACACAGTATATAACCGCTTACGCTCATTGGCCCCTACGTATTTGTTGTTGTTTTTTTATATGGACAACGTCACATGTTGACATGACAGTTATAACTTATATCTCACGAACTTTACCTAAACCATCTATTCGACCATACGAACATACCTTAAAAATTTAATTGAATTCGGTTTGACCGATCGTGAGTTATAAGGTTACAACGCACTTGCGACAATTTTTTATACATACATACGAGTATATATAAGATATAAGATATATAAGATTTTTTTTCTTCTTGATTGATTTTAATATTCCGATTTTCTTTTTTCTCTTTACAGACACTGAATGGATATAAAGTACTCAGTCTTACCGCTTTGCACATTAAAATACAGAAACAATTTCATTCACATGTCGGGAAAGGATGGATTGTTTGCATGAAAAATTCTTCTTCTAAATAATTATTGAAACGAAACATATAAGTTATAACAAACATTAAGTGCATAAGTGTAATTTTGTGTTTCAAAAAAAGTAGGAAGCGTAAAAGTTCAAAAAGAGTGTTATTAAGGTTGTCGTCTCTTTTGTGCAATTAACGACACCGTAAAATCTTTTTTTGTTTATTAATAAATGTTGTTAAGAAAGTGCGATATATTACTTTGAAGTTTTTTCCTCATCCTACATAACTGCCTTAAGACCTTTGATTATTGCAACTTATAATAATCTATTACTTAAAATCTTATTGCGTTGGCTACTAAAAAAACAATGAAAGCGCCAGTTTTTCTTTTAGTTTTTTATAGATTTACCCAATCTGTGCTTCATTATAGTTTAAGTGTACATTAGCAAAAGTTTGCTTAAGTACCAGCGATAAATTTTAAGTATTACAATTAATTATATCCCAAGTGACATTACTAACGATTCCAATCAATCGGCGGTTAAAAACTTTTTTTTTAAACTTTTTTTCAGCAACAAAAAAAATACGCTCTTCTGTATTGTCGTTAACAATGCAGCTCTATTATTAACGAGATGAAGAAAACAAAGCTGGTAATGAGGATGTTGCCAAAGTGGATGATAAGCAATCATTTAAACATTTATTAAATATCGAATGCAAACATCTCACGCACCATCCATGACACGCTGATGAAATCAATTCAATTGATTGTACAATTATAATTGTTGTTGCCGTTGTTTTTTTTTTCACTTAACATTTGTGAATGCATTTGTATGCACATATACGTAAACACAAATGGATATGGGAATTTAACAAGCGGTCTTTTTATATTTATAGGAAAAACTCTCTTTAATTTTTAATTTATTTATTTGCACAAGTGTGTGTGTTTTTTTTTATTTCTATAGAGAAGTGAGCGTGTGCATGTGCGTGTATTTAACTTGGGTTGAGTGTGCAAAAGATACTCATTTAAAATTAATTTAATTAACGGGTAAATTTTATCAAGTTTATTTGCTATTCATTAACCATGAAACACAGACAGAGAGCAGACAGTCAGACAAACATTAAACTCTGTTATTTAAATTCACTTCAGTACACACACAAACACACACATATCGCTCTGCTGGCTCACTCAAATGCTCTTAATTAAGGGGTGTGTCAAAAGCAGGGTTTATCTGCCAAAATTGGAATTATTTTCAAATTAAATACAATTTAAATGGCAGTAAATTAACTGGGAAAATAAAATAAATTTATTTAACAATGAAACATAAAAAAATATATATTTTCGGGAAACTGAATTTTTTTTTCAAATGAATTAATTACACATTGGACACCATAAATTTTAACGTTTTAATGTTTCAATATTATAACCATTTCCCGTAGAAAAAAAAACTTTTAATTTGTTTTTTCACATAATATCATTGTGAACGAAGTGCTTGTTGATATTTTCACCTTAAAGCTCTAACTGCTTAAATTTCAGTTGACCATCAAATTGGCCCCCTTTTACAACACTAACGCAAATATTTTGAGCAGTAAATAATTTTTGCATTTAGAGCATCAAGTTTTTTTTTCTTTTTGTAATTTTACATTTTAATGATTTTTTAGATTTTTATAATTTCTTCCCCTTATTGATTTTATAAGTTGTTTATTTAATTTATAATCAGAATTATTGCTGCTTTTTTACAGAGTATTATTGTAAAAACTCACATAAAACTATACATATTACACACACACGCAAATTGTGTACAACATTAATATTTTATAATAAAAAAAGGTTAAGAGAAATGCTTGTGTTCGCTTTAGTAAGTATTAAGATCAGAGTAGCAGCAAATTTTTCTTTTTATTAAATGCATACAAAGAAAAAAAGTTGCTACTTGTTTTCAGATTAAAATTGTAATACAATTTTAATTGATTCAATTAATTATTTATTAAGACAATTGTTTTCTACTTTAAATAAATGTATGTTTGATTCAAATTAATATTTAATCAGAAAATCTATTATTTATAATTTATAGTTAATTAAATTTTACTCTGAAATTAAATAAAACTATTATTTATTTTTAAAATAAACTTAATATTATTATAAAAATATTTTTCTGTGTAGATGAAATTATAGTTAAAACTTAAGTGTCGAAAGAAGAATTCACCCCACTTAGAGGGTATTTTCACGATGATTTTTTAAGGCATGTTTTTTCACTTCTATAGAAATTTTTCACATTGATTTTTTGGACTTGAAATCAGTAAATCATTTTAGTTTCCCTTTTGTTGCAATAAAAACGTAATTTAATTAGTTTCTCACTTTACCTCTTTTAGTTTTAGTTTTTTTTTTAACATTCTATTATTTTAAAATGTTGGTAACAAAACTGTTTAATTTTATTTAGAATATGTGAATAAAAAATAACGGCAAGAATACAAATGATATAAAGTATAGCAAAACCTAAACAGTATAATTTTTCTTTATCCCTTATTTCTCTACTCCGTTCCTTAGCGTAAAACGCAAAAACCTTCTTTATAAATCATGAAATATGTTGTGTAAATTGCGTACACAGAGAAATATAAATTTAGTTTTAAATAATATTTTTATTCCTTAAAAATCACTGATTTAATTCTTAATTATTGCTTTTAATCTGCAGACTTATTGTTTAAAATATAGTTTTAGATGTCAATAAAAAACAAATAAAACAGCACACAATGATAAACTTTGAAAAAGAAAAAATTTAATTTAATTTTTATTTAATTTACTCCTAGGTTCGTTTTTTTAGAAATAAAAAAAAATTAGATAAAAGCCACGGAATTAGAAAACGAAAATACTATTAATTTATATAAGACAAGAGGAGATAAGACTATCGCGATGTTTTTCTAACGATTATAATGAACATTTAATGAAATGTTAATGGATGCAGGCCGTTTTTATCACTCCCGTTTAACGAATAATTGAAAAATAATATATAATGTTTCTCACTTTTGAAACTTTCAATTGTTTGTTACAGATAATAAAAAAAAACCAAGTTCTGCATAATGCTTTTTATTAAATTTTGCAATTTTTTTTCTTGTTTGAATAGGACAGCAACACCTAGAAAAAATTAAATCATTTAACTATCAGTTTCAGCTTCGTTATTATCATTATTTTCATCTTTATGCATAATTTATTGTAAAAAAAAGTGTTTGGGTTAAATCTGTTTATTACACAAACATTCACACCCACTGCACAATTGATCCTAGTGTTCTCATTCATTCATACACGTTTTCAAATTGGTGTATGTGTGTGGTAATGGTGTATGTGTGTGTATTTGTATTGAACTCGATTGAACATCATTTACAACCGCCATAACCGTTGACACTTCCTGTGATTGAATCGCCACTTTCCTTTTTAAAAGGACATTTGTTAATTTATTCAATCTCTCAGTCACTTGCTACGACTGCCACTTGCCATTACTCCACTAAATATTCTTCAGTAGAAGCTTTTGCTTACAAATTCTGCATACAAATGGTGGGCGTCATTGATTGGATGAGTTTTTTTTTTGTACACTTTTAATGTTGTTGAAAATTTTTTTCTCTATGGATTTAAAATTATATGTTGGGAAATTGAAAAATTGCCATAAATTATATCTAAAAAATATATATTTATCGCATTTAATAATGGACACGTTCCCTGTTTCTTATTTTCACAGGATAATTTGTTTTTTTTCACCACCACCATCATCATTATTGACATCATCAACTTCATTATTGGCATCATCATGCTGATAAAAATTATCATTATATCGTTTAATAAATGAGTTTAAATTTTGCAATTTAACGTTAATATGTAGACAATGATAATATTTATGAAATTATTATTCTCATTAATTTCGTAATGCGGGTACGAGCATAACGAATGAAACTTACAAAACAACATTTAATTTAAAACTCGATATCTGATTCTAACTCTTGAGGTGGAGGTGGCGTTGCTTGATTCAACGAAATTGTCTATTTGTTATTGATTTTTAATTTAATTTAAATTAATGAGTATTATTTATTTACTATTTGAATGAATATTCCAACATTATGCATGTTGATTATAAAACAGACTGGAGTTAATAATTAAACTGGTAGCATTTTAAAATCCATTAGAAATCTTAATATTTAAAGAATTATTACTTTTTTCATTAATTTTTTTAAAACTATAAAAAGGATTTTATATTGTTGTGTCTATAAATAAAATTAGTCGGTACTATCGTTAGGAAAGCTTGAAAAAAAAGCTGCCAAAGTTTACTTCAAAAAACTGAGAATAACCACCAAATATTGAAATAATTTATAATAGAAATTTGCTTGTAGAAGAAAAGTAGGCTTAACAAAAAGTTCGTTTACGAGTATTTTTTGAGTTATACTATTCTAACAGAATTATTACCTATAATTTGGGATTTTGTTAAGAATAGGTACATAGACATACATAGTGCTGGAGATGAGTTGATGAAGTCACCTTTTTATTAAAATAGCAGATAAGCTGGTTAAAGCGCTTGTATAGTAAAAACAAGGTCATCATGCTCCAAGCCTTCACAAAGCCTTAGTAAAAAAAGACATCGATTAGTTAGAGTCTCGGGTAGAGAAGACTGAGTAAGTTTGTAAAAGAGCAAGTTTACTATGCAAAAGACCTTGGGAAATTTTATTTTTAAAAATTGTATTTTTTATTTTTTTTTAAATTATGAACGAAATTAAAAAGAAGCAAAAAATATTGGCCCATATTCACAGTTAAAATTAAGTATACTTTAAGGGATCTAAAGTCGGTTTTACTTTAGAGTCGACTCTAATTCATTCATAGAGAACTTAAAATATATTTTTGGCGAGAAAGTCAACTCTAAATTTAAAACTACCCAAAGCTGTCTTTAACTCATTTTTCCAAAATTATTTTATTTGGTTTAAGAACACAATACTCTTTATCTGATTTTTATACCAAAGTGAACAAAATAAAAACAAGGTTACTTTTTTATAATGTTTGTTTAGAAATTGTATGAAAACATTTATCAAAATACAGTCGACACCCAGTGGAAGGTGGCTAAACTTAAAGTATACTTTATTTTTGACTATAAAGCAAAAAAGATAATAAGTGGGTTTTAGGTTAGAGTACACTTTAGCAAGAGTCGACTTTAGTCTATAACTATGAATATGGGCCATTGATTTCATTTTTGTTACTATACTTTTTTCATTTAAATTGCCATATAATAAACTTATTTTCATTCCTTTTTTATTTCGAGCTACCAAAAACACATTAATGCTGTCACTTCACAAACTAAACCAAAAATGTATTTTAAAAATGATTACCCGAAAAAATTAAATTTGTAGCATGTCTCCTTTAAAAATAACTGCACTATGTAACGGGAACTCACGCTTCCTAGCAAATTGCTATTGCAAACCAGTGTTGCCGTTTTATTACATTTTTTAAATTTTCTCATAAATTTTAAAGGCTCCACCATGTAATATGTATAATTTTGTTATATTTATCCGAATTTTCGTAACTCTTGGTAGAGACACGAAATAAAGTTATATCACTGAAAAAGCAGCTGTTTTTCTTAACATATCAATTCGATTTTATTAACAAAGCTTTACACTTGCAAGTATTTAATATTAAAATACTACACAGAAAATTAGTTTGAAATAAACAAAAAATAATGTTGCTGGATTTGTACTTTGTTTAATTCACGAAATGTTTCTTGTTTCGTGCTTATAAACAGCAAAATGTTTTTGGCAACAATTTTCCCAACTGGGAAATAATATAAGCTGCACTAATTTCGTGCGAAAATTATACTCTGTTCAAACCTGCGAAATTTGCTAGAAAAAATTTATTGCTTTCTTTGTTGTCGATGCCTCTTCATCTTTAATTTTAACAATTTTGATTTTTATATCTCACATCTTTTTGCTTTAAGTGCCTCTACCATTTGACATTTAATTTAAAAATTAATATATAGAATATATATAAATTTGTTTTATATATGTATATATAATATATCAAAATAGCCAAGAATTTGACAAAGTATTTGAAAACCGCCAGTAACTTAATCTTGCGATATCTTTAAAATTATTAAAATAGAAAATTTTATAGAAACTCAATTTTCCAAAGAAGAAGGTTAAACGGATTTATTAAAAAAATCCTACTTAAACTAATTTTATTGAATGGCAAGGTATGCACTTTTCAATCAGGAAATATTAGTATTGAGTCCTGATTTAAATACTCATGAGAATCATCGGGTTGGATTTTTCTTTAATAGGTTGTTCTATATTTTATTTATTTTTTGTTCAGTAAATGAATTTGTAGCGTAATATGAAATAAAGCTTTTTACTAAATTTTATATAGAGTACTTTAACTTACTCCTTATTCCATCCAAAGTATATCTATAACAAGTACATGCAGGAGTTCAGCTGATAGTTTTATTAGTGTGCGTGTTTATCATGTTTTGTGTCAAAATTTGTTTACATTTATTATAAATTTTATTTTACTATACATTTCTCTTGTTTTTAACGTGTTTCTTTTTATTTTTATTATGTTCTATCAGGGATGGTAAACGAAATATTCAAATTACAATTTTCCAACTTAAGTTGCATTGAATATCCTTTTATTGACTTCTTGTTTAAATTTACATTAATATAGTCGTTGAAAGGCCATTCTCTTACTTTTTTATAATAATTAAGTAAAATTAATATTAATTTTTAGTTAGAAATATTATAAAATGTTACCCACTTTGCCATCTCTGAACTGTTTTTTGACATAATACATGATTTTACACAAATGTTGTATTTGTTGTAGACTTGCATGTACTTAATATAAATATACTTTGATACCAACATTTAACTTTTAATAAAAAATTTTACTTTTTTGAGGAAAAAGCGTAACTTTTTTGAGGAACTTTCCCTGACTTTCCTGACTTTCCCTGGCAACACTGTTGCAAACCTTGCTGGGCTTGCAAACGTAGCAAAAATGCTATGTTTTGCAATACTAGAATAACAAAACAACTCCGCTAATATATAGTGCTGAAATTGCTACTCTGTAGAAGATTGTCAATGCTAAATATTATTGCATACTTCCGAGAGAAACTATTTTTGAACAAAAAATTTATGATTTTGTTCTTTCTTTGTTGTAAATATGCTAGACTTGCAGATATGCTACGAAGAGTCAGTTTTGTTATTGTTGGGTATGAATATTTTCTACGTAGAAAAGAAAATATTGTTTTTAATGTAACATACCCTTAGGAGACAATAAAAACGGCAAGCGGCTATAGTGCTTTGATTACATTCCATATAATAAAAATCGAACAATATATTGCATTATATTTTTAACATATTTCCAAACCAAAGATTGATCATTTTTAAACCAAAGTAGAAAAAACACAACACTTTCGAACAAAAAGATAATAATAACGAACAATAACGTTTTTTTCCTGCGATATTTAGCATTAAGTTCAGGCAAAAACACAAGTGCATGCTACATAATTTACTTTTAACACTTTTTAACACTAGAGCAAATGTATGACGACTAATTATATTTATTATATGGCAGGGTTTTTTTAATTTGTTTATACAATCAATTGTTTTAAAAATTCATAAGTTTCCACATTGTGCATATATTTTTCCTTTGGCTCTTTAATGGAATTGTTTGTTCCGATAAATAATAGAATTGTGTGTTATAAATACTCTTCAGTGAAACAAATATAAAAAGTTTAAGCGAACAATTCAACCGCGTTTGTAGAATAAAGTAAAGTAAGTTTACGTGGATGTGATGATTTTTTTAATACGCACATGCTTACACAAGTGATCAAATAAATGTGCAAAAATGTATTCATTCATATATGCGTGTGTGCTTAAATGTTTATTCTTTTTTTATAAATTGTACATACATAAATACATACATACATACATACATATATGTGTATGTATATGGATGATGGTGTTTAAAATAACATATAGGTATTATGTAAAAAAGTACACATAAATTAATAAAGAGCCAAAAGTGTTTGAATATTTTCTGAATACATATTGAAAAAGCAGATGCATATGCATACTTATACATATGTATGTATGTATATATACAAAAAACTCCTATATGTGTTTGAATAATTGTTAAAAAAATAAACAAAATCATTTTAAAATATTTAAATTCGCTGTGGAATTTATGCGTCTATTAAAACCCATTAAATGAACAAAAAACAATTGAACGAACGGACTTACTTACATATTTACTTTTGTCATGATTGTGCACACATATGTATGTACATACATATACTTATGTATGTCCACATGTAGTCTAAGTATATATTTTGATGTGTAAATACATCTGTACAAACGGCTGTGTGCTTTAATATGCCCGACACTATTTACTTAATTTTAACAATATCCCTTGCAGTCATACATATACATATGTACAGACACATACATAAAAAGCTTTAAACAAGTTTTTTCTTCTTTTCTTTGTGTGCAATTTAAATCATTTGCACTTTTGTTTTACTAAAACTTTAATATCCTTTTTTAATTTATTTGTATGGTTTTATTTTTAAACTCGGTAAATTACATACAGACATTTGTTCTACAAGGATACAAACACATGCAGGACGCGTTAAGTTGGATTCGATTTTTAAATAGTAATCAAATTTTATAGGCGAAGACACTTCTTTCCAAAAAATATATGAAAATAATTTTTTTTTTTAATAAATGGAAAGTATGTTGCAAATTAGAAAATGTATGCTTCTCTTATTTGAAACTAATTATTTATTCAATTTCTTCTGATTGCTTACAAATCAATTAAATGGCTAATTTTTAAAAAAAAAAGTTAGGTTATGAACCAGACAAATCTTCATTATTATCTAGTTTTCAAACCGAACAAGGAACTGAACAAAATTAAAGTTTGTTATTATACCTTTTGCTCGTTATTAACAGATGGCGTCTTACTCAGAAATACTCTCTGATCATCTTCCATGTAGACATGAACACCACTGATGCCATTCGTTTTGCCGTGAATATTTTTTTATTTCTTAATCTTTTAAATTTTATTGTGATCATCATAATCAGTTAATGCGTAGAAAACAATTCTGATTAAAACCAGATTTTGTGTAAAATGTGCCATTGTGGCTACTTCCTATAATTGGACGCAGTTGTAACCAGCGCATGTTTGGTTTTTGGCTCATTTTTTTTTATACGATGATATTATTTGCTTTTAATCAATGAGCATTAAAAAAGTACAATTAAAAGTACGCAACAACATTAATAAAAAATATAATTTAATAAAGAGCCATTTTCTTTGGTTAGTTAAAAAATCAAAAATTGCAATGTTTTATTGAATGTGTGTAAATATGCGCGTACTGTAATGTATAAAATTATTGCTAAATACTAATTGAATTTATATCAAGTTTATCGATTTAACAAAGCATTTTTTCCTTCTCAGCCCTTTAAAAATGCGCCAGGTTTGAAAGAGTCGTTGCACAATTTTAGTTTTGGATCTGAGAAAACACAAACAAATTAGCGATGTTTGTGAAATAAGACTCGTCTTAGTATGTTTTTCCATGGAAATAAATGCCAATGTATTTATAAATTTTTCTTCGTTTAATTAACTTCTTTCAAACGTAATATCTGCATGTGCATGTATGTTTCTACAAGTGTGTGTGTGTGTGTGTGTATGCCCAATTCAAAACCAATTAAATAATGTGAACAAAGAATGCATTACTTATTAAGATGATCGATATAACCTGTCATGACAGACACACACATACATACTTATATATATGAGTCTTTCATATATGTGAGTGCTTCTAATTGAAAAGAAAATCATGAACAACTACAAGCGCAACAACTGAAAGACGTAACAAAGAATGTTAATTATAAAGAATTTTGTTGCATTAACAGCAAAAATAATAAACAAAATTCAAGTTGCAACAAAAAAGTAGAGTGAGCAGCTGCAATTAAAGTTTGCAATTTTACACTTAATTGCTTTCAATTAACCAGAAGTGACTCTTCAGCCGTTATGTCCGTTCAATTAAATTACCACTGTGTTAAAAGTGTGGTGTGTGATAAAAGCAATTGTAAAGAGAATATTGTAAAAGTTGAATAACAAAATAAACAACAAACAACAAAAGCAGCAAGAAAAACATAAAATAAAATTAAAAAAAAAAAAACACTGGCAACAAAATCTCAAAAGCACATATGTACAATGAAAACTGCTGAAAATTATTGATTTTGTTGCAATTGTTGGAGCGAGTTGCTGCTAAAAGTGCACAGAGAACAAAAACATTGTTATCTTTTAGTTAAGAAAATGTATGTGTGTATTTGAGTGTGTATTTATAAATGTTTACATGTGTGTTTGTGAAATTATGTAAAAATATAATTGAACTCTTTTTTCTTGCTGTAGAATTGTATGCTGCTGGTTTACTGGCTTGTTGTTATATGTCAACAACATGCCACAAACCATGCAAACAAACTATTTTTACAATTCTCCTACTCTTATTATAGTTATTTTGGTCAGTCATTTATAGTACGTACTACATATATATCTATGTGTGTATGTTTGTATATGAATCCAAATTTGTGAGTGTGTGAGTGTGTATTAATATTCCACGTCATTATAAACAATTGGTCCAACATTTTGTCTGCAATTGCTTAAAAATATGTATTTAACAATCTGTTGATATTTTATACTCAGCATGTAAATGTGTATTTGTGTTCAATGCCGATATTGAATATTTTTAAAATCATTGATAGAAAGAAGGCTATTTGTTTCATAAACGATATTTAAGTTTTTGCTGTTGACGTTATTGCAAACAAAGTACAGGCAGGATGTTTCTAACATGCTCAAAAGTATTGAATGTTTGGAAAGCTCTTTGTTTTGTTGTGTTTCGTTTATGTTTTTATCTTTAATGTGATGCGGTATATTCAATGAAAATATTAGAACTTTATACCCCTACTTGTTCAAACAACTTATAGAACAAAAATGTAAACATTAAGTACAAAACAAGCAAAACTAATAATTACGAGAAACTGCAGAAACTAGTAAAAAATCTAAAGAAGATAAGAAAATCGCTTATGCCGAATCTTAGTTAGTGAAGTAACTCCAATAAAAAAATTTTTTTTTGGTACTGCATTATTTTATATAAAAGTGCCATGGGCTCTTAATGGATTAAGCATTTTTTTTAAATTTTAGTACTTCCTCAAAGATCTCCTCTAAAGCTTTAAAATGATACCCATATTGATATTTTAAAAAATTTGAAAATTTTAGAGCCCCGTAACTCGTAAAATATGGGCAAGCGACAATTTTTTCGCTTGATGTTTTTATTTTTATTTTTTAAATCTCTTTCGCCCTATATATTTATTTTTTGATTGGAGTTACTTTATTGTTCCGAATGACATGAAATAATTAGAGGTGGACGTGGTGGTTTGTCTGCTGCCTTGAAGGGCATGGACCGATTATGCTGATTTCCAATAGTACCTCTTTCGACACTATATCTGGTCACTTGACATTTTTATTTTATTTTTGTGAAATCAAGGTTGCCTCGGAAAACTTGATTTCAACACTAACACGGACGGACAGACGGACATCGCTCAGTCGACTTCGCTATGCATAAGAATATATCAGAATATATACATATATACTTTATGGGGTCGGAAATGGATATTGCAGAAATTATAAACTATGTTAAAATCTTCCACTTTTTGTGGTGAAGGGTATAAAAAAGTAAATGAGTACTCGTATGTTCCTGAAAAGGGTGTACTGATAAATAATACAATTATAAAGTAGTCTTGAGATTCAAAATAATAACATGATATGTCGTCCAACATTCAGAGGAATATGTTTGGTGTTTTGAAATTGTCTTTTGACTCTGTAACTAGAGTTTTAATGTCTAAATATTTTTCCTTAATTACTAATCGATCAATCTAAACAAAAACTACTAAATTGGTTACATGCAATACTGAGACTTTGTACAACAAAAAACTCACATTCAAACATTCACATAAACATGCACAAA
Source organism: Gymnosoma rotundatum (assembly GCA_916610165.2). Classification (NCBI taxonomy): domain Eukaryota; kingdom Metazoa; phylum Arthropoda; class Insecta; order Diptera; family Tachinidae; genus Gymnosoma; species Gymnosoma rotundatum. The sequence goes on along the minus strand of OU744338.1, from coordinate 136,941,477 downwards.
CCATTGCAAATTTAAGTTGCAGTTGTGTGAATGCTACATACAGAGTAGGCCTTTGTTAAATTTTATGCAAATTTTCATTTGACAAGGGTTAACCAAACACATACTGAGTTCTAACTAATACAACATCAGATGAATTTTTTTTGTGGAATAAAAAGAAAAAAAAAAAAAACACAAACGAAAAAGTTGACAAAAATAAAAACGGCAAATGACCCCAGCCTGCGTCAATGTGGTGGCCTTACCACAAGCATAAGCCACTGCACAAACGATACCACAACATTGCAACATTTTTCCTCAACTCTCACAACTTGCACCAACCTTCTTCATATGATACGATTGTAGCAATATCTTGTTCCTCTTTTTGTTGATGTACAACGTTTTTAATGATGAGCACGCTGTTGATGATGTTGTACACAATTTTGTATAAACAAACAAACAAACAAAGGAACATTTAAAATCAATCATTAAAGGGCACTTCTGAAGGTCCTTGAATGGGTAAAGAATAATGGTTGCTACAGGTTGCAAGTATTGCATTTGTTATTGCGACTCATGTTTGCACCTACTGCTGGCAGAGTAACGCAGCCTTACTCTTTTAAACTTGAAGCAATTACTTACTAACTTGTTGTTAAGATCAAAATCTAAAATTTTTAAGGAAAAACTGAAAACAAACTGTTAATGAATGCACATAATCTCATGTTATTAGTCAAAATGTTACAGAAATTGAACGAACTACGGTGCAAAGAAAAATATTTTGTTTAAACTATAAAATTTTTGCAGTACGCACTTAAAACGAATTCATTGTTCATTTGTGCAGCGACATACACGTTGATGATGATAAAATGAAAGAATTTCTAAAATTTAAAGGCGGCTTGTTTTTTTTTAAACATGTAAAATAATGTTATTGTTGTTTTTGCAACACAAGAACAACAACAAGTAAAGCAATTTGCTATCATCAGTTAAAATAATAAACACAGAATAGAGAGAAGGCATTTAGTTCCACATACACATTTAAACATACACACGCATAAATAGACCTTTTTTAACTTAAAAAGGAACGAACCGGTTTCTTCGTCACAGAATGTTTCAAATTAATTTGTTTGCTTGATAGAAGGAGAAATTTTGAAATTTTAGAAGAATAAGGCCCTTTATTAGAAGATACCAATAATTAAAGCTAAGATTTTGTAGACCTATAATCTGCCTTTGGGTTTGACTTTAATCTAAAAATTCAATAAGTTAAAGTCCGGACGAGCAATATTCTGACTTGTCGCTTAGTTTTAGTTGAAAATGTACAATAAATCCAAATACTGGTCCCATAAAAACATAACTTGTGCAATCAAAATCTTTGCCCCAACTCCCCCCCCTCTCACTCAGCCACTCTCTTGTCACTATTTTCTTCTAGGATTTGATCAGTACTCTTGAGGCTTTCGCTCCAAGTTTCTCCTGTTTTCTCTCAAAATCAGAGGGTGATAGAATTTTTCTGAGTTCAGATTCGGACTCAGCACACCTGAAAACATGAGAAACAGGCAAAATTGTTCAAGGTAGGGGAGAAAAGTTTTTTTTTTTGCAGAACAGTGTTATTAAAAAAATCAAAACCTGAAAACTAAACGTGCAAGCTAATATTCAGAATAAAAAGATTGTGAAACAACTTCAAGGTAAGTCAAGTCAAAAAGTTACGCCATAACTCGCCACGAGTCTTAAAAAGCCGATACGTGATAAAGAAACGCATTACTTTCGCTACTTTTATTCAAAGAAGAGTTTTTCTGTAATCAAATCAAATTAAGTAGGACTTTTTTTTTGCTCTAGGTATGTTTATTTTTGAAGAAATTTTTTTTTTTTGAAATCAATATTTTAATTTTGAATATTAAGCTGGGTTTCATGAGAAAAATTTTAATTCGGTTTTAAAAAAGAGAATAATTTTTATACAAACATAGGTTTTCATACTCGACTCTAATTTCTGATATACTGGCTCTGAGTCTACCGAGTTTTTAGACTTTGTAAAATTTCGATTACTTCAATTTAATGTTTTCTGATTTCTAGTTGTTGAAAACAAAAAACATATTTATGCATGAAAAACTTATGCCGCAGTTAACGCTTGAGTAGTAAAAATCTATATGGCACATGTTATGTGATCCTTTGGGTATCACGTTAAAATTTAAAATAAATTTTATGATGTGTGTGTGTTAGTTAACGCAAATGTGGGAGTGTTATTAGCATAAAGTATTAATATTTGTTGTTTTAGTAAATGTATTTGTATTAGTGTATTTACATATTTGTTGTGTGGTGTTGTTATAAATGTTTAGTGTTTTTATGGTCTTGTCTTACACGCATTAATTACAAATGCAAATAAAAGGGTTTTAATGTTTTATTTTAATATAGTTTTTATATTCATAATTTTATATTATTCAACACCACTAAAGTTCTGCCTCGGCTAACATTTCATATCACACCATGTGTATGTGTGTGTTGATGTGTGAGGAAGAAAACGAGTAATAAAATGCTTGCTTTAACAATAATAATATTAAATTCCATTAGTTTATAAATGATGTAGTACATAATTTAGTGTAGAGGGTTATTACGTGTCATATTTATTAACGAAGGAAAATATTTTAGAACTTCATAAATGGTGAAGTGATATTTTTATTAATTGCCGACTAAATTTAATATTATTTAAATTTTCTTTTATTTCATTTTTATAACCGGAAATGCATAGGGAAAAATTATGAATCTTTAACAAAGAGATTTTCTAATAAATATGTTTATGAAAGTTCCAAACTATCTGCCATATCTCAGTATGCTTTCGAGTTGATGAATAGGTTTGTGAGAAAATTATCTTACTTTGAAGGTAATATCATTCAGGATATTTTATTAAGCGAACAGGATTTCAGTTGGTCAAATACGCCATACATTTCTTGTATTGGGATATTACAAGAAGAGGCCAATAGTTTTGCTAGTCAATGCTTTTATACACATTATACTCCCGGCATTCATAGGGGGTAATAATTGTATTTATCCTTTGTTTGTTTTTTTTTTTGTTTTTTTAGTTTAAGTAGGTATTGTAAGGCTTAAGTTAAGTTTTTTATATTAATATTAAGTTCATTTTTATAACTTTGAGTGAATTATCAATTTCTTTGTAAGTAATAAAATTATCATTCTGTTCTGTGGCTCAGCTAATTATTCAATTACTTATAAAGAAAATTTATTGGATAAAAATCAATGAAATCGTAATTAATATTGACACATTTTGTTAGCATTCTTTTCTTTTATCGTCTTCTTCTTCTTGAATGGTTTTGTTTTTTATTTTTGTTGAATTTTGGAGAGAGGATTTTTAGTGCAACTTATTGTTTTTCATCTTCAACAATTGTGTCAATATTAATTTGCATAAGAAACCGTTAAGTTAATTTTTCAAAGCGATTCTAAAGGAATAAAAAAATGAAAATAACAAAAGTAAAAAATGTTAGAAAACTTTTCCAAATGTCACTTAAGAGCAACTAATGAACAATATACAAATGGCCCCTTAACGTGACATTTTCTTTTACTTGTTAAACAATAAAAGGTACAAAATATAAATGGAAAAAATGAAAACTTTAAAAAATAGCTTTTCATTACTTGACATCAGTTAGCAAAAAAAAAAAAAGAAATAAAAGCTAAAAATTGAAAAAAGCAAACCAGCAGACCGCTGCTGCTTGATTTCTTGAAACAAGTGATAATTGATGACGGCAGGCACCAACAATTAATTTAACAAATTCAAATTATTATTTCGCAGTATTCATTTTCTTTAAACGTTTGAAAGGATTTTTGTATTAAGGTAACATCATACCCAAGAAATTGTGTATTCTCCTCAATAATGCAAAATCTCAATTACTCATTCTCCTATTTGTCAACTGCGGTTTTTGTCAATTAACTTTAAGCAAGAGTAATTTATGTACTACACCAAATACTAACTTAACCAAACACATAAACACACACATACACACAAACACATTTGCATAGCTACAAACATGAGCAAATTCTTAAAAGGAAATGCAAATAAATCTACATTACGTGTGTGGTAGAACCACAATATAAAAGACAGGGCTTTTAATAGATCGTTGTACAATAGAAATCTCTTAAGGAGTGAGTAATGGAGGAGTGTCTTTTTTAAAATACTAATTTGATTTAAAAAAAAAAACAGCTAAAACCATTAATGACCAGTTGTAAAGAGGCCTAGAATTATATGAGGTTTATGTTCAACTCTCTTCTCTTTCTGCAATACTATCTTGGGATCATCATTTCGCCACTCAACCGGCTTTTACTATAGACAATGGATTTTATAAGCATTTTAAGACTTTCTTAGTATCGAGACGTGCTTTCGTGCAAATTTATTATTTGCAATGTTTTTACGATAATCTGTGTTATTTGTGCTTGATGAATATAGTTACTGGATGTTTTTTGTATAAAAGTTTTTGTTTTGTTGATTTGATGTAGTTTTTATAAAATCAATTTCGCTTGAGATATAAAACTCTTGAATTTTCTTTATAAAATTAGCAGCAGCGAAATGGCCACATGCAGTAATACATTTCATTTTTTATACCCTTCACCACAAAAAGTGGAAAAGAATTTGTCATTCCGTTTTTAATTTCTACAATATCCATTTCCGATCCTTCTTATTCATAGAGAAGTCTATTGAGCTATGTCCGTCTGCCCAACCGTGTTAGTGTTGAAATCAATTTTGCTAAGGCACTAGATCAACTACAATAAATACGCTAATCGATTAGACATAGTTTCGAAAGAGTTGCTCTTGAAAGTCAGCAATATTGGTTTATGTCCTTCGAGGCAGTGGGCTAAACACCACGTCTGTCTCTAACTGCTCCATACCATTTGAAACAAATCTTGTTTAGTGAAGTAACTCCAATAGGAAAATACAAATATATGGGATGATAGAGAATTAAAAAATAGGAAAAAAAAACATCAAGTGAAAAAATTGTCGCTCGCTCATATTTTCCGAGTTATGTGCCTCTGAACTTTTCATAAAAAAGTGCGATTGTGCACCATATTTTTTAAAATATCAATATGGGTATCATTTAAAAGAGATCTTTAAGGAAATACTAAAATTTTTTATAAATGCTTAATCCATTAAGAGCCGATGACTTTTTTATGTAAAATTATATGTATAAAGTACTTTATTTTTTCCTATTTTTAATTCTCTGTCACCCCAATATCTGCTTTTTTGATTGGAGTTAACTCACTAAACTAGATTTACATAGATGGTGAAGGGTATATAAGATTCGGCATAGCCGACTGTAGCAGTCTTACTTGTAAGTTTTAAATAAATATTTCACTAGAATATCATAAAAATTTTATATTTGAAGGAATCAAGCACAATTATCGTAGATTAATAATTGCAAATATTAATTTTATAATCCATCCTTTTAACATGTCGGTACAAGCTTTTTACACAAAAACTAAATTAAATTAATTAAAGAAAATCTGACTCTTTTATTATAAATAGTTAAGTATTTTACTTTTGTATTTCCAACCACATGTTCGTCTAAAGACTTGCATACCTGTGGCAGAATCACGTGGTTTGTAGTAAAAGTAGTAAATTGTGTACGATTTCATATACACACACACGCGATTGAATAAAGTAAAACATACACGTACTAGTTTGTATAGACTCTACATGCATTTTTATGTAAAGAAAAACCAAATTAATTTTTGTTGTGGCTTTTTCGAAGGAAAAAAAAATAAAATAAATAAAAACAGGGCATATAGCAGAATGCTGTAAGCAACCATATTTACCTGATATTAAATACATTTAATTTTCTTAGTAAGTAAATGAATTGATCAGAAGGTAAACAAATACTTTATCTCTTCTCATTTATAGCAACGAAGTTTCATAGAAATAGTTTATTTTTAATCACTGATATAACCGGCCACATATGTATATAATTTTAATTACTAGGACAACGAAAAGATTAAAAGGAAAGAAAAGCTAAAGAAATTTAAAAGAAGAGAAAACCGCATAATGTGTTATGTCATTCAACCAGTCTGTCTTTTCTACGACTTGGATTTATTTCTGCATGAGTTCCTGGTGGTTTTTTAATATACGAAAAATACAATAGACAGACAGCCTTTTACACAAGTGATGTAATTTAAATAATTATAAACAACACAAACGAAAAGGATTACGAGTATGAAAGATAGTTTTATATTTTTATTTTGCAACTAGACTTACAAATAGTTTTAATTAGCATTGAAAATTTTGTAATTTTTAGCTGACTATAAAAACTTCAACAACTGTCGATACAGTTGAATAGAATTTTTATAGAATTATAAAAATGACAGTGTCTTATACAGCTGAAGTGGCAAATTGTAACTGGTTTGGTTGTTTTCCAAAACTCTTGTTGAGGTAAAGTAAAATAAAATTATATTCCAATAAAAAAAGAAAAGTCTTCTTATTTTATTTTTCTTTATTTTTCGTTAAGATGGCGTGCCAGTATATATAAACTTATTTGGTTGGATATTTCCATATATATTATAATCTATTATGCTATAAATGCAACTTATCGCTTTCTGTTAGATGAAGATCAGAAAAAGTAGGTACAGAGTTATTAAACCTAAAGACAGAATTACAATTTCATTTTCATTTTATGCCCAGGAAATTTGAGATCTTTGTTAAGTATTGCAATAGCAGTTCTTCCTTAATTCCTTTGATGTTTGTATTGGGCTTCTATGTTTCAATTGTTATCAAACGCTGGTGGGGGCAGTATATGACTTTGCCCTGGCCGGACAGTACAGCTGTTTATGTTTCCTCTCTAGTACGAGGTCAGGATGAAAATGGTCGCAAAATGCGTCGTACTATTATGCGTTATGTTTGCCTCAGTCTAACCATGGTTCTAACAATGATTTCGCCACGTGTTAAAAGACGTTTTCCTACCTTAGATCACTTGGTGGATGCCGGCTTGTTAGTTGAAAATGAAAAGGTCATACTGCAAAATATGAATGAAAAGTTTTCAAAGCATCCAAAACATTGGATGCCTATAGTGTGGGCCTGCAGCATAGTGACACGTGCTCGTAAAGAAAGTCGCATCCGTGATGATTCTTCAGTAAAGACTATAATGGACTCCTTGAACAATTTTCGGGGCATGTGTATGGTGTTGTTATTTTATGATACAATAAGCATTCCTTTGGTTTATACTCAAGTCGTGACAATAGCAGTCTATTCGTATTTATTCACTTCGGTTTTTGGTCGTCAATGGAGTGGTGAAACTGATGATAATGGCATTTTGGATATTGTGGACTACTTTTTTCCTTTTTTTACGGCTCTGGAATACATGTTCTTTATGGGTTGGCTTAAGGTAGCTGAATCTCTTATATGTCCATTTGGTGATGATGATGACGATTTCGAAGTAAGCAGTCATTGAATAAGAACACCTGTATCAATTTATTTATTTTATCTCTTGCAGGTTAACTGGCTTATTGATCGCAATATACAAGTTTCTTATTTAATTGTTGATGAAATGCATAATGAGCATCCCGAGTTAATAAAAGATCAATATTGGGATGAAGTATTTCCATCAAATATACCACGCGAAACTGAATTTTTAGTTAAAAAACTTGGAGAGGAAGCACCACTCCCTGAGTGGAATAAACCACCTGAAAGGAGGATTAATTTTAAAGTTAAAGACTATTATTCATTTGTGTATCTTTATTTATAAAAACAATTACTTTTGATTTGATTTAACAGCAATCCGTGACTCGATTTTTCGCCAGACACTATAACCGTGAACAGCCTCAGAGCGTTAGTGTGACAGGCAATTTAAATGACATCAATTCGGCTCTAAGAAACCTGCTGAGTCCCTTAAATATTGCAAATGAAGTTCCAGAAACAACAAGTTACCAAAATTTCAAAGCCGTTAAAAGTCTAAATTTGGTCCGTCATAGCAGTGAAGAGCTTCTTATTAGGAAAGATTATCAGCCAACTTCAAGCAAAACTGAAGAGGATGAAGACAGTGACTTTGAAAAATTGAAGAAGCAACGAGAAATGGAAAGATTGTCTCGATTGACTAAATTTACTTTGAAGGATAAAACGGAAAATACTGAAGAGCTTAAAAGTAGCACATCAAAAGTTTCTAAAGGATCTCAAGATATTGCTTCGAAAAAGAGTTCAGCTTCTAAATTGTCCATAACCAAAAGCACTGAATCTAAGAAGAGTGTTTAACATAATGCGTCGTTGACTTGTTTTATTTTCTAACAACATTTTTGAATTTTGTGTCAATATTTTATAATAATTTTGTGCAATAAACAAACAAATAATTACGAACAAGAATGACCGTAACTTATACTGCTGAAGTTGCCTCCTGTAAGAAATTTGGTTGCTTTGTAAAATTGCTGGCCAGGCAAGTGAAGTTTTTGCATAATCCAAAATCATTAAACTTAAGCAACTATTAAATTTCCTTTCGACAGATGGAGAGGAAGTATTTATAAATTAATATGGATGGATCTAGTCTTATTTTTAACATTGTATTATTTCATAAATTTTGTTTATTGCAACATAATGGGAGATGAATCCAAACGGTAAGTATTTACATATGCATTTCAAAAGGATAAATGTAGTAAAATTGAAGAAATTTTCGATAATGACATCAGAACTTTTGAGAGTATTGTATACTATTGTGGAAGTTACACCAGCCTTATTCCATTGTCGTTCGTGTTGGGCTTTTACGTTAATTTGGTAATGTCACGCTGGTGGGAGCAGTACACCACAATACCGTGGCCAGATTCCATAGCGGTGTTTGTAAGTGCATATGTCCATGGTCTGGACGAGGGTGGTCGTTTAATGCGCCGCACTATAATGCGTTATGTTTGTTTGTGTCTCACCATTGTGTTTACCATGATTTCACCTTGTGTTAAGAAACGTTTTCCAAAACTAAAGAATCTTGTCGATGCTGGACTACTACTTGAAAATGAAAAGCTGATTTTTGAGGCAATGGATCTTGCATTTCCGAAATATCCAAAACATTGGATGCCCATAATATGGGCGGCAAGTATTATTACCAGAGCCCGGAAAGAAGGGCGCATTCGTGATGATTTTGCCGTCAAGACTATTATTGATGAGCTTAACAACTTCCGCGGACGCTGTGGCACGGTTATGTACTACGATTTTATCAGCATCCCTTTAGTTTATACACAAGTGGTCACAATTGCGGTTTACTCGTTTTTTGCTTGCAGCTTGTTGGCTCATCAATGGACAATCAAAAAGAAAGATACTTATGAAGCATTGGACTTTTATTCGCCCGTCTTTATCACATTGCAATTCTTTTTCTACATGGGATGGCTTAAAGTGGCCGAAACTTTAATCAATCCTTTTGGAGAAGATGACGATGATTTTGAGGTGCCTTCTTTTTTTGCATGTTCGATTATTTATTTATAATATTGATTTTATATTTACAACATTTAAGGTCAACTGGATGGTTGATCGTAATTTACAAGTTTCATACCTCATAGTCGATGAAATGCATCATGAACATCCGGAGTTAGTAAGAGATCAATACTGGGATGAAGTTTATCCCAACGAATTGCCGTATGAAAGCGAAGCCAAACGGGAACAACCACCAGAACCCTCTACAGCAAAATATGATGTAGAAGATTTACCTAAGACCGTTCCATCTCGAGGTCCATCTTTAACTGTAATTACTTTAAAAAAAAAGTGCTAAAAAAATAAAATTATAAAACTGCATTTATTTTAGAATTCTATAGCAAATAAAATAAATTTGTCGTCAGTGCATAATGCTTTAAGCCGTCGGAGCCAAAGATTTAATGAAGCATTTCAACGCTTTTTAAACTATTCAGAGAATGATGAAGCAGGTTTAAGGTCGGATGTAGAAAATAGTCTTCAATCCGTTTCAGATATTGAAAGCATTGAACATATAACTTCCTACACATACTCCGACAAGGTCGAAGATGAATACCAACAGGAAACCGATAATATAAAAGAAACGTTCTTATTGGAACCGATTATCGAAACGAGCGAGGATCCCTTTGATGCAGTAGCAGAGGAAGAAATGCCGAATATTGAGGAAGAGGAAGATAAGATGGAAACGCAAATATCATATGAAAGTGGTAAGTATAACATGTTTAATATGAAATTTCTTGGTACATAACTGATGAAATATGTAAGACTCTGATTCCGATCTCTTTGAACGACTTCGCGTGGAACGTCAACAACAAAGATTGCAAAGAATGAATGATTACTTAGAGCGTCATTTTGGTACCAATTTCCGAATTATTTCCAGTTTCTCAGCCGAAGAAGAAAAAAAATCTAATCCTAAAACAGAGGACGTTGTTATATCTCCAAATAAGTCATCGCCAGTAGAAGCAAACACTGAAGAAGAAAATAAAACATTAAATGATTTGGATAATGATGAAAATCTTTTGACTCCTACGATTTCTGCTGATTATATAAAACTTGATATTGAATCGGTATCATCAATGGTTGTTATAGAAAATGATGAAAAATTACTGACACCAAAAGCTTCCATCGAATTATCAGCCGACAAAACGTTCACAACAAACGAAGAAAATGATTTACAAGAGGATACATTTGTACATCTTGAGAGCAATGAGGATCTGGCAAACTCAAATTTAACGAAAAATAAGACTTCTTTATCTTCGTTACGGCAGAGTGAAAATGGTGATGATGCAGAAAAAGCAACTCCTGAACCGCAAGAAGAAGTTTCTAAAGGTTCCCTTAGGCAGGATTCTCAATCAGCTAGTACTCACGATGCTCCCGTGGCACCAGACTCTCTGCCCGATACTCAACCACCTGCTTCCACAAGTTCTGAAACAAATATTTCAAATAAAATAAAATCCATTTCTCCAAAGGGTTCCAAAAAAAGTTTATCAACAGAATCCATTATCGATATTCAACCAATTGGTTCTTCAATTAGTAAAAGTAGTGCTTTATTCAAGACAAAATCCACTTCTCCAATGGGATCCGCAAGAAGTCTGTCAACAGAATCTTCCTTTGACGATGATTGGGAAATTCTACAGCAAGAAACAGCAGAGCAGAAAGAAAAAACGGATGAATCAAAAGACGAACAGGAAAAATAAATTTATTCATCTTTGCCCTTTATTTATGTAAACGAGTTATATTAAAGCAGCATTTGATACCGAAACCATCTTCTGTATAAATTTAATAATTTTTGGGTTATAAGAAAAATTGTTTTTAAGACCGAAAGTATGGGTTTCGTAAAAAAAATGGGCAAATGTAAAATTTTTGCAACAATTTTTATCGGCAATAACAGCTTCTTTCTTAGTTACCCACCAAGGCACGAAATTATGGGCTGCTTACACATATACACACATAATATTCTTCATATGTATGTACGAGCAATGGGTTCACACAGTCACAATATGAAAAAATATTCTGAGTAGTTTTGCGAAAAGAGCAAAAATTCTTTTCCATATCTCCATGTTGCGATTTTAAGAGGTTGAGAATATACGAATATAGATTATGAAGAAGTTTCTATATTTTTGAAAGCTCATTAAGTCGATTTATGTGGCATGCCATAAATTGTTGCAACAAAATGTTTATAGGCAGCAGTGGTATTGTGCAAAACCAATGACACCAAACAATTATAGATGTTTTTTGTATTTGACTATTTTCATAAATATTTAGAGGCAGTCATTTGTTAAATTTTGTGCTTTGAAAAATGCCAAGTTAATAAATTTCCGAACAGATTTTCTAATAAAATCTAATACTCGAGTTATAACAATTTGTCAAAAATCTTAATGAAATCATATAAACGAGTTATATTAAAACATGCATTTGATACTAAACCCAAGGAGCCTTAATAAAAACTACTAACAAAAAAATACTGTTAAAAATATCTATAATTAAAAATCAACTCAGGCATGAATTCTTTAAATGTCAAACTCCATACATATATAAAAAATATGTGTAAATTTAATTTTAATCTTGATTTTGTTCTGTATTTCTATTAGTATACATTAAAATGTCAAAACGTAAATACGCTAATATAAAAAGTAAAAATTTTGAAGCAGTAGTAGTCAAAAAAGCACTAAGGTGTGTTTGTTTAAATGAAGATATATTCAAGAAAATTCAAAAGGATGTACAGAAAATGTTCTCGCTTTTTGTCAAAGTTTCTAGATATGTATATTCATTTTTACTTGATGAAACAATGGAGAAGTGGAAATTTTCAACCTGTAAAATTTCAATCTTTATTAGCGTTTAATGGGAACAAAGAAATCAAAATATATATTGGAGCATGAATATGAGATATTGAGAAAATCTGGATGCATGCATATAGTAGGCTGAGAAGATTTTTAAAACTTGAATCAGACAAAAAGAAAGTATTTTGGAACCCTATCATATTTGTTTCAAACAAAAAGCAATGAAATCCCGGACATTGTACTATTACGAGGAATGAGAGAAAAACTACTATGGGATGAAGAGAAACTGGATGAAGTACAAAATCGTAAATTATGTTGGTCCTGTTTGCCATTATTCTATAACCTGCAAAGGTATAATGAAAGAAACCATCTAAAAATTTTTTCTCTAATTCCTATAATGAAACATGGATGTCATCATATACAATTTGACTCGTTTGCATTCTATCAAATGTTGTGTGCCATAAAGTTATACAAGAAGGGTGCATAGACCACATTTGAACGAGATTAGAATGGAGAAAATATTTCAATTTAACAGAAACTAAAGCAAAAAAAATTCAACTACTCAATTCAGACAGATGGCGTATCCGTATCATCTTCTATGATGAAGCCAAAGAAATTGGAGATTGTGAAGGTAAAAAAGAAAAAAAATTACATGAAGAAGACTATAAAGGAGATTTAATTAAAATGAGAAATACATTATATGAGCACACTGCTGGCTACCAATGTCACTATGTAGTCAGCTACTTAATGATTTTGAAAGCGACAGCTTCATTACAAGCAGCTGTTCTGTAATTTTGACTTTCGGACTAAACATTGTTTTTCGCTCGTAGTTGTATTTAAAGAATGTGTGAAGAAAAGTTCGTAAATTTTGTGAAAGCTATTGCTAAAATAGTGCAAATAACAGCCTCAAAGTACAAATCGACAAATAATTTGCATCCAATAAACAACCGAAGATAGTTGGTCCGACCAGTGAATATAAGTCGAGCCGAAGAAGATTTTTATCAAACATGTGTACGGCAGATAAAATAAGAAGATAAGGAACATTTTTTAAAGCGACACGATGTCCGTGCCCAACTTTAATTTAATGGTCAGTCTTTTAAAAGAGAAAATGAAAACATTTTCTAACAGAAGACCAATTGATGTCGGAACGCGTTTGGCGGTCACAATAATGTAAGTATGCTTTCGAGTCGTCAGTATTATAAAGTAAAATACTTGCGCTTTCAGTTACCTGGCGCAAGGATGCAATATTCAAGTTCTTGCCTGGGCGCTCAAGTTGGGAATATCAACAGTTCATAAAATTATTAACGATACATGCGAAGCAATTTAGGATGAACTACACAGCGTTTATTTGTCACCTCCGAACATAAGTGAGTTTTTAACCATATCTAACAAGTTATATGTGAAGACAGGACTGCCAAATTGTTTAGGAGCCATTGATGGCAAACATATCCAAGCAGTTTTCTCAAGAAAAAGCGGTTCTTTGTATTATAATTATAAAAAGACGTTCAGCATTGTATTAATGGCAGCTTGTGATGCCAACTACGTTTTCACATACGTAGACGTTGGAGCTTTGGGCAGCCAGAGCGATGGCGGAGTACTTACCAGAAGTAAATTTGAGAAACAATTATTAAACGAAACTTTAGAAGTTCCGCGTTTTGCTGATTTACTAGCGTAGAAGCTGTCAGCGACCATTCTCCGGACACAACTTGACGGCAGATTAAGACAAGTTTAATACAATATTATCCAAAAGCTCGAGTGCATATAGAAAAATGCGTTTGCTATTTTATCTAATAGATGAAGAATATTAAATACAACAATGCACATGTCCCAAAAAAATCTTGACAAAAATGTGTTAGCTACTGTATTGCTACATAACTTTTTAATTTGAATAACGACAGGAACCACTTCACTCTTGAAATTGTTGAGTGGAATCCTCCTCTTTTATTTTTGCAAAAGTCACACACAATAAAGAATAAGAAAAATGCATAAGTACATAACTTTATAGCTAACAAAAACCTAAATATAAAGCAATAGTGCAAAAGAAAAAATTTTAAATAACTATTTCATTGGTAATAAAAAGAAATGCACTTGAGATCATAAAATATAGAATACGTACATACTTTCATGCATATGTATATGGATTTCAGTACTGCTTTGTAAGAATCGCGAGGTCCCTTCCATCGCTTCTTACATACAAGTTCTTTTATCTGAAATATGAAAAATAAACATTACTTACCATTTAATTTTACATTTGCTGCAATTTCCCTCCAAGCATCTTTTTTTTTTTCTTCATGTTTTTGTAGTCTGTCTCTCCCAAATCATACAAAATTTTACGGCTGCGCAACTCCTCAATTTAAATTTCGACCTCATCCATTTCTTTTTTGCTCAAATAAACCAAATGCGTTTAAAAATATATAAAAGAAATAACCTACCAACTTCATTTTTTTTTTTTTGAAATTTGAATTTAAAAATGGCAGGGGTACATAACCACAGCGCCAGGGTATCCCACAAATTTTTAGAAATATATAATTAGTCTCTCCAGGAACGGCACATCGACCTATACCTTCGTATAGGAAGTGATAAATCCTGAACAGGATATTATAGTATAAATTATTATATTAATTTTATATTATTTATTAAACACGATAGCATTTTAGTAAGCTAGTTGAAAAAACGTGCGCGATGCGTCTTTGGTTATAACCTCACTTTTTTGAAAAAGGAAAATCTGCTCGCACGCAGATAAAGTAATAAACTGAACTTCATTTTCTTAAAACAATTAAACTGTGAACAGCTGTCACAGCAATGTATGCACATGATAGTGGTGCCACTTTAAGATTTTTACTTTTTTAAATTAGCGTTTATTTCAATAGACCAATTTCTGATTTTTGAACCTGTTCTTAAATATCCCCTTATATATACATATATGTATATACATATACACAAATATGTATATATATATGTACATATACATATATGTGTATATAATAATAATAAAATAAAAACTAAAAAATAGGGACTAGTATGAGAATATAATAAATAAATATGAAGGCTTGGAACATCTTTAAGTATATATTCATGTATGTACATACAATTTTACATATACCAATTAAATTTTGTGAATTTCATTTTATATATAATACAAAATATTTCTAAGCACTTCTTTGCTATAAATATTTTCTTATGTTGTGCATATTGTTTTTATATTGTAGTCAAGAGAAATTAGTTTAATTAGACTACAACGACAGCCCAGACAACAACCTTCCGTGCTGTCGTCAAAATAATCATTCTCATATACAAGTGTGCATGTTATTTTTGACATATTGTAGCCCGTAGATTGCTGGTGTCTATTTGTTTTAGCATAAGACCAAAATACTATTAAAAATTTGTATTATTATGGGTTTCGTTGAAAAATGTCCAAATGATAAATTTTCCAAAAATTTTCATCAGCAATAACGGCTTTTTTCTTAGTTACCTACCAAAATACAAAACACACGCACAATATTCTTCATAAGTATGTATGTACGAGCAATGGGTTCACACAGTCACAATATGAATAAATATTCTGAGTAGTTTTGCGAAAAGAGCAAAAATTCTTTTCCATATCTTCATGTTGCGATTTTAAGAGGTTGAGAATATACGAATAAACATTATGAAGAAGTTACTATATTTTTGAAAGCTCATTAAGTCGATTTATGTGGCATGCCATAAATTGTTGCAACAAAATTTTAATAGGCAGCAGTAGTATTGTGCAAAACCAATGACACCAAACATTTATGGATGTTTTTTGTATTTGACTATTTTCATGTGTGTGAGTAAGAACTTATAAATATTAAATATCAAACTGCCAGCCAGAAGATTGTGGTGATATAATTTTAACCATTAGTGAGGAAATATCGAGAGCCAGTCATATGTTCAATTTTATGCTTTGAAAAAGGCCAAGTTAATAAATTTCCAAACAGATTTTGTAATAAAATCTAATACTCGAAATCATGACAACACAGGCAGGGTGCAATTTTTTGATTCTGTAAACAGCACAGAGGCGATGAGAGCCCTTTTTCTTTTGTAGCTGACAACTAAATATGATTGATTATGCATGTATATCGTTCAACGCAATGTAGTATTTATTACGCTATTACAATTTTCATTAATTTACAGATAACGATGTTTTTTTTTAGTATTGAGATCACAGTCATTTGATAATTTGATTATTTTTTTTTAATAGTTTATGAAAACAATTTGGAGGACGTAATATGTCTAAAGTAGCTGCCTTTGGTATCTTAACCGCTTTTTAACCAAAAAAAAGTTACAAAATTTATAGAATTCATTTATTTTTTTTTTTTTTAGTTTCTTCGTTAGACCATTATCAAGTTAAAGTTAGAACGCTGATGGCATTTTTGATTAAAAGTCATTATTTGTTTTGTTTTTTTATGACAAAAACATGTTTTTTTGTTCGAGAATAACACCGAAAAAAAAAGAAAAACGCCAGTAAATCGTAGCGATTACAGAACAAATACGAATGATTTGCCAGAGTTTACTGAAAATAATAAGAAAAAAAGTATTACTATTATTTCAATTTCCATCATGCTTTAAAAAAGACCCTTTATAAAATAATGTTCATGAAAAACTAACTAACTAACTACCATCTGGTTTTCGGCTCGAGATTTTAATTGCGCTATGCAAAGATTTGAACCCAGGAAGCTTTAGAATAATTTAAATCCAGATTTCTTAACATTGCTTTGTGTGTGTGTTTTTTTTGCATATATAATATAAGCTAATAAGTTTGAAATATCAAATAAATTGAAAAACATCGCCAAGGCCAACGCCCTGTTGGTCTCTTGGTTAAGTATTGTTGCAACGCTTCCCTTAGTTTTATTCTAAAATAAAATAATTTTAGTCTTCTGCTTTGTGCCCTAAATAACTGAATGGCGATGCTTAGTAAAAGTACCGCCTTTCCTTTTGCTGGTACATAGGAAGTCGTGGCTGCATTCGGGCCAAAGAATAAATAATTATCGGTTTTTGGAGGCTATGAACTGTTCGGTTATTTATTGTTGGTTTTCTTTAGAGTTCTAACATTAGTCTTACACCATTTTAAATATAAATTAAGTTCATCATGCAGCGATAATGAAGTAAAAAAATTATCTGCCTCACATGCCGTCCCAAATTTTTGTACGCGACGCGTTCACTATGGTTCATGTCTGTACAATTACCCTCTTTTCCGATATATCTTTCTCTATTTAATCATGCGATTACTGATACGAATAAAACGTAAAAGTTGTTGGAAAGGCTTGATAAAAAATTTTTGCACGATAATTTTGCCTCCAAAAATCACTTAACTTTTTCTTTGTTGATTTTTGACTCCCCATCGCAGGCAAAATTCCTAGGAATGCTGTCAACTCATTGTTAGTAATTAAAGCACACGTTAGAGAATGTTTTTTAGGATTGTCGCCTTGCATTAATTATAGAAGTCTTCACGTTTTTGTTAGAAAAGTTGGTGTCTTATCGGTGAGCTTAAAATGCAAAGAGTATATCCATTCGATACAAATTTTTTGCTTTTCGGCGTCAATTCAATAAATATTTTACATTCTATAGCATTCCTCTGACGACGTCTACAGTTTTTCGAATTTTTTGAATTGAAAATGTACATCCCTAAGTTTTTTGTTTAATTTTGCTTGTGTTTGATACTTTGATGGTAAAATGTTTTCTATAGGTGAAAAAAATGTTGATTTAATTGATTGATTAATTGGTGAAAGCTCGAAAACACATAAACTTGTTTTGGAGAGAAAACTTTTTTTTTTGTGTACATATGTTTTGCCTGTTACTGGCTGTGCTTCTGCAGCAAACCAGTTTGATTGTTGCATTGCCATTGTCTTCAAGAAGGTTTGCCACAGCTTCTTCCACCGGACTAAGTGAAAATTGTTTAAACATTCCGGTTCCAGTGGCTTTATTTGAATTTTTCCAATTTCTTCGCTTTTTTCTTTAAAATTTCATGAAGCAGTGCGTCTGCGAAAACCCAGTACAAAAGATGGATTCTTCTGCAATTCTTCGACCAATTTTTCAAATTGATTTGCATTTGTTACCTTCACTTTTTTACATTTTCAATGTTGGTTTTAGTTTAAATCACTTCCAGTCGTTATGCAAAAAGGCGTCGACAAAAAACAGAGTCATGTCAATACAATATCGTCGTCACATTTGTTATAGAATACAAAAAACCTTTGAGCAGTAATCGATAAGTGTCAGTAACGACAAGTAGAATAACAAATCAACGTTGATATGTGACGACGTCGACAACTAGAATAAGGGTGATTATTTTTATTCATTTTAAAATTTTTGTACATCTTACAACAAAGCAATGTAAGTATTGACTGCATAAAACTGTTAAGGGGAAAAAGGGTTTTGTTTACATTTCATTTTTCTAATTATTCTTATAATATTAGATATTTTTATTAAAAATCTGTACGTACATCAGAAGCCTTACACTAATTGAGTGTAAAATTTCAATATCTACCCAGATGGACACTATGAATTCACATACAAATACATCTTAATGAAAGCGAAGTATAATTGTGATAAATTTCTTGCTTTACATCCCCTTCTTTGTTTTATAAACTGCAGCATAAAATGGGTTAAAGGATAAAAATATAAACATAAATTATGATTCAAATGTGGCTTTCTCATCCACAAACATGTTTATAAAATATTTACTAAAAACAAGTTGTTTTTTTTTCTCTATCTTTTACGCATTATTTTGGTTATTTAACGCGTCGCAGAATTTTCTTATGGTTTTTATGTAAATTACCAACCAGACAGTCATATAAGTCACGTACATACAAACAAATCTATTGCCAAAGTCAACGTATACAAGAATCAAACAAGAAACACCATAAAAACCCGAAGGATAAACTTTGGAAAGAATGTGATGCCAAACACCATTTTTGTTTGATTTAAATAACAACTTTTTGTCAATTTAAGTGATTCTACTGTAGACATATTGAAGTTTTTATACAAGCACTACTATCAGATATCTGTATTTTCCTTATATGGGTGTGTGTTTGTGTTCACATACGTGTATATGTTTGCATAAATATTTATAAACATGACTGTCTCTGGAGGAAAGCCCTTAAATATATAAACAAAAAAAGAATGAAAATCACAATAATGCCATCAAAAATGAATTACATGTACCATGATTTCCCTCTTTGCTGAATAAATAAATGATAAATTTACTTTGCATGAGAACAACATTTTTCAATTTTCTACATCGTTGTTTTAATTAAAAATTCTGACATTGAAAAACAAAAATCTACACATTTAATATTAATTTTAGGACCATATTGTACCAGATTTGCTCATCCTCCTTTAAGCTTTGAAATTGATTTTGTGTTTCTTCGATTTTTTTTTTATTTAACTGTCTCGTTAAGGGGAAGGGGCAATTACTCGTAGCATTTTTGTTAATATTATTATTTTTATACATTTAACTGTTCATTTGAATAAATTTCGAAACGTATTTAATTAAAATTAATAAAAATTCTCAAAGTCTGGACCACATTTTGTCGTGGTTCGTTTCTATGTAATATTTCTTTTTTTTTTAGATGTTTTGTAAATTGTTGTGGTTTCTCCAACGTACTGTTAATATTAGTTTAAACATAAATTTTTTGTAATAGCTTTTCAATTAATTTGTTAAATTTTTTGTCGATTTATTTTCGGTAAAAATTTAAAATGTAAAATTTATAATTGGCTTGAAAAAATTCAAAACTGTAATGGATACACGTGGATAATTCATTTATTATAACAGGATATAATTAAAAAAAAAAAAAACAAAATAATGGCTAAACAATTAGAACGAACAGATGGTGCCATGTTAATTCATAAAATTTTTGAAAAGAATAGAAAAATAAAAAGCCATAGAAAAATATATTTTATACCGGCACGTGTGAATGCAAATTGAAGCAGTGTTTGTAAACATTTGATTGGATTGATAATACTTTTGGCTGAATAAATTTATACATAATTGCCAATTAACACTTTTCATAGTAACGCTTTGATGATTGATGACAAAACTCTCGCACACACACAGACATTTGATGCACTAACTGATATCCAATGCATTGACATTGTATGTGTTGCTGTGTAGAATTGAGAGCAACACAAATAGTCACAAGTAAGTAGTCAATCATACAAGCAATTGTACGATTAAACTGTTTGTTTTTATTTTTCATTTTTAGCCAACAGAAGTCAGTCAACCAACAACTGTCGGTCAATTGTATGATGCTCTATGTCAGATACTGTGCACCCAACACTGAGTATGCATGTGTCTGCTGTTGTCTAATAAACGTTAATTTAATTCAACTCTTTTCACCAAAATATTACATTTAGTTAAATAAATATTTTGAAAAGTATAATTTTTCCCGATTTTAAATTAAGAAGAAAGCGATAATAGAAACACGTTAAATGGAAAAAGGTCTTAAGGTAGTTTTAATAAAACCAAATTTAAGCCTTATCATTCTTATAAGATACGAGAGAAAGATCAGTCTTTTTTCAATAAAGTTCCTTTTGACCTGGACAATCTTTATTTACCTATTTTTTTTTAAGATAGAATCAAGTGTTTTGGTCTAGCTTAAAACTTAGACTTTTACTTTAAGTAAAATGACTTCTACATTAGAAAAAAACTCAATAGTGGACCCGCTCATTAGCTTGAGGGAAGATTTTTTTGGTTAATTAACGACATGCTGGTGAAGATGATATTTTTTTAGGGTTAAAGTGTTTGATAACAGCAACAGCCTGTCACGAACAATTTTCAAAACAAAGAAATGAAAATATTAATTACCTTACGGATTTTCTTAAAAAATATTTAACAGTTTTTAAAACATAAAGGTACCGTTGTACAATAATAAAACAGTAATTAAATGAATGACTTTAAGAGAACTATTTTTTGGTCTATACAAAAAATTACTTAAATATCAGTAATCATTTTTTATTTTTGAAAATAATTAAAATTAAAATTTTTGTTCATAACTGTAGCAAGCAACGAAAGTCGTTCAATTATCCATAAAAAAATGTTCTTAATTAAATTTATTGTAAAATATACTTTTTATAAACTCTGAGCAACACAACCGAGGAACACACACAAGTCAAGCTAAGTGTGCAGCATCCTGCAGCTTTGACTTTACCATTTTTAATAATACAGCAATTTTTAAATTTAATTGAAGTATGAATGTATTTGAGTAAAGGGGTTAGTGTGTGCATGTATGTATGTGTTTATATTTATACACACATACAAATAGTGATGAGTGTTAAAACCAGCCAATCAAACAACACGGACTATTAAAAATCCAAATTGGCAAAATTATTCAAGCGACAATATAAATTTTCAACAAACTTTTATTTAATACCAAATTATTTGAAACACAACAAACATACATACACGCACACATAAAAGTAGATTTACTTATCAACAAATAAAGAAAGAAGCTGGATGCTTATGATGGCCAACATGGCGATGACGATTAAAAACAATTATTGTTGTTTATAGCTTTTAATTAAATGAACATTTTTAAACTACCAATGCAATTAAAGTAGTAATTTAAAATAAGTTATATTTTTGCAACAACAATAACAACATATAATACGAGCTTAAATTGTTTCTTATTGCTTTCATTAAGTTTTAAAAATTTTTTTATGACGCAAAAATAAACCAGAGACTGTTGAAATAAATTAATTCAGAATTATTATATTTTATATAAAGAAGTGAAATAATAAAATGAGAAAATATAAAAGATAAAATTCTTTTACGTAATTTCCATTTACTCGTTTGTAGGCATAATTAATAAAATTACTAAAACCATAATATTTTCAATGTTTCTACTAAACTAAAGAATATTTCGATATTTTGCTTCTTTTTTAAAAACGCTGTATAACAAAAAAAAAAAAAAAAACAAACTACAAAAAAAAAACATACTTTTGCATGCTGCAATTAATTGTATTTTAAAAAACAGGAGTATAAAACTAGTACAATAACTTTTAGCCACTAAACAACAATATTACTAACCGTACTAAAAGAAACTAAAAGCAGAAAATAAAACTTTGTAACTAACGAAGAAATAATATTAAAAAATTAGAAAATATACTCGTATTTGAGCACAAACTCTTAGACTTTAAAAATAGTGTGGCATGGCATACAAGAGCTTTGCATAAATGCAAACTACTACAGTATTACACTATTAAAACAACAACTTCAACTTTTATCGAATACTGAATGTGTTGCTAGGAGCGTTTATGAATTCTTGCATAAAGTCTGCCAACCACCCATTTTAATAATACGACCAATACAACCCCAGAGGCTTAAAATAGAAAAAAAAAAATAAAATGGTACCTCTATAATGCTATAATTTTTATAATGGATGAATAACAATTGTCATGTAGTTTGTAACACCTATTTTAAGGGCCTTTAAACATGACGGGATGTGTTAGTATATCATCAAATAAACTGAAGCGATTATTTTTATTATTATTCGCCACATATTGGAACAATATGTGTTCGCATTATAAATCACAGTAAACGTTAATAATCGAGTTAATTTTTAAAATATTTCAGAGTAAAGATAATTCAAGTCGTCTGCTATATACAGAATTCAATATTGCGTTATTAAAAAAAAAAACTCCTAAAAAAATTGCGGAAGTTATGAAAAACTTTTGCGCTGCTAATAGCAACTGAATAAAAAAAGCTTAAAAAAACTTTAATCCAATAACGTCCAGTCAGTGTAGAGAACTCTACAGTCAAATTTTATTAAATTAAATTGATCATTAGTTTAGAAGACATCAAATTTTGTTTAGGTATTTTTTATTTTCCGAGTTATTCTACACGTAAAATCTAGGCGTATCAATACCAGTTGGTCGCAATGGCGACTTCATTAATTTTCACCGAAACCCTAAATGTCAAACTCACTATATATAAAATATGTATACTATTTCTTAATTTATTTTCCAAGCGCAAGGTCTTTTTATTTTTATTTTTTATTTTTTCAATATTTCGCTACTCCCTTGCGTAGCATCATCAGGAAAAACAAATATTTTTTATGTATACTGTTTTTAAATGGTGTTTGACATTTAGAGTTTACGGCGAAAATGAATGAATTCGCCATAAAGACCACCTCTATTATTTCGCTAAATTTGATTAATAGATTTTAAAACAATATCTGAAAGGGGGATGAACACCAAGATAACCTGACTCGAAACAACTTGACGCACAATTTCGACTGAACAAAGCAGATAACGTACCGCCTATACTCTTTTATACCATTTTCTAAAAAACAGAATGCCATAATGTTGAAGTTTAATCCTGATATAAAACAGTAAAACTAACGACAGCAAAAGAAACTCGCATTTTAGTTTTTTTATTTGACTGAAAAAAAGGAGAAAAAGAAAAGAAATAAAGTTAGAAGGCAAAGGAACCTTTACAAATGCCAACACAACTAAATGTACATTTATAGGTAAGTAAACGGCAAGAAAAAGTCACATTAAAACACTAATAATCGTTACATTTACATACATACAAACACATTCGCACTTTAACTGGCAAAATGTTGCAAATATTTTAAAACTTATTTTATTCCTTTTGAATACTAAATGGCAAGTGCTGACAAAAATTGTCCCCAAGGAGTCGTTGTACTCTTAAGATTTTGGCTCAAACGGAAGTCCGTGTCTGCGTTTTCCGTTATTGTCATTTCGTTTAATTTTTGAACACATTTTGCTTTTACGTTCGTTACACTGTCACTATCTTTTTCCTTGTTGCAGTGAATAAATACACAGATATACAATCGCACTTTACCACATCAGCCAGCCCAGCACGCAGTACTCAATTTTCTTCTACAACACTTCTTTTATTGTTGTTGTTTTTGTTATTCTTCCTTTAACAGATATAATTTCCACGCGGGAAATCTAAATTCAAATTAATTCTCTACCATACAGTACATGAAAAAGGGTAAAAACAAACTTACCAGAAAATGAAAAATAATAAAAAATTACTTAAAACGACTTTAGTTTTATTTCGTTTCATTTCTAGGTTTTCCGCATAACTTTCTTGGTTTTATGTAAAAATATTGCAGTATATTTTTACTCTTGCATAAATACATACAATGATACTAATAAAACTGCGTATATAAAATTAAGTTTTTATGTTCAAATTGTACAGTTTAGTAGTTCATTGGTTTATTGCAGTACATCTTTAAAAAAAAAAAAACTATAAGCAAAAAATTTTTTAAACTGAATAAATTGTTATTAAAACGTAACCGCTACACGAAATGTGACAGCAAAAAAAAAAAAAAAAACATAAAAAAC
Source organism: Gymnosoma rotundatum (assembly GCA_916610165.2). Lineage (NCBI taxonomy): Eukaryota > Metazoa > Arthropoda > Insecta > Diptera > Tachinidae > Gymnosoma > Gymnosoma rotundatum. The sequence continues at coordinate 136,916,973 of OU744338.1, read as the reverse complement.
AAACATAAGTAACAACAAACGAAATGCATATTAATTTTAATTATTTACGTAGAGAGAGAATAAAAATCTTTAAAACTTTTAACCAGAAAACTAAAAGATAAAAAAAAAATTTTTGCAAATGAGCTAATATTTTTTTATTTAAGCTTAAGTTCGTTGTTAATTGTTCTATTACTACTACTGTTCTCTTTAAAATTAATAACGAAGTTAAGCTTAACTAAATTTTAATCATTCCATTGAGAAAATTAATGTTTGACGATAGAGTTCCTAGTTTTCATTTGTTGGTCACATTAAAAATATACCATCGATGCAGTCAGATGACGCTCTCAATTGAAACTTTTCAAATTAGAACATTAAATCTGACGACAAATGACGCATTAACTTAAAATGTATACAGAGCTTGGTTATTGCCAAGCAACAAAAAAAACAACAGCAAAAACATCGGATATTGAATACTCAATAACTCAAAATAATAAAAGGATATAAAATGAAAATAAAAACAGAAAAAGTTTGCCCGGATAACTAGCAACACAAATGGAGCGCTAACTTTAAGATGAATGTTACATTACGTGTTGAATAAATGCCAAATTTTCATCTTCCCCTGAGAATTTTATCCACTAAAAACACAATAAACTCATAAAATACTGAAAATATTGGATGGCAAAGTTTATGATTTTTCATGACAAATTACCTTCAAAGAAGCAAACTTTTAAGCAGCAAAGTTGTTTTTTGTGGTAAAGCAAAAGGCTGAGGTTTTTTTGTGGGTGTACATTAATTGAGACAAATAAACTACAAAATAATAAGTCTGTGACATCTAACATGTGTTTTACACTTAAAAGTTTTTTTTTGTACCAAAACCTCAGTAATTTAAAACATAGATATCTCTCTCCAGACCATTCTAATTCAGTCAGTATGAGCTTTATGGCATGCAATATTTCTTAAATAGCGCTGCCCAAAAACATTACAAACAACAGCCACAAAAAAAGAAAGAGAATATTTGTTGAACAGGTGGGAGTTATGCGGGTGAATTTTTGGTTGTCCTTTTTTCCAGTTGGTAAAATAAAAAGTAAATTGGACACCGCCATGTACACTTGTTTTTTTGTTGTTGTTCTTTCGCACGCATACTATCATTACGTCGCTGTGTAAAAGCAGCAGTAAGATAACATAAAAATTATAAACGAAAAAAAAATCCAACAAGAAAATACCGTGTAACTGCTTGCAGCAAGAGGAACAAACAAACAACTTTTTTTTGATACGCGTGCCTTGATTTTAAAGTGTGAACATTTATTTGGGCAACATAACAATTTAAATGCCGACGATGAGCATAAATCACTGTTGTCAACATGTTAGTAGCGATTATATGTTACACAAAAGGCGTTAAATATTCCGGAGTTGGAATTTTGGGCAAACAAAGACAAACAATTTTGAAATAAAAAAACAATTTTGCATGTAATTTAAGTAAAGCCTGGTCGTTAGTTTGCACAGACAGACGCATTTTGGTAAATAAAAGAACCTTAAAAAGGTACGCACACATATTTATTTACAAAAGAGCCAAGTCCCGTAATGAATGTCTTTAAAATGTCCTTTGCTCGAGTTGCACAGGTTAAAGCGAAAAACAAATTGTTATAAAACTCTACAAAGAATAATGGTGTATTAAAATCGTATCCTTATGGATTTAAAGTAAGAAGAACAAAGGCTGAATTTATCATCATTAGTTTTATTTCCAATCTTTTATTTTTTTAACTCAACATTAGAAGAAAATGATCCCATATCACTCTTCATTAGTGTAATAATTTTTAATTTCAATTTTGTCTTAATTTAACAGTGCGGCATATACATATTGTACATATTAACATTTTCAGATAGATGCAAATTTTATATTTTTCAAATGATCCACACATAACACAAAATTACTAAATAAGTAAAGAAAAAATTAATATGCTAATCTTCTTATTTACTTGCAAAACGTCGGAAAAATGTTACCAGCAACAAGGACAATAACTAAATTGGGGTGAGTATCTTTAATATTAGACACAAGGAACACAAAAAATATTCATTTACAATATTCACTTGTCCTGCAAATATTTACAAAATATTTTTTGATTTTATGAGATTACACTCATTTTAAAATGTTGGACATTTTTAATTTATACCCTAAATATGGAATTGTATAAGTTAAGATTAAATTAGACGTGCCAGACCATAACGTATTCATATTAAGCGCCAGCGAATAGTGGTGCCATAAGGAACTTTTATTTGTGTTGCTGTTTGTTAAAAAAAGTGCGATGAAAAATACAAATTAAAACTCACCAATACAATGCAGCGGAGGTAAAAAATAAGAACAAAATAAAAATATAATTTATACCTAAATTTAATAGTCAAGTGTATATAGTTTTGGTAAAAAATTAAATTTTACTTAATATCTATGCTTACGCTCATGGCATTATGGCATGTCACCAATAATCAAATACAGTGTTTTTCATAAAGTTAGTTTTAGCAGCTGTTTAATATGGTTATGGTTATGGCACTTCTAATTAAACCTTTAGTAGATCAAAAATATTTATAAAGAAAAAAAAAAAAAAATAAAAAAAAAAACCAAGCACTTTTTAATAACCTCGGTTTTCTTTTTTGTTTTTTTTTTGTTTTACATGATAAAAAAACAAAAGATCTTAATTATTTTTTGTTAACTAAAATTCACACGTTAATATTTAATATCTGGAATTTTCATAATTATTTTTATTTATTTGAAAGTTTATTTTAATTGTGGATTATATAATATGTACGTTTATCGCTAATAACTTAAAATTTAAAAACTTCATCTAAAAATGTTAAAATGCATCAGGATACTAAAAGCATAATTGTACAAAATATTGAATTTAATTTTTATTAAATTATTATTGGAAGTGTAAATATTATAAATGAATTGAAATTATTTTGGCTTAAGTTTATTTTATTTTTAATTTCTAAACATCTTTTTTAGAAAGAAAATTTATTTTACAAATGTGTGCGGACGAAAGTGCAGCATTTCATTCTTCTAGCGTCAAATTTTTTTAGTTTTCTTTGAAAACGTCCGCATACATTTGTAAAATAAATTTTCTTTCTAAAAAAGATTTTTAGGAATTAAAAATAAAATGAACTTAAGCCAAGAAAATATTGAATTTCATACGAAATTGGGAAAGTGCTAAAAACTTTGAATTTTGAACTTTAAAAATACAATTTTCAATTTTAGTTATTAATTTTGATAAATAGTAGGAAGAACAGCCAAATTTGAAGGCCAGAAAAACGAAATGCACATTTTGGTGTCTTTACAAGCTTCGTAAACATACTTCGTATCTTCCTACAAGGTAGTTAATAACTATAATTTTTTATTTATACAAATATTTCAAAGAAATATGATATAAGAAATTTTTTATAATTTCATATTGTGCTTTTGAAAATTAAAAAAATAATTTTTAAAATATATTCATATAAATTTTCTACTTTTTTAAATTGCAATTGAATTAAAGAACATATTGTACTGGGAATAATTTTGTAAAAATAAATTTTCTAATTTGATTTTGTGTTGGGTGAAAATAGTTGGGAAACTCTAAAACAGCCACTGGCAACACTTTTTGTACTGAAAGATAATGTGTGTGGTAGAGGAATTCGATACTTCCAGCAAAGTTCAGAACCTTTACCTTCACTTATCTTAAATACTTGTTTTTAACAAAGTTATCGAGTCTTTATTTTGGTTCAGACATCAAATGTAAACTTACTCGTTCAATTCATTCTTTTCGTATTCCCTTTTAAAACAAAATATTGCAAAAAGAAATGGATGCAAAATGTAAAAAAAAAAATTTAATTTTGTAGTACAGATTATTTTATACAGGCAGAAGTGAGATTTTTTACATTAAGGCAGGTGACAGTTTCAAAGTTCATAGTTTGGTTTAAATTAGTAGTGGTAATGAACAATAACAATAAAAAATTTAATTTTTTTGTACGGATCTACTTACATATGTATGTATGTATGTATTTATCAAGGTGTGTGTTGTTCTATTAATTATTAAGAACTTTAAATCTAAAATGAATGATTCCATTGCCATAGTTATGATAACGCAAAATTTATTAAGAGTATTATAAATATTTTTTACAGATGCAAAAATGGAGTTCTTAAAATACCTTAATACAATTAAGATAAAAGAATTTGAACAGTAAAAGATTTTAATAAACTTAAAATATTTTTAACCACATTTCTAACCATTTCTATCCAAAATAACAAAGCAAGCAATAACGTTAAAAAAGTAAAACAGTATATGTAATTGTGTGTATTTTTTCAATTTAATTAAAAAGCCCCTGTTATTTGATAAATTAAAAAAAAAGCAGAAATGAAAAATATTTCATTCGAGTGTAAAGCAAGAAGTTCATTTAATGCAAAGAAGACGCCACATTATTATCTTTTTAATTTAATTTAATTCCTTTTTATTTTTTAGCTTGACCCTAAAATTTTCTAACAATTTTTGATTGGTCTTGACCTCGAGTACTGTTTTTCTCCAAATAAAATTTCGTCAGCAATGTGAAGCTTTAAGTTTTTTATTCCTTTCTGCAAATTGTCATAATAAGAAAGAAAAAAGTAGGTACTAAATACTTTAATAGATGCTTAGAATTGTCTTCTGCGTCATCAAGACGCCACAAAAGTTGATTTTAGTCAATGTTTGTTAATCAAGAATTACTTCTGTTTGTTTTTTCTCTTCACAATTTGTGATTTGTCTTAACATTTGTTTAATTTTGTTACACATTTTGAGTTGTCCTTAAGAAACTTTAATGGAGAAGGCCGTTAAATAGGGGATAACACTTAGACCGATAATGTCTTCCTTCTTTTTTTTTTTAATACAGTTGTTAGCCAGTAATAAATTTACTTTTTTCGTAATTTAAAAAAAAAACCATTTTATTATTTTGTTTTGTTAAATGGACTGACTTTAACTTTGATTGTGTGTTTTTGTTTTTGTATAATTTTTTTTTTTTAATTTTTTCTTTTCAAACTAACCCGCCGGGCTATCTCTGTTTAATGGCGCTTATACTATCTGCCTTTTGTTTGCTAAATTACAATTATTTTTTTCAATTTACATTGGCATTAATTTGCTTGAGGGAATGAGAAGAACAACTTTGATGATAAAAACGAATGGTAAAAGAAAATATTTATAGCAACATGGATTTTTTTTCTCTTACTTTTATGGTAACCGAAAATTTACAACCTAATTATGTGACAGCCTATTATCAAGTCAACAAATGATAAAAAAAGAAAGAAATTAAACAAAACTAGAGAAAACAAAAGTTTTTTTTTGTGCAAAAAGTAGCTTCGTTAACCACCTTGCCTTGAGCTGATTATGACAAAGCACTTCTGAACAATTCCCAATCGGTTGAATTAGTTAGAAATCCAAATGTTCTGGCTGGCTGTTGGAACACACACACAGACATGAAATTGTAAAAGTATATGAGAAAAATATAACAATAGACAACCCCTTTATGTTTTAGTTAAATTAGAAAATTATGTGACAAGAAAGTAGCAGCTTTTGCTGTTAATGAACGGCGTAATCTGTGTTGTTCTGCATTTAGTCTTTTCTTGTAAAAAATATATCCCTGCTTGGTTGGTAGTCGTATTCGCTTAATTTTGTTACGTAATCATGACATATTAGTTTTATTACATTGCACAGTAGGGCAAAATAATCAAACTTGTTTGAGACCAGTAGTGGGAATCACTACTCTTTTTTTTTAACGATTATCGATTGGTATAATTGACTTAACAACAAAATTGTCGATTTTGCTATTCAGTAACATTTTAATGATATTTACTGTTGCTTAAAACTAGCTGATATGGTTAGCAAGTTACTCCTCGTTAAATAAGCGACTATAACTTTTAAGTTGTTAAATCTGTCGACAAAATAAACGACGTATAACATGTGTTTATTTCTGTACAGAGAACCTACACATACGAACGCATAATAAACACAGTTATCTTTTATTTTTCAATTAAATTAAACATACTTGTTTAACTATGTAAGTAAATATACGAGGGCTGCTATATATATTTCTGGCCTGGCAACACTGAGTGCTGCCAAGTGCAAATTGACATTTCCATTGGAAAGTTTGTCATTTTTAAGCATAATCGTACTCAAAACGTTTTGACGTACGACCATTATTTGTGTTGTTTACAGTGACTTGAAAAAATTAATATAGAAAAAAATGGAATTAACTCGTGAACATTTTCGTGCCATCATTTTTCACAACTTTCGACGTGGATTATCACGACAAGAGTGCATTGATGAACTTAAATCTTTGTATGGCGACGAAGCACCATCCTATAGCACTGTGAAAAATTGGTATAATGAATTTAATCGTGGCCGAAGCTCGCTCAAAGACGAACTCCGTGAAGGTCGTCCAAAAACGGCTGTTGTGCCAGAGAACATTGATGCCGTGCGTGAACTCATAATGCAAGATCGACATGCGATATGCCGAGAGATAGAGACATCCTTGGACATTTCTTCCACCAGCATACATTCGGTACTGCATGAACACCTGGCCGTAAAAAAGGTTTGTTCTCGTTGGATCCCGCCCAATTTGAAAGTCGCTCAAAAAAAGGCTCGTGTCGATTGGTGAAAGAAATGTTGCAAAAATACGATTGCGGTGCTTCAAAAGACGTTTATAAGATCGTCACAGGTGGCGAATCATGGATCTATGTGTATGAGCCCGAAACGAAACAAAAATCGACCGTGTGGGTCTTCAACGACGAGCGAAATCCAACGAAAGTTGTTCGTGGAAGAAGCACTTCGAAGCAAATGGTCGCCTGTTTCTTCGGCAAAACTGGTCATGTGGCGACTTTCCGCTTGAGCAACGTAGGACGGTCACTTCTGAGTGGTACACTACAATTTGTTTGCCTGAAGTCATCGGAGAAATTCGAAAAACCAACAAGAGAAGACGAATCATTGTTCACCATGACAATGCAAGCTCTCACACATCGGCTCAAACCAGAGCGTTTTTGACTGGCCAAAACGTCGAATTAATGGGTCATCCCCCGTACAGCCCTGACTTGGCACCTAATGACTTCTTCTTGTTTCCGCACATCAAGAAAACAATGCGTGGTCAACGATTTTCGTCGCCAGAAGAAGCTGTTGAAGTGTTCAAAAACCATGTTTTAGAGGTGTCTCAATCGGAGTGGAAAAAGTGCTTCGACAACTGGTTTGAGCGCATGCAAAAGTGTATAAATCATGCTGGAGAATACTTTGAAAAACAATAAAACCATTTTTGATTATAAATCTTCGCATTTTCACTATTAGGCCAGAAATATATAAAGCAGCTCTCGTACGTACATTTTAAGTTTATTTTTAAAATTAATTTCTTGTTAAAACAAAAATTGCATATGAACACAGGTCTGGAACGTATTTAAGGAGAGGTCTTCGCAAATCCACAAGTCAAACAATTATTATGCTTTTCTTATTATCTTAATTTAATAATGATTATTTGACCCTTTTTTTATTAAATTATTTTCTATTTTATTAAGCTTTGGGTCCTTATATTTTTTATTTATATTTTATTTCAATATTTCGGTACTTTCTGCGTACCTTTTTCAGGAAACAAAATTAATTAACAATTGAAAAAATTTTTTGTCATAATGAAATTAAAAAACAATGTTTCAAAAAATTTTCAAATAACAAAAATATAAAAAAGGTGTTTTGTGTTACATACATTTATTAAGAACAAAACATTTATGTTATTTTGTGAATTAAGTGTCTGTATATAAGAGACGGTATATTTTGGAAATGTTACACATTGTAAATACTCCATTGACTAAAAGAATTAATTTTAAAGCAGATACAGATAATGTCGCTCATATATACAGACACTTAATTCACAAAATAACATAAATGTTTTTGTTCTTAATATATGTATGTAACACAAAACACTTTTTTATATTTTTGTTTTTTGAAAATTTTTTGAAACATTGTTTTTTAATTTCATTATAACAAAAACTTTTTTTCAATTGTTAATTAATTTTGTTTTTTTTTGATTCAATATCAATATTAATTTTGTTTCCTGAAGAAGGTACGCAGAAAGTACCGAAATATTGAAATAAAATATTAATAAAAAATATAAGGACCCAAAGCTTAATAAAATAGAAAATAATTTTTCTTATTATCTATACACGTATATTGCAAAAAAAAAGTATTGATGTGTGTAAATTGACATACATGTATGTGCCTCGCTTGAATTCACATGTTTATCGTTTACTGTTTGATTGACATGCCACCCAACTTAGAGGATGTCTATTATCGTTAAGCTGAAGTTAGTGTATCACTTAATCCTAACTGTAAACAACAGAAAATGTCGACAAATATAACAATATAAATTTTGTTCGTAGAAAGTAAATATTGCCAACAGCAAACCTTTAAGAAATTAATTGTAGAATTTTTAACAGGTAATAAATAAGTTGATTGCAAATGTCTAATTTATAAATTGAGATATAAATTTATGTGTCATTTTTAAATGCAACACTTTAAGCTTCAATTCGTTTTCCCCCTATAATTTCTTTATTAATATGCAGCACATTTTAATCCTCCTTATCATAACTATTGCTCAACTCGTTGGGAACAAAACACACCTTTCAATTTAATTAATTTGAAATTTCTCTTTTCTGTTTTCTTTACAATTTTCTAATCCGTGACCAGCATGTGCCAGCAAAAAAAGTGAGTTTGGTTTGTTAGTGTTACAATAAATTGCACTAATTAGTTTTTATTAAACACTGTAAAATTGTCGTTTAGCAATTTTAAATTCGCTTAAGGTATAAATAATTGTAGTGGTTACACTGCAAACTACTACAGTGTGACACGACTTATGTAAATACGTACATTCTAGCAAACGTTTAACTAATTAATATGATGTATTTTATATTCTTTAAATGAAATGAAAATTACAATGCATTAAAAAAGTTAACGAAAAAAAAGTGATAAGTTAAGGACTAGAACAAAATGAAGCAGCCATTAATTTTTAACCAAAACAAAGGATTAAACAAAATTAGAAATAAAACTATTAAAGGTGTTATAAAAGCACTTGGTGTTATAAAATTGTAGTGGCAAAATATAATTTCAATTCGTAATGAAGTTTAGAAGCGGTAAGATAAAAATACTGTTACGAGGGCTGCTCTATATATTTCTGCCCTAATAGTGAAAATGCGAATATTTATAATCAAAAATGGTTTCATTGTTTTTCAAAGTATTCTCCAGCACGATTTATAAACTCTTGCATGCGCTCAAACCAGTTGTCGAAGCACTTTTTCCACTCCGATTAAGACACCTCTAAAACATGGTTTTTTAACACTTCAACAGCTTCTTCTGGCGACGAAAATCGTTGACCACGCATTTTTTTCTTGATGTGCGGAAACAAGAAGAAGTCATTAGGTGCCAAGTCAGGGCTGTACGGCGGATGACCCATTAATTCGACGTTTTGGCCGGTCAAAAACGCTCTGGTTTGAGCCGATGTGTGAGAGCTCGGGTTGTCATGGTGAACAATGATTTGTCTTCTCTTGTTGGTTTTTGAATTTCTCCGATGACTTCAGGCAAACAAATTGTAGTGTACTACTAAGAAGTGACCGTCCTACGTTGCTCAAGCGGAACAGTCGCCACATGACCAGTTTTGCAGAAGAAACAGGCGACCATTTGCTTCGAAGTGCTTTTTCCACGAACAACTTTCGTTGGATTTTGCTCGTCTTTGAAGACCCACACGGTCGATTGTTGTTTCGTTTCGGGCTCATACGCATAGATCCATGATTCGCCACCTGTGACGATCTTATAAACGTCTTTTGAAGCACCGCAATCGTATTTTTGCAACATTTCTTTGCACCAATCGACACGAGCTTTTTTTGAGCGACTTTCAAATTGTGCGGGATCCAACGAGAACAAACCTTTTTTACGGCCAGGTGTTCATGCAGTATCGAATGTATGCTGGTGGAAGAAATGTCCAAGGATGTCTCTATCTCTCGGTATGTCGCATGTTGATCTTATATTATGAGTTCACGCACGGCATCAATGTTCCCTGGCACAACAGCCGTTTTTGGACGACCTTCACGGAATTCGTCTTTGAGCGAGCTTCGGCCACGATTAAATTCATTATACCAATTTTTCACAGTGCTATAGGATGGTGCTTCATCGCCATACAAAGATTTATGTTCATCAATGCACTCTTGTCGTGATAATCCACGTCGAAAGTTGTGAAAAATTATGGCACGAAAATGTTCTCGAGTTAATTCCATTTTTTTCTATATTAATTTTTTCAAGTCACTGTAAACAACACAAATAATGGTCGTACGTCAAAACGTTTTGAGTACGATTATGCTTAAAAATGACAAACTTTCCAATGGAAATGTCAGATTGCACTTATTAGCACTCAGTGTTGCCAGGCCAGAAATATATATAGCAACAACAACTTTTTTGATTTGCTTAAAGTTTATTTATACTTCAAAAAAAGAACTTTAGAAAATAAATACAATGTCAGAAATAGAAACTAACCAGCATAGTTTTGAAAGTTTAGTATTACAAATAAAATGAATGGAAATAAAGTATCCAAAAATGTCATAATATTCTCAAAGAAAACGAAACTATTTATTGCAAAAAAGTTGCTTAAATCCTACAATTCGATTTTTGTATTCTTTCCTAGTCCTTTTGCTTTTGCCACACAAAAAAAAAATAAATAAAACAAACGGAATTTTATCATGTCATCAACAAGAAATTGGAAAATCGTATGCTTAAGTTAAACAAATCTATACAAAGTTTTGTAAATAGTATTTGTATGGAAATTGCAAAACAATTTCTTTCTTCAAAAGTGGTAAATGAATTTTATTTTATTTCTGTTTTTATTTCTTCTTTTAAAAACTTGAAAAAGATGCACAAAATAATCAGACACATATTGAAGTTAAATACACTACTGCTGCCACTGCTGCTACTGTTGCAGGAGTATTTATATATTTGTTCAAAATAATAAACAAAAAACCTTTAGAAAGAGAATTTCGTACGAACTACAAGTTTGTCTCTTCCAGGGTCAGTTTTATTTCTAACCCAGCAAACAAATATTATTTTCCTGAAAGACAATTTTAACAAAAAAGTGTAAATCTTTGTATCGTACTTTCCATAAAGTTAAAAAAAACCAGAAAAATTGAAATCAAGTTTTTAAATTTTTATTAATATATTTTTTATTAATATAAAACATAAAGAAAACACACAATGCCGGAAGGTTTAAACTATAAACATTATAAATATAATAATATATATAAACATTAACTCTTAAAAAAATATTAACTCTTAAAATATTTCGCAGAATTTTTGTTGATCGCTTAATCCATATCCTTTGTTAAATTACACAGAAAAAAGCATTATTATGTCCTTCTCATCTCATAAAGCATGCAGTAAAGTTTACAAGTGCCGAAAATGTGATCAAATGGAAAAAATTATTTTCTTTAATTTACGGTTTTCTCTATGTATGAAGCGAATATTTTTGTAATGAAATTAAATAATTGTAAATGAACATAAAATGCAGAAGCAAATTGACTGAAATCATTTGATGTTATTTTATTATTAAGAAAATTAAAAATATTTTTAAACAACGGTCATTTTCTATTATATTAATTAATTTTCAAAATAAAATCTTTATTTCGTGCTACTTTCTTTTATCCTGATTAATTGTTTAAATTACCGATAATGATTATTGAGGGTCAAGGCACGTCTCGATGGCCATTTCGTTACCGCTTACTTAACTCTTCAGGAAACTTCTGACAAACATTTTAAATTAACTAAAAATTTTTGTCCAAACAATAAAGCAAAGACAAAAATCAAAGTTTAAGCAAAAACAACAATAACCAACAGTAATTCTATTTTTCTTTCTCTACTGTATACGGCTGACTTTTTTCGGCTCTTTTATACAGTTGAAAGAGGATGAAAAAAAGTATCACAAAAAACTACGATAATTAATTTATATGCACGGGCACTTTGCAAAATAGAAAATAGCACGAAAAAAGAATTTATTTTGAAAATTAATAATATTTTTAATTAATCAGTATAAGATCTGAGTTTAATACTTGTATAAAGATTTGAATAACTTTTTCAAAGTTTTGTATCGAAATGTTGGTTTTAATTATTTGCAGCTGTAATAAGATCAACTAGAAAATAGCCATTAAGATTAAAAAATAAGAAGAAAAAGTGCGTATAAATCTCTACTAAAATTGCTTGATCGAAAGTTGTCTAAACATTAATAGGGCAAACATTTTCTATAATATATACAGGAATATCACGAATTCTGATCGGAATGGTTTTGATTCCGTATTAACAATTCCGATCGATTTTGTTTTACCTTCTTCAAATTCCGATCGATTATGCTTATTTCTAAAAAATGATTAATCTGCACCTTTTTATTTAAATGTGGCAATATTGCGCGCACCAAAGTAAACAACAAGGCTAATCTAATTGAGGACACATAATAAACGTAAATTTAAAGACCGCAAATAACGAGATTTGAAAGAATCTAAATTCCACTTTGAAATGTAAAAGTGGTTTTATTCCGAAAAAAATTTTCGATTTTCGTTTTCTGAAGAACGAATTTTCGATATTAAAACCACTTTTGATCGGAATTGAGTTCTGTGACATGCCTGATATATTAATAATTAATTTTATTTTCTATTTTTTTAATTTTCGAAGCACTAGGTCAGTATATAAATAAAAATATGTTGAATTATTTTCTATTTTATTAAGCTTTGGGTCCTTATATTTTTTTATTAATATTATATTTCAATATATATTAATTTTGTTTCCTGAAGAAGGTACGCAGAAAGTACCGAAATATTGAAATATAATATTAATAAAAAAATATGAGGACCCAAGGCTTAATAAAATAGAAAATAATTTAATAAAAAAGGGTCAAATAATCATTATTAAACTAAAAATATGTTGTGTATTATTTTTTTTTATATATTTTTCAATATTTCGCCACACCGTTGGGTGGCATCTTCAGGAAACATAAAAAAATAATAAACACTATATTTTTATTTATAAACTGCCCTAGTGCTTACAAAATTATAAAAGAAAATCATTTTTTATAATTATTTTACTTAAATATTTTAGTGAACATCTTTTCAACATTAAACTTACTACTAACTGGGTAACATTTTAATGTCTTTTTCTGTTGTTGTTGTTATTGTAATCAAACTTCTGAATGTTTTGTACGCAACCCTTAAATTAATTAATTTAATTAATTAATTTAATTAATTAATTAAAATTAAAAATATTTTTAAACATTTCGATGGCCATTTCGTTAACGCTTACTTAACTCTTCAGGAAACTTCTGACAAACATTTTAAATAAACTAAAAATTTTTATCCAAATAATAAAGCAAAGACAAAAATCAAAGTTTAAGCAAAAACAACAATAACCAAAATGTTGGTTATTGAATTCTATTTTTCTTTCTCCACTGTATACGGCTGACTTTTTTTTTGGCTCTCTTATATAGTTGAAAGAGGATGAAAAATGAAATATCACTAAAAACTACGATAATTTTTTTATATGCACGGGAACTTTGCAAAATAGAAAATAGCACGAAAAAACGATTTTAATTTGAAAATTAATGAGTTTAATACTTGTATAAAGATTTGTTGGTTTTAATTATTTGCAGCTGTAATTTGATCAACAAGCAATTAGCCATTAACATTAGAAAAAAAGAAGAAAAAGTATCTAAGCATTAATACGCCAAACATTTTTTATAATAATATACGAGTATATAATTGTTTATTTGACCTTTATAATTAATTTTCTTTTTTATTTTTTTTTTAATTTTTAAGCACTAAGTCAGTTTAAAAATAAAAATATATTGTGTATTAATTTTTATATATTATTTCAATATTTCGTCACACCGTTGTGTGGCATCTTCAGGAAAGAAAAAAAAAACTAAAATAAAAAAAATATGTTTTAAAAAATATATTTTTATTTATAAAATATTTTTATTTATAAGGTGACCTAGTGCTTAAAAAATTAGAAAAGAATAAATAATTATTTTACTTAAATATTTTAGAGTACATCTTTTCAACATTAACCTTACTACTAACTGGGTGACAATTTAATGTCTTTTTCTGTTGTTTTTGTTATTGTAATCAAACTTCTGAATGTTTTGTACGCAACCCTTGAGGCATTCAATGTTCTACACCTTTGGCTTTTGCCTAAAAACAAACAGAACCACTTTGTAGAACATGCAACTTACAAAAGTTTACAAAATTAAATCATGGTTGAGTGCCTATCATACGTACACGAACAGGTCAAAATAAAATATATAAAAAAAAAAAAATTCAAAAAAATACTGAAGATATTAACTTTACACTCAAAGAAAAAAACGAAAGCCAAAATCCAAAAAAAAAATAAAACAAAAAAAAAAAAAACAGAAAAACTACTATATGTAGTTTTTTTTAATTGCAACTTCTTACTTATAACAATAACAATAACAAAATTCGTAATATAGGCAGGGATCTGCATAAAGAGAGTATTCTACTAATAGGAAATTATTAAAATGTTTTTCAACATGTAATATATGAATAAAAAATGTTAAATAATGTAATTAAATTAATAATCAAATCAATCTCATAGATTTTATATAAGTTCCAGTTCCTCACTTTAAATTCTTACATCTGGTCTATCAAAGTTATTTGAACCTTCTTAACAATGCAGAGAAAGAGAGAGATTGCACGATCGAGCAAGTGATATTTTGTGGCGAATATGATGTTTTAATTTAATTTTAAAAATCGCTTTATATTTTTCATATTGATTCTTTAAGACTTTTTTTTAAACCCAAATTAAATATGAAATTTCTTGTATTAAAAAACAGAAATCCGAGTTGCGGCAATTATCGCATGTAGTTAACTACCAACCAATTTTGTATTATGTACAATATTAAAGACCGTCCCTGGTTTGTATGTGTATATGATTTAGTCATCAAAATATCAATCAATTTCCTTAACAACAATTCAAAACTTTTTCCCACTTTAGTTTAAAGATTTTTCTATTTCATAGTTTAGTTTTTTTTTTCCATGTTAAAGTTAAACAAACACTCAAAACATACAACCCAGTTTTTATTAAGTAGATTTAGTTGGTTCGAACTTGTACTCATACTAAACGTTTACGTACAGTTACAGTTAGTTTTTACAAGTCGTTATTAGTTAAAGTAATTTAGTCAAGTAATAACAAACTTTTGTGGTAAACCAACTTCCAGGTTTTGTGATGATACTTTAAATCATACGAAAATATGCATGATTCACAGAATGAATGCAAAAAAAAAATTTTTCTGTACGAGTCTCTCTAAAGTATTGATTTATACATTTTGTTGTTGAATATCTTTTTTTTTAATTTTAAAAATACTGCATTTCCTTTTTATTTAGATTACAGATAAAAGAAATTTATTGTGGTCAATATTTATATGTTGGGTTGCTTAGTTTAGTTTCTACTCGTTGCAGCATGCAACTCTGATGCAGTTCAGACCTAAAGATAAATTGATTTGCACTTGTGCTGCTAATAAAAATTCATTAAGATTGAAAATTTTTCAGGAAACTTAGAGCAATGAATAAAATTGTAAAAAGTCCTTCAATAGGATTCTAATAGTATAACTATCCTTAATATACAGAGCAAGAAGGAGTTAACAACAATTAAGAAAACATTTTTCTACTTTAAACAATTGTGTAAGACTTTCAACTCATTATTTTGTATTTCTCAATTCGAAAATAATAAATATTTAAATGTAAAAGTTTATTGCCACTTTAAAGTTTTTATAACAAAAACAATATTCATTTAGGTTGCTAAACTTTTTATGCCTTTCGGCTACGAAAACTTATTTTTGCAATTAGAACTAACAAAAGAATCAACTTCAGCATCAACGACATTTGCAACTGCCACACAACATGCTGCTCTAGTATTGAAATGTAAAACTTTCAATATTTTATGTTCTTCGTCTTATTAAAAGAGAATGAAAAAATATAGAAATATTTATGTTTAAATAAACATTAAATACTAATTGCTAATGACTTTTCCTTCTAATTTTTGTTTCAGTTTGGGTTTTAGCAGGTGGTGGCAATGCAAAATTATAGTTTCTTGCTAAAGAGAAAAATTTGAAAAAAAATTTTATGACACAATTATTAATAAGAATTTACGTAAATTTTAAGTTACTTAAAGTTTTATTATTGAAATGCAATTACACTGCAGGAATAATTAATTTTATAATATTAAGATTTTATCGATTTTATGTTACTTGGCAATAATTTTGTATATTTAATTTGTTGCGATCGAAAAATAGTTGCTGAGTTTCAACCACAAACTTTTGATTTTATTTCTTTAAATGAGTTATAATTATTTATAAAACTGTATAATGGGAATAGATAATTTTTCTAACTTTCACATTAAATATTATATAATTTCAATAAAAATTTTACCAGAAAAAATTTTTAGAAAAGGTAATCGAGTGTGGAATTAATTATTTTTGATGGAACGACTTCTCAACTAGATTACCAACCTAATGATTTTTATCAAGGCATGGGACTTCTATAATCAATTACTGAGAATTGATTACATTAATTATTGCAGGCAATAATGATGATCATTGGTTACGTACCAAGATATTCTCATTTAACTTAAGGGACTAACTTAATTACTACTTACATTGCGAACTAACGTTTTGTAAGCGAGAAACAGAATATGGCAACCACCAAAGTAAGTCATTATGTGGCAAGTACTTTTTTAGGTAATGCCTAATTTTTAGCTGCGTTAAAATTGTTTCATTTTGAGATATTTTTGGATTTATCGTGTTACAATTTTAGTCTTAGTGTTTTTTAAGTGCTTTGTACCCTTCACTGTAGGTACAAAGGTTTGACATTCCGTTTGCAATTGCTACAATATTCATTTCTAACTTTTGTAAATTGTATACATATATTTTGGATCCTTGTATATAGGGAAATCAATTAAGCGTTGCTGCTCTGTCCGTAACAGGATTGAAATAAATACTGCCAAGACTCCAAAAGAGTGATACCAACCAATTTATTAGTTATAGTTTCGAAAGATTTGGTATTAAAATTCACAATCACCATTTTTCAAAAATTGCACAAATAAAAAAAATTTTCCAAAAAACTGAAATTGGAAAAAATCTTAAAAAACTGAAAATTCAAAACGAAGGAAAGAAAGTTCGTTAAAAAAATATCACAACAAAAACCTTTGCACCAAAAACATTAAATTTGTAGAACATCGTAAATAAAAAACCGCTATTCAAACACAGCAGTTTTAAAAATACTAGAAAGAGTATATTTTACTCCTTTTTTTCAGGCTTGAAAAAAGATCAATGTGTAAATAATTTGAAAAGTAAAGCTCTGAATAGGAAATTTAGTTTGCTCTATGAGTGTTGTGGCTTTATAACTCACGAACGGTCAAACCGAATTCGATTAAATTCGATTATAGTTCGTTCGTATGGTCGTGCGGATGGTTTATCTGAAGTTTGCATAAAATCGGTCAACGCGTTCGCGATTGTTTGCTTGTGCGTGCGTCAACGGTGGCTAAACAGCGCAAGTAATTTTAATCAAATTTGACACACAGGTAGATATTTGCCCTCATGGTAAAAGAGTGGGTAGAAAGGCTCAAAAATTAAACCCAAGCAATTCTGGGAACCATAAGCTAGTTCTAAATAAAGTATAATTTTATTTTAACAAGAAGGAAATTATTAAGACGAACCAAAATTAATCCTTATTAACAAACAATGATGAAAAAAAACAACAAATAAACTATGAAATTAATAGCCATAATAAGATAATAAAATTTATTTAAAAAAGAAACCTTTAAGTTGTATGACAGTCGAAGTATAAATAAATAAATAAATCCAATTGATCTTCTGTATGATAAAATATGTATGATAACAATTTCATAAAATTTTTGATTATTTGTTACATAAAAAATATATATTGTTAATGTCGGCATGTTTATTGGTTGATTCATTTTACGTTTGTTTTTTTTTTTTACCACAATTCACCAGAATTAGAGACGGTCGCATGGCTGTCATATTTAATAATGTCCTTGAATTTGTTGTCATATTTAATGCTAAAAGTTTTATATTTGTTGATAAAAGTTTTTCCACTTTCTTTTCTGGTTTTGTGTAAATAACTTCTAGTTCTGGGGACTTTTAAATGGGGATTTATAACGAACAAGTTATTTTATTGTTACTTTTTAACAAATGACTGCAATCAAAACAGATTTTATTGCTGTATTGCTTCACAATAACAAGTAGTAAAAATCACATGAAAACAAATTAATAGAAAACTTTTTTGTTGTGCATTAATTTGAGTTCTTTTATAATTTATTTTATGATTCCTTTTTTTCTCCTTTTTATCATTATTTTTATTTGTACAAATAGTAATCACCTCGTCTGGAAGATTTTTTGACAAAGTAACTTTACTTCTGTTTGAATATTTTTTGCGTTAATAGTCATGAAGGAATAGGAGGAAAGTTTTTACGTTTCAAATTTTCTGCAAACTTTTTTGATATTGTCATGTTTTCTTAAGAAATTACTTTTTGGTTGAGAAACGTCATCAACACACTTCGTATTTATTTATGTATTTTTTACTAAGAATCCTTAAAGTCGCTGGTGAAATTTTCTATAAATAAATTGGAAAAATTTAATTTACATTTTCAATAATCTGTAATTTATAAATAGAGTGTAAAGAAAAGTAATCTGAAATGCAATGTATGAAACAATTTCGTTGTGTAACGAAACAATAATATAATAATTAATAAACTGTTTTGATAATTTTACCTCTGTCAAAACAGCAAATTATAAAATTCTTAAAGCATAACAAAAGACAATTCTAAAAGTCAGTATTTTAAATTATTTGAATATTTTTGAATAACTTCCAAGCAGTACATATAAGTTTAATTTTTATTGTCCGTTTTTATAATACGTTTTATGATAAACTTGTGTGTGAAGAATAAGCGAATGAACAAAAACGTTTGCATGGCATTTTATATGTGAAAGTGGAGGATGTGCATGGGAATCGAGATCATTGTTTCTAATGTTAAAATTTTGCAATTTTGTTTTTATCGTGGCTACATGTTGCACACATGTTGCAAGCAGTAAAATTGAACAGTTTTTAGAATGGTGTTTTACTTCTAGAAAGTTTTTTATTTGTGAAAGGATAAAGTTGCTTTGTGTGCATTTATGAAAGTATGAACTAAAATGATAAAAACTTAAAACAACAACAAAAAACCATACAATAAAATTTTGTTTGATATGCACATAAGTACGCAATTTAGCATGAATATAAAAAATAATAGATGTATAAAAAATAAAACGCGTTACCAAAGATAGTTTTAATGTCAAGAAATATCTTAAGAGAAAAACACAAACTGCACCACTTTATAGCTACTTATAAAACAATAAAGGTATTTTGTCTATTTCAATTGATAACATTAAAAAATGTACAGCAAAAAAAGGCAATGGATGTGTATAAAACAAAAGAATAAAAATATATATTTTTTATCATATTAAGATAAGGTTTAAAAAAAAAACTTATTTAAGTTATTTTTTGTAGAGTATTTGCACACGTAGAATATTGTTTCGTTATTCCATTTTAAACGTTTTGATTCTTTTGATTGCAAGTACCAGAACGTGAATTTATATTTTTGTTTTTGTAAAGTACTTTGTTTATCCTTTTTTTTTCTAATAATCTGTTTTTTGCTATACTTGTTCCTTCGAACGTTATATTAGCAAAACTATAAACTTTAAAGGACTTACTTATCTATCCACAATACAATGCTTTTTTACTCCGGTGGGACTAAAACTAATCAGTACTTCGTTCAGCAAATAAGCGCCTTTTAACAGCACTATACGCTTTGCATTTCGTGAGATCCGAACTCAGGATCTGAGTAACTTAACAGGTTATTTTTAAGCAACGATTTTAAATCTGCCACACACTGTTGTTATATAGTTACTTCCCTGGCCAAGGCTGCCTCTTGAATCAACCATCTTAACTATTATTCTGTTCAAAAGTTGGGACAATCACCAAATGTTTATATACATATACATTCATAGAATTTTCTGTAGCAAAAATGCTAAAAAATCCCCTTTGGAACAGTATAATGCAGAGTATAAAATTTTTCATTTTTAAGCATTTAATTGTTAACATTTATGATATTTTTCATAAACGAGATTTTTACGATTTTTTTTTCATAAATGAAAAAACCAAAATATTTTCTCTCTCACATTTATTAAAAAAGCAACAAAACCTAAAATGTCTCACTAATAAGTGAGAGAGCATTTCAGTACTCTACACTATAGGAAACTTTACCCATTTTTTGGCCAAAATTAAAATCAAAATTTTTGCTAAGTGTATTTTTTTTTTGCTTTAATATAAAAACATAATATAAAAACACAATAACAAAGAAAACATCTTTGTTTAAATTTTTCGAAAGAACTGACTGACTGTTACTTTAGCCCATGTTTTGCTTGCGATGTGTAAATTAGTTATCAAAAAACGATTGAGTGTATTGAATTTTGTGAAAGTTTGTTATAAAAAATTTCATAAAAATAATTTATAATTTGCAAAAACTAAATAATGGAAAATAATGTCGAAGGTGAGTACTTTAATGATATATAGTGAAATGTTGGTAAAGTCATCTATTAGATCGATTAAATTGGAAAAATTAAAGTGACCTTAAGATGAACTTATGAAATTGCGAATTGGAGTTTTATTTAGACTTCCAAATAAATGCTAGCACATGCTAGCCATAAAACCATAATATATCTCTAGGACAATCAATTACCTTCCTAATTTAATAAACTTTAACTGCGGATAGCTGCAAAATTTTTTTAAAAAAGCATTTATCCTGCTGACTACTGCGGGTCAAGAAAATTTTTTTCAAATATGAATATGAAATGGCATAAAAGTTGTAGGAGTTTCAAAGTTTTTTAAACTCAGCATGCTGTTTGGCCTAAAGGTAATACTACGATATGAAAACCTGAAACGCAGTCTGCCTTCATTAAATTGAAGCCTGGATGGCTGGTAAGCTAAATTTCTACTGCTAATTTTAAAAGATAGAGTACACTCGAAAAAATTTTTTGTAAAAGACATTTTAGAACACCAGAGAGTATATTTAAGATCTAAAAGGTCATGGATACAGAAACCTATAACCCTGGAAACCCCTTAGGAACTAGTTCTTAGTTAATTTTTTAGTTAACTTTACTAACGTTTTTTTAAGGGTACGCAAAACTGTAAGCATCCGTCCCTCCATCTTAATACTCTTCCAAAAGACATGTAAAAAGAAATCATTCAAATAGGTCCTGCCGTTTGGCTGTAATTAATTTTGGCCAAAAAAGGGGTAAAATTTCTTATGGTACTCTGGATTATTGAATCTTTTAATCCCGAGGGCGTATACGTTATATTAATTTCATTGTAAACGGAACTTATACGTAGAAGTTTTTGTACAAGTGATAATTTAATCTACATATTTAACAAATAATTAGATGCAAGTTCAAAATAAAAAAGTGTTTTTTTTCGCATGTTTCCATTTGGAAAAAAATTTTTATATAGAAACTATTTCTCTGTTAAAAAAGTACTGTTTAAATAAAAGGATCATGAAGAGACCTTAGGAATTTATGAATAATAACATCATTTTTTCTTATAAAATACTATATCATATTTTTCTCAAAATTTTTTTATGTAATTAATTTTATCAATTGAAATTTAGTTAAATATTTGTTGACTTACTGATTCTAAACTGATATTAAATTTTAAATTAAGATTTACTTTAATTTTACATTAAATACTGAACAATAAATTATAGTTTATCACCTCATTTGAAACAGTAGTAGAAATATTTGGGAAAAAAATAATAAATTGCTATTATGTGTTTTAGAAGTTGATGAATACTCCTGTCGATTGAAAGTACCTTTCCAAATACGACACTTTTAGGCACATATTTTTAAGAATGTTTCCTTTTATAGACTTTTTAAATGTGTTTCTAGCAGAACGTAAGATCATTCAGATTCTGTAGAAAATTTTTCCATTACTTACTCGAAAACTCAATTTTAGTTTTTATTTTTAAGGCCTTATTCATAGTCAATTTTTACATTTATTACAGGTTTATAAGACCAATTTTGTATGGAAATTTTGTATTATAAACCTGTTACGAGGGCTGCTCTATATATTTCTGGCCTAACAGTGAAAGTGCGAATATTTATAATCAAAAATGGTTTTATTGTTTTTCAAAGTATTCTCCAGCATGATTTATACACTTGTGCATGCGCTCAAACCAGTTGTCGAAGCACTTTTTCCACTTCGATTTCGACACCTCTAAAACATGGTTTTTGAACACTTCAACAGCTTCTTCTGACGACGAAAATCGATGACCACGCATTTTTTTCTTGATGTGCGGAAACAAGA
The DNA here is from genome assembly GCA_916610165.2 of Gymnosoma rotundatum. Lineage (NCBI taxonomy): Eukaryota > Metazoa > Arthropoda > Insecta > Diptera > Tachinidae > Gymnosoma > Gymnosoma rotundatum. Next base: position 136,894,514 of record OU744338.1, on the reverse strand, counting down.
AGAAGTCATTAGGTGGCAAGTCAGGGCTGTACGGCGGATGACCCATTAATTCGACGTTTTGGCCGGTCAAAAACGCTCTGGTTTGAGCCGATGTGTGAGAGCTCGGGTTGTCATGGTGAACAATGATTCGTCTTCTCTTGTTGGTTTTTCGAATTTCTCCAATGAATTCAGGCATTAAAATTGTAGTGTACCACTCAGAAGTGACCGTCCTACGTTGCTCAAGCGGAACAGTCGCCACATGACCAGTTTTGCCGAAGAAACAGGCGACCATTTGTTTCGAAGTGCTTCTTCCACGAACAACTTTCGTTGGATTTTGCTCGTCTTTGAAGACCCACACGGTCGATTGTTGTTTCGTTTCGGGCTCATACTCATAGATCCATGATTCGTCACCTGTGACGATCTTATAAACGTCTTTTGAAGCACCGCAATCGTATTTTTGCAACATTTCTTTGCACCAATCGACACAAGCCTTTTTTGAGCGACTTTCAAATTATGCGGGATCCAACCAGAACAAACCTTTTTTACGGCCAGGTGTTCATGCAGTATCGAATGTATGCTGGTGGAAGAAATGTCCAAGGATGTCTCTAACTCTCGGTATGTCGTATGTCGATCTTGCATTATGAGTTCACGCACGGCATCAATGTTCTCTGGCACAACAGCCGTTTTTGGACGACCTTCACGGAATTCGTTTTTGAGCGAGCTTCGGCCACGATTAAATTCATTATACCAATTTTTCACAGTGCTATAGGATGGTGCTTCAACGCCATACAGAGATTTAAGTTCATCAATGCACTCTTGTCATCACGACAATCCACTTCGGAAGTTGTGAAAAATGATGGCACGAAAATGTTCTCGAGTTAATTCCATTTTTTTCTATATTAATTTTTTCAAGTCACTGTAAACAACACAAATAATGGTCGTACGTCAAAACGTTTTGAGTACGATTATGCTTAAAAATGACAAACTTTCCAATGGAAATGTCAGATTGCACTTGGCAGCACTCAGTGTTGCCAGGCCAGAAATATATATAGCAGCCCTCGTATAAAAATAAAAATCTATTATTTATAAGGCCTTTAGTCTTTGCATTTTTTAATTTCAACACTGTGTAATAGATCCTCCTTTCCCTACCCAAAGTTGTTTTGTTTCTTAACAGGAAATTAAAAATTTACTGTTTGTTGTAAAACTTTTATTACATTGAATATAAGTACTTCATTTCTTTGTTAGTTTGGTCTTCAATTTGATTAGTAAATAGGAATTGAAAAATATAAATTTTAAATTTTGTTTAATTAATTTAACAACAGAAACTCTTTTGTTATTGCCTAAACAACGACACTACTATACATCCTATTCCTTCGTAATACTCTTTGGACTAAAAAATCATTGTGGATAATATTTGCAAATCTTTGTTGATTGTTGGACTTCATGTTTTTGTATCATCTAATAACTATTTTTATTATAGATTAAATCAATATTTGCCTTTTCTCTCAGGTAAAGTTAAATTATCTCATGTATAGTTTTAATTGAAAATTCCAAAGAAAGATATTAAAAAAAACTTTAAAACAGTTTTGCAAATAAAATAGACAAACTAATTTTGATAATAAAAATTAAATGCTAATTAGTCTTGTTAAAAAAAGCAAAAGATATAACATCTTTCGTCTTTTCTATGGGCATTCGTTCACAATTTAAACAGAAAAAAACTCGGCAATTTGAATAAATTAATAATGAAGCAAATTATAGCGATAATTTTAAACAAATAATAATTATATGCCTCGTTGGTTCTTAAAAGGAAATAAAACAAATTAATTGTTTTTTTACAGAAAATAATTCTAAAGACGAAAATTAAAAGCATACAATTTATGTTTGATATTCTCTTGAGAAAAATACACAATTTTCTTTTTGCCAAAATATTAATTGGCTGCCAATACGCTCCATATGCAGCATGTAATCAAAGAAAAAATATTCTTGTGAAAAAAAAACTCTAATAACAGCAAATTGTTAAATTGTGTTTCTTTTTTATATAAAAAATAAAGTTCTTTTACTTAGATTTACAAGAACAACTTTCTGATGAATACTTATTTCTAAAGAAATGTAACTGAGGTAAAAAATTAAGCCACAAAGACTTATTCATTCACATGCTCACATACCCACATAAATATCGGCACACAAGAATAGCTTGAAAAGAATCGACAGTAGCAGCGATAAAACTTTTGATGTAACAATTTGTAATTCAGGTAGATAATGAAACGAAAGTAAATTTTTTTATATAAACTTCAAGGCATACAGCCATACAAACGTTTCTAAAAACCTACAAATTCCCAGCAGTACGAGTAGTGAAATATCTTACAACAAATTGACAAATTAATTCAAGTTACAAAAACTGCTTAAAACTTGCAACAATTTTGAATGTTGAATTAAAACGGAGCATTGCAGTTGCAAATAGGAATTTTATTAATATTGTTTTATCTAAGACTACAGGGTGTATTTAAACGTAGATTTCAATAGAAATGTATACGTTGATACACATACTTTAAGTTGTGTTGTGCAAGTTTTTTGATTTTTTTGTTATTTAGTAGTTTTTTTTATACATGTCGATATATTTGGTTGGGTTTAAGACTTTATTTTAATGCATAATTGTAATTAATATTAAAGTTCTTAGTTCAATTTATATACAAAGAGCTTGCATTTTATGCTTCAAAATCAATCAATTTTATAAGGGTTATAATAAATGAATAAATTTATTTCGGCTTAAGTTCATGTTTATTTTAATTTTGAGATTTTAAGAGAAGAGAAAGAAAGAATATTATTATTTACAAATTTTTGTGTAATGAATTAAAGAAATCACAAGAACTGAACGCAATAGAAAGCAAGACTGCATTCTCTGGATCGCTACATGCATTATAAAAATTCTCCTTATCGATCTAATAACTAATAATGCTACCAATAATGCAGGGAATAATCATTAAATTTTTTATTTGTTATAATACTAAAATAGTTTGACTAATAATTTCTACAAATATTTAATATTAATTTTTTTATTAAATTAGGAGTTGAACTGTAGATATTTTAAATGAATGGAATTTTATTTTTGGCTTGAGTTCATTTTTTTAATTTTTTAAAACGTTTTTTTTTTAGAACGAAAAATTTTTTTAAAACATCCGTATGCATTTGTAAAATATTTTTTCTTTCTAAAAAAAGGATTTTCTAAGGCACATTAATTTTACAGGTAATAATAGTTCTAAAACAACTACAACAATAAGTAAACAGCATGTATTTTGTTTTTCTAAAATATATTTTCAGTTGTCAAATCAACTGACGCACAGTTGTTTGAAAACGATTTTTTTTTTGTACAAAATTCGGTATCTTATGAACCACTCAATATATCTCCACGAAATTTTGCAGAGGCAGGGCAGAGGTGTTTCTCAGTGAATCTACGGACGGTCAGGCTCTTAGGTGAAGGAGGGCTTCTGGGTAGGGCCCTAAATTTAGGTAACTCGGATATATAATTTTTTTAAATTGTCATAAAAAGTTTATTTTTAACTCTGAATTGAGAAAATGTAAAAAATATCGTTATTTAATGATTTTCCGCAAAAATTTGGATTTTTTTAGCTAATGTAATTAAAATTTACTTCAGTAGTAGCAAATTTGTTTAAAAAATTTTAAAGACAAACTATAGCAAATGCGAATAAAAGCAAAATTAGGTCAACAATTATAACGGTTCCCCCTTCAGCCCTTTCCAACATTACGAATTTTAGAACGAAATTTTGAAATTATTTTAAAGGTTAACGGTAAGTCTCCAAATTTTGGCTACATACTCCAAAAAGGATTTGACAGCCCCGTGATTTATTAAAGCCTATTTTGTAAAAAAAAATTTTTTTATGGCATTTTCCCATTTTCGGGAATTTATATGTTAAAAAAAAATTATTTTTATTTCACTATTTGATAAAAACTCCTTTAGCTATATTACTTTAAAATTTTGTAGAAATATCCCTATGCGTTCTGATATTTAATTTGTCAAATAACCAATTTAACATTAATTGTTCAGATTTTGAAAATGTAGCGCAAAAAAATGAATACAATATTATTAATCTAGATGTCATACGCTTTCCTTTAATGCTTATTTTTTTATATGTGGGATGGCCGTAGTAACGAAAATGACTGACAAATAATTGGGTAATCATATTTGTACAACACTAATTATTGATCCTCTTTTACAATTCATCCATTGTTCGCTAAAGCAAGAATGAATAAAAAAAAGAGGACAATAACTATGAGAGACGGTGGTTGCATTTAATGGGGGAGAGTTGTTAAGTGACGGTGTTAAGAAAAAGACGTTCGCCGGTGAAGTGCACATGAGTTGTTTGGAATAAGTGTTAAATGAAATAAGTTAAATAAATAAATAATAAATGAATTAAAATAAATTGACAAAAAACAAATAAAATAAACAACTAACTAATCTAATTTGGCTGAACAAAAAGGTAAGAACCCTACATATATGTAAAAACCAAAAATGTGTATAAACTCATTTTGTACCAAATTTCTTGGTTTTAACATATAAAACGAGCAAACGAAATCATAAGGAGGCAAGGCCTAAAATTTTTAAATAAAATCCAAAATTTTAAATATGTAAATTTCCTCAAAACCACTGTATGAAAAAAAATTTGTGGGCAAAAAATAACTATAAACAAAATTTGACGTCTGAAAACATAAACAAGAAAGTCTGACTGATCTACTGCCACTACCTAGTATATTAATTTGCCCTGGGTTTTTCGAAATCAAAAAGAAAATGAACTTAAGCCAAAAATTATATTCAATTAATTCATTTATGATATCTACAGTTCAACTCCTAAAATGCATGGCACAGTATGTACGTACATTCAAGTTTATCTCATAACAATTAATATTATACTGAAATAGCATCTATAATGTTGTGAGAAAACAAGAAAGAATGACTAAAAATAAATAAATAAAATTGCATTCGTGACCGAAGGTAGTAATAAAGCAAAAAAAAAAAAAAAAAAAATGCAAATGTACAAGACGATCGCTAAAAACAAGGATTTTTAGAAATTAAAAAAATGAGCTTAAGCCAAAAATCAAATTCAATTCGATTATAATTCTTATTGTAATCATGAAACTTGTGAATGCAAATAAATTTGAAAATCGAACTTATTAACTTTATTCCATAATCTAGAGATCTATAATCTTTTAAGAAAATTTAGATCTATAATCTTTTAAAAAATATACATCAACTTAATTTTAAAAACAGAATTCAAACAAAAATTATTGCAAATATTTTTTTATAAATATCTTCATTAAGCTCTTATGAGGTTAAATAATGTACTGTAAAAATATTGTGAATGTTGTAGCAAATGTTAACATAGAAATAACAAACAAAATTAATATAACTAAGGTAGAACCCAACGACTTGACACACAAACAATAGGTTGAACTAAATTGTTCAATTTCTTTTAATTAAATAAAAATTTATTATAACTGATTGTTGAAAGAAAAAGTTTTTTTCTAACGCCATTTCGCTGCATTCTCAACTTTTTCATAAAAGTTGCTAAATGAAGTGACCCTAGAAGCTATTTAATACGTTAGTGAATTTAGACAATATAATAAAAAAAAATATATATAAACAAATTTCGTAAGAAAATAAATTATTAAAATTACCATCAGAGAACTTGTAAAATTAGTTCATTCTTGTTATAAGCTCAACTTATTCTATGATTCGCTTCGTTTAGCTCTTATTGCAAAGATTATGATTTTATTTTAATTTAAGTTTTTCCAAAACTGTTTCATATTTAAGCAGCAGTTTTCTGTTCCTGCATGAAGGCAAAGTGGAAGTAGAAACCGTTTGAAGCCATTCCAGTTAGAAGAACGGGTAAAAGTAAAGTTGGCTGGTAGCTGTAGTAGTTGTTGTATGTCCATAAACTATTTAAATAGCTTATAATTATTTAAAAGCGTGCATTAATTAAAGTTTGCTTAACTAAAGAAGAAAAAAAAAATAAATAAATAAAGAAAAAAAGTTGGCCATTTGGTTGTTTTTATTTTGTTGCAACTATTTTTTTTTCTTTCTTTAACTCTTTTACTACAAATTCAAAGTTTGCCAGCGGCCTCCTTCCAATGTCCTACTTAAAATAATAAATATATTCTCATTTATTTCTTTTAGTTTGTATATACGACTGGGTACTGGTACTATTATTCTAAAGTACCTTTTCATGCTGTTTCATTAATAATGAATATTTTCATACATTTTCATTTTACTTTTGCTTTTTTTTTTTGCTTTTTCTTCCTTTCTTGTTCATAATGCCATAAAAATGAGTTAAGTGCAAAAATGTTTAAAAAAAAGAACTAAACAACAACTCGCGATAACTAAAAATGGAAGCACAAGAGTAAAGATTAATATGAAGTTAAAAGGAATAAAGTCTATATCGCTAAAGTAAAAAGGTGATGGGTTAAATGCCAAGTTAAGTTTTATTAATATTTTCATTAGCAAATTAGTTTGTTTTATCGAAAAGTGAAAGAAGATTTCAGTATTGCGCTACTTTTCAAAAAATTCAAAATCATTTTCTAACGCAGGCTTTTAAAGTCTCAGGTAATAAAGTAACACTATGTGTTTTAAACATACATTCTTTTGTATTCGAGGGTGGATTCAGAAAGTAAACGAATTTTAATAGAAAAAAAATTATTTAATAGAGTTTTGGGCAGCAGTAACTTACTTTTCGATCGATTTAAGATATTTTTTTTTTATTAGTAATTTTCCGGTTGAAGCCAAACCTCCTCACGTCAAGCAATAACACTGGAATTTTTACTGAGAAAATGCGACATATAGCGTTAGTTTGTATCACAATTCAACAATTTGTTTTTTACAAGATTAGGTTTCTGCAAACTTATCGGCATTTACATATCTTAAACAGAATGAGCCCTAAAGACTTTTTTATTTATTTTAACTATTTCCAATACATATAAAATATTTACAATAATTACGTTTTTCGAGATCTTACTTAATTAAGTATCGCAACAAATATAAACTTAATTTATTGTGTAAAAATATCTATAATTTAGTATTTACATTAACGCAATGTTAGGAAAAAAAGATAGGGAAAAACTTAGTAAAGATTTAAAGAATAAATTCTGAATTAATCCTTCATTGCTGAAGTTGAAGAAAAAAATTAATATTACGAATTCCTTATTATATCATAATTTGAAGCTATATTTCGAACTTTAAATCTTTGTGTTAAATTAGATATTACTGATTTAAGCAAATCTTGTTGAAAATTTTGATGCAGTCTACTTGTTGAGTATCTTCGGGGTAAATTAAAAATGATTTTTAAATTTTTATTCTGGATTAATTGCAACTTCTTTGGATAGGTCTTGGCACATCTATTTAACCAAATTTGGCACCCATATGTCATAATAGGCCGTATGCACATTTTATACAGTAATATTTTGTTTTTATAATTCAAAGTTGATTTTCGATTTAATAATGGGAAAAGGGCTCTTCCACATTTAATTGCCTTTTCACAGGTTCTTAGAACATTGTGTTTGAAAGCCAGTTTTTTATCTAATTCAATTCCAAGATATTTAATGGTATCAAGGAGAGGAATTTCAAATCCTTTCACAGATAGTAGTATTGAGGGTATTCTTTTCGGTGATTTATTAAAGCGAAATATTATTGATTGAGTTTTATTTTCATTTATTTTAATTTTCAATTTTTTAAAATATTTTTGAGCATGTAAAAGACCTTTTTTCATTCTTTTGACTATAGCGTTTGAAACTTTACCTGTTGTTATAATGGCAGTGTCGTCTGCGTACAATGCAACTGATTGAGCTTTGAGTATTTCAAAATCCGATGAATATATTGAGTACAAAACAGGTGATAACACCGAGCTCTGGGGAACTCCCGCAGGGATATTGCGCTGTGTGAAGTATAAATGAGCCCTAAAGACTTAAATAATGCTAATAAAATTAACAATTTAATTTAAAGAATATTAGCTTTTCATAAAGGTGGTTAATGTCCTATTGCCTGAAAAAATACTTATTTAATATTTAAAGAACATTCTGCGTTTTATATTTTGTCGGTAAAGAAAAAACAATTTTCTTCAGCCTTTTCTATTGAAAAATTACCGTATACGATTACAAAATAAATGCTGTAGGGTGCACGAAATTTCTTCGAATACTTTATTGTTTATAACTGTCGCTTCATAGAAACAAAAATCTAATTTTGCATATTTTAGCTTTTGGCACATCATTATTTCTGCCGTTTTTCCACATTTTCTTCATTAAATATTTAAATGGCAATTGGTGCACTTGGCATGACGTCATTTTGTTGCTAAGTTCATGACAAGATACTTAAATCTCTATTTCATTTTATTATTTTTAATGAACGTTTTACAAAAGGGAGCTACAGCAAGAATAGTGTAACACTGTTTAATTATTTAAAAAGTGTTTAAAGTCTATATTAATGATTGTTTAATATTTATGATTCGCTAATAGCAAAATGACAAAAATGTTACAGCACTTGCAAAGACTTTGAATCGTATAACAGTCAATTAGTGCTTGTGGTGGTTGTGTTAACTATAAGATTTTAAATTACATTTGAGAGCAGCTTCTGTTGAATATGTTTATTAATGAATATAAATGAAAACAACTTTCGAAATATTTTTGCTTGGGGTCTACAGAAAATATGCCGAAAAACTTTATAAGTCAAATAGTCAAAAAACTGTTTAATTAAAGCCAAATGTATTCACAACATGTAAAGAAGAAAAATTGGAAAGTTACTCATAAATTACAGTTCCTAATGGAGTATTATTAAAGTAGCCAGATACTTAAGAAGCATGCGACTATTAAATGTTGTTCTTAATGTATCAATAATATCAAACAAATAAAACTAATTTAAGGAAAGATAACAGCTAAAACCCTTAGACACTAAATGTCACTTAAAAAACTTTAGATCTTTTACACAAATCATATTTTAAAAAATGTTGATGATTTATTAAATTAAAATGAAAATTGACATAAATAAGATTTAAAATTTATTTTAAATAAAAGCAAAGTTATTTTTGTAATTTGAAATTATCAAGAATTACAGCCGCAGATATCTATTTCATAATTTCATTTCAAAGTAATTCGTTATTTTGCTTCCAGATATTAATATTTTCTTTAACTTGTCGGACTCCCAAGGGATACTGAAACAGCGTTGGTCTGTATATATTTTTCCTATATTTCATTTTTATTTGTTCTAAAAAAAATTTAATTTTAAATCTTGTCATATAGTAGTGTGACCGAAACAAAAAAAATCCTTTTTATATTTGCTTTTTGTTTTCTTCATATTTTTCTTGTTGTTTTAGCTTTTGTTAGAAAGGGGACAATGCGTATTGGTAGGAACAAAAAATACACAAGAAAAACAAGTGATAAACTTTTGCAGACTTTAACAAATTACTTTGTCACTCTGTGGCTGCTAAATACACGGATGTTTTTAGTAGTTTTATTTTTTGTGTTTTTTTTTTCTTTTGCCAAAATATTAAAGGACAACAGTTGATGTACTTTTTTGGACGCTACAAACCGATTTGTTGGTTTTATTACTAGAAAAATATCAAAAGAGTTTCTTCTTGTTGTTGATGATGATGATGATGCTGATGTTGACTGCAATGATATGATATGTTTTTTAACATGTTTATATTAAAAAGAAAAAATACAATGTATTTTTGTCCTGTGGCTTAAACGAGACAATAAACTTGCAAAATAAAGAAAAACTTGGGCTAAAATTGAGTTTACACTATGCGTTTGTTAAGCAATAATTGTTGCCATTGCTGTTGAGGATGTTGATGTTTTTGTGAATTTTAATAAACAGGCTGTCGTTGTAGCTGTCACTGTCTTCTTTTGTACAATAAACTTGTTGTTGATGGTAGTGTTTTAGCTTTTCTATTTTTTATTCTTCAATCAAAAATATATTAAAAGAACACCAGCTAAATAGCTGTTAGAAAGGTCACACAAAATAAATAAAATGAAAATAGATTGCTGTGGTTTGCTGTACTTGTGGTGAGTGGCAATGCAATTTGCTTGCTAGCAAAAAATCACTCAAGTGTCAAGCTTTAAAGGATATTTTTTCTGTTATGAAGATAGTCATTCTTTAAATTTCTGTTGTTGTTATTGTTAATACGTCACTTATTTAACATTTGTCTATGGTTTTTGTCATTTAAAAATTTTTTTGTGAAAAATTTCGCAGGAAGTATGTGTTACTGCGGATGACTGTCCACAGTTTCTTTTGCGATGTTAATGCTAGTTAGCTGCTAGCAGACTGACAACAGAAAGCAGACTGACAACAGCAAGCAGCAGTACCGTAATAATTATTTAGCATATCATCATCTTTATTGTCTGAGGTCCCAACTATAGTAACAAGAAGCAACAGAAAGGACTTTGTTATATTTTACATTAATATGTCTGCTAATATCTCAAGCTGATGGCTCTTGCAAAAAAATTTATAAAGCAAAAAACAAAAATATAGCAGCCACACAACTACAACCAGCTACAGCTTGAAAAATAAAGGCTTTAAGAGAAAAACAAAACAGAGAAGCGACCACACTATTGACTTGTGTTCATGTTCATTTTGCTGTCGTTGCATATAAATTTTTTTTAATAATAATCTTGACAAAGGATGTTCATAACAACACAACATATTTTAAATAACATCCTGAAAATAATAGCTAGAAGTAGTCACAACATGAAATTAAATTAGATTTTTGTATTTGACGAAGGATCTCATTGAGTGCTGTTAACATCACCGCAACCATCAGTACCTAAAATCCTTCTTAGACAAATACATATAAATATATATTTTGTTTTTCTGTTCTTTACACAAGAACAAAACTTAAATTAATTTTAATTTAAAATTCATTAAATTCATTCAAGTGTAAAGCATACTTCCGCAGAACTTTTGCATTTTATATTATTTATTTCACAAAGTTGCATTTTTTTTTTTTGGTAATATTTGGTGCTTTTAAGAAAGAGCGTAAAAGTGAATTTTATATGTGTAAACATCAGTGAAGAGTGTTAATGTTATTAAGTCTTTATCTACTCAACAGTCCAGCCACTGCTTTGCCATTCTGTATTTATCTATAAAATCATTTAACGGAATCTTTTAAAGACCAGAAATGTCTACTTTACAAATGCACTTCATCACTTTGTACAATATTTTTACTTACTCATGCTCTTATTTGTCTCGTTGTCCTCAGGGCAACTTTTGTCAAAAATAAAGTGTGTGTTTTTTTTTGCAAAAAATAAAAACTTTGCCAAAAAGATAAAGTGAGATAAACAAAATAAATAAGAATTTACGCTTTTAGTCCTTTTGCTGCTTATTTTTTCTTTTTATGGTTCTGTTATCCTTTAACTTTAAGAGCAATATTTACGTATTCATACTTGTGAAAACTAACATACACATCCTTCAATCTATTACTGCTTTTTTGAAAGATACTTTCTTATTTTCAAAATCATAAGCAACAGAGATTTACTATTGACATTTTTCTAAGAAGAAGAATATGTGATATTTCTTCTTCTAGTATGCAGAAGGTATGTGTGTGTGTTTGAAGTTTCAAGTTAGAACATTTGCACAACACTTACATGAATTGTATGAGTTTAGTTACAGAAAGGAGTTCGATAAAAAAAAATACGAAATAATCGTGACCAAAGTGTGTCTTGGGAGCTTAAGTTAATACTTACGGCCTAAAGGGTAAACCAAATTTTCTCAAAGTTATGGAATTGAAGTATTGTTAAAAATATTTATTCGTAAATGAGACGAAGATCGTTAAAAATAGGGGTTTCTTTTATAAAATTTTCCAATATTATTAATAAAAAACTAATTAAACTTCAATAAAATATTGCAATTATGGCGATCAGCATTATTAATTCACTGATATTGATTATTGAGGGTGAAAGCACGGCTCGCTTACTTGGCTTTCTAGAAAACTACTCACAAAAGGTTTATGTAAACTAAAGATTTTTTTCGAAACAATAAAGTAAAGAAAAAAATCAAAGTTTAAGCAAAAACAAAAATAATCAATAAATAATTTTATTTTTCTGTAATTGTTTCATTTCCCACGAGATAAATAGTTTTGGTATTTATAATTAAGTGAAAAATATTTTCTAGCAATCAATAATTTGACTTGAAACTAATCGTTAAGATAGAGCAAGAAAAAGATTTATTTCATTTAAATCTAGTATTTCTCTATTTCCAAAAAAAAAATTGTTTATCTAAGTCTATTTTCAAATTCTTTTAAAGATAAAAGAAGTTTAATACTTCAAATGTTTATGGAACATTAGTTTAAAGATAAAGAGGATCTAAACTCAAAATATAACTCTTAGGGCCATTCTTATAACTTTCCAATAAATTGCTTTGCATTATTAATCATTTACTTGATTTTTTTATCCATTATATATTTATATTTTTATAAATATATATAAAATTGTTGCAAGTGTATTGTGAGTTTATAACTCACAAACGGTCAAACCGAATTCGATTTTAGGGTTTGTTCATATGGACGTGTAGATTGTTTATCTTAAGTTTGTACGAATTCGGTCAACGCGTTCGTGAGTTATGAGCAAAACGCGCATTTACGGCTGCACTGATTCAAGAACTGAGAAATATATTTATTTAGAAGTTCTAAGAAGGTTTGCTTATAAAAGAAGAACAGGACGGGTAAATAGGGAATACGAAAAATACGCCGAATTGATTTAAAAAAAAATTTTAAGAATATTTGAAAGATAAAAAATCCTGATTCATAAGGTCCAATAAGCAGAAGGAAATCTATTATAAACACCACAATAATCAATTAAAAAACTTGCTTGGAAAAGTGGTCGTGGTACGATTATTTCATTGCGGTAGCAAAGCTCCCCGGGAGCAGTTAGTTATTAATAATAATAACGATAATAAATGGAAGTTTTGATAATGCAAACCTATTAACCGGACAGACAAAATCCTATCTTTAACTACCGTCCAGTTGTAATAATGGCCCCTAGCTACGTTAATGTCTTAGCTCAACCCTGATGCAGTTATTCTTATTAAATTTTTTTAAGCAATAGAAAGTGTAAAAGAACTGTTAAAGTAAATAACAGTCTTTAATAGATCTGCCGCAGTTGACATTATTTCTTTGGTGTATAATCTTTGTTTTCACGTGTTGTGTTGTTCATCGTGCAACTGAAGAGCAACCAGTGAAAAATATGTAGAAAGTAGCTTTTCCACCAACATATAAATTGCATTTTTATAATAAAATGTTATCGGTTGTTAGCCTAATAGTAAGCTCCCACTTTGTTTAGTGCGTACAAGAAAGTTGAAATTGGTTTTTATACAGTGCCTGTCGAAGTGGTTATGGTTCATATAATTTTTTTGAGAGCTTAAACTTGCTCATTTATGTCCAAAAAAAGAAAGTAAGTGTTGGATTTAACTGAAAGTCAGATGTAGGCAAGATCACTTTTTAAAATATATTTGCATAATATTCGATATCAAACGAATTTTTTTTTTTAGTTTGATATTACAGTCGATAAAAATTCAACACTAATTCTTTTTCGGTCAGTCAGTAGTGATTAAAAAAGAGTGTTTCCGCCAGTATTTCGATTGTGTCAAGCACTTAAAGTAGGCACTGGCCGATACATCTCGCTACGCCTTTATAAAGGTCAAAATCGCACATATTAAATGAATGGGGTGGATGGGCGCTTTCTACTAAGTACATAATAAATTTCTCCATTGAATTCTATAGCGAAATAATAATAAATAAAATACATTTAGAACCATCGAGCTCAGTAAATTAAATTTAATAAAATTTATAGACATCCTCTTCCTTCAAGACTATCGAGTTATTGGTGTAGATTTTGTGTCAAAATCTTTCACAATCTACTGTTTCATTCATTTATTGGTTTCGAAAATAACATCTTTTGACAAATTATTTATCAAGCGCATATGAGTGAATTCATTTTTTCCAGTTATTATTGTTGCTGATGTTGTTTGATTCTGAACATATACTTTTATCTTCTGAAAAGACAGCAGCACTTGAGCAAATTCATTCACACACATTTGTACATCATAGAGAAATAAACAAGGAAGTCTGTTCATGTTGTCATAGAAAATTTTCAAAATGTTTTTTCAATAGAGATACTCGACACCAGTGACAGCAATATTTGTTTTCCTAAAGAATATTTTAAGTTTTTCATTTTTATTTGCTGATGCGTCCGCTCTTTTGCAAATACAAAATGATAAAATGTGTATGAAAATACCATTTTCCAAAACATAAAAATCTCCAATTGATATGAAAGCGTGTGTGTATGTTCTCAAAAGAAAAAAATATGTTTTCTTTACTTAATTTTATTTTATTTTATTTCATTCATTTTATTTTCTGGATTATCGGAAATATGTATCAGAAGTTCAAGTAGATTGGTATGGCGAGAATAAAGATGCAAAATAAATTTAAAAAATATGTTTTATTTATTTGCATTCTTGAAACTTCTTATAAAACGCTTAAATTTTTTCGATATTTTACATAAATCTCTGCTGTAACTACAACTTACTTTAGTTTATTTATGCAGCATTCATTGCATTTCGTTTATTATGTTCGACTATAAGATGTTGGTGGTCTTTGGTTCCAGCAATCTATTACAGCAACAAGCATCTGCACTATTTTGTGAGTATTTTTAGTGCATAAGATTTGCTTTTAAAATCTATACAATATTGTTTTAGTACTCCAACCCTCTTTCTTCTATTTAATTTAGTAGGGAGTATGTTTGTTTATTTATTTAATAAAATATTGAAAACATTTCATTTTATCGTAGATCAAGAAGAGCTTACTTGCACTGTATAGTACACTGGCAGAAATGGTAGGAAAAATAATTTAACAACTTAACTGCTGTTTTTATTTATCTTTATATTTTTATTAAAATAGTTTTTCACATTAAATATATGCAATGATTTACTGCTGTAGTAATTATTTTTGATTTTGTACATGTTGTGTGATTTTATTTACCAACAGTCCGCACAGTTTTTTTAAGTATAAAATTAAACATTGTCTGCTTAAATGAAGTTTTGCATAATAAAAGGGATGACTTAAATGCGTTTGGGCTTTAGGTATTTTGTATAATGTAAGGTTTATATTCTCTATCTATCTCTATCCCAAAAAGATTCTGGGCTCCTATCTTTATCTATTTAAGCAGTCTGTTTTTTTCATACTTGATAGAAACGAATATATTATAAAAAATAAGGTAGAGTGCTATATTCGGCTACGCCGAATCTTATATAGCCTTCATCTATATTAATCTAGTTAAGTGAAGTAACTCCATTCAAAAAAGCAAATATTGGGGTGAAAAATTTTGGTACTGCATATTTGTATTTATTTTCTTAAAGATCTCTTCAAAAGCTTTAAAATGATACCCATATTGATATTTTAAAAAATTTAAAAATTTCAGAGCCCCTTTAAGTCGGAAAATATGGGCGAGCGTCAATTTTTTACTGGATGGTTTTTTCACCTTTTGAGGTAAAGGGTATAAAAAGTTGCTGTTTGTTTACCTTCAGAAATGGATTTACAAATATTATGCACTTCAATATCAATAAAAATTTTAATGTTTATATAGACAACGGAAATACAACAGCAACAAAATGGATACAAGAGCTGGCATATAACCAACTTAACGCAGAAGGGAATGTAAACAAAAATAAAAACGTGGTTTGTTTGTTGGCAATTTTTGTTAAAGCCTTAACATTTCTGTATTGGCTTCTGAAGTAACTCTCATGTTGTTTTTAAAGTTTTTATACTTAAAGGAAATGTTTCTGGTTTTTCTTAAAGTTTGGATAAAGGTTTCCTGATGAGCTGGCTTAAGCAACCGGCGAAATACGTATACCTGCTTTTCCAACCAACGAATAAATTGCATTTTTATTTGAAAATGTTATGGGATATTAGCATAATATAATAAATAATATTATAAAAATTCCTAAAATAATTTTTAAAACAAAAATGGATACAATTTCGTGAATATGAGTAAGTACGAAAAATTTTGATTGCTTTTACAGGCGTTAAAAAATTAGACAACAATAACAAAAATGCCATAAAGTGTATTTCTTCTCGAAAATCAAATTAACAAAAAGACAATTTAGCTTAAATGATGGTAAAATATATAAAATATGAGAGAGTTATTTTTAAGTGCTTTGGCTTTTTAGAAAAGTATGCTAAATTTGTTTGAGGTATGTTACATTATTACCCAGCAACAACAATAACATTTATCATCCCTATTATCACAATAGCAACGACAATTTCGTCATTACCTTCAGTACCAATTATAACGTTTACAGACACACAAACATCTGTTGTAATTCAAAAGTATGTGTCTTAATCCACTAACCCCCTACCAAGTGCGTTTTAATTTGTAAGCAGAAAGCTAATAAAAATTGAAAAAAAAGGCAAAATACTGTTACTGATTAAACGTTCACACACAAACACATCCTGCTGTTAATAATAATGTTATTTTTCCATACTTCACTAACGCTTATTTACTCATTCTTCAAGTCCCATCAGGTTAGAAAATCAAGCATAATCACACATTTGGGAATGCCATTAACGAGAGCTAATCATAATTTTTTTCATTTCTTTTTTTGTGCAAAAAGAAAATAAAAGTTAAATAAAATAAATACACGTTCAACGTTTATATTCCAAACATAAAGACAAGTGACATTTTAAAGAGGGAAAAAATGACGCCCAATTACAACCTTTCTCTTTGACGTCTGTTTGTCTATGATTAAATGATTTTTTTCCAAAAAAAATGTTTCAAACATTTGTACATTGTGGTTGTGTTGAATTTTACTCTGCTACAAATATGATGCAGAATGATGATTTGTCTACTAACACAAACACGCATACACAGATACTATTTCATTAATTTAGTTTTGCATGTGTAGTTATGTGCATACAAATACAAGCACAATCATCACTTTCAGTTATGAAGAGTTTTTAGCGTGTGTGTGTGTCAGCTATAATTAACTGCTCAAATATTACGCCCAAAAGGCACAACAAAAAGCACAGAAACGAACGCACCAGAACATTTAAAAGAAAAATGCTGGCATTCCTACAATTAAATGAATTTAATTAAATAATTCAAATTATTATTATTATATTATAATAACAAGATAGGAAATTTTAAATAAAAAATATCCTCAACTAAGTGCAACAACTTAATATGATTTCATTTTTCAAAAGGTTATACTTCAGCTATTAATTCTTAAAATTCTTAAAAAAAGCGCAGCGTGTTATCAATTTTATTTTTAGGAAAACCAACTGATAAGATATTGGTTTATTTTTAGAATAAATTCAAATATTTAGCTGTAATAACTTTTAGTTGTCCAATAAAGTGTGATTCACGAGTTTGAACAACTTCATCAAAACGGTGGTATAAGGATTTTTTTTTTAATCCATTTAGATTAATATGATATTTAAATGATTGATATTTTTGTGTAAGCATTTATTTTTTTTATCTATTAAAAACTTCCCAAACTGACTTGATCAGTTTTAACTATTTGTAGTTGTCAATCTCAACCGTTATTTCTAGTTAAAAAACAAAAACACCAACAAACAAAAATCCTTGCATGTTGTTATTTTAGAATTATTTTTGAATTTTTAGAAACTGATTAAAATAACAAATCTTTCTTTGGAACAAAACAAAGTACTAGAAAAAACAAATATCTCTAAAAACCTTTGACACCTTAAACTCTATTAAAAGTATTAAATTACTTTTAATCTCTATGTTCACATCATTTTAATATTCTATTTTACCTTTTGTTCTATTTCTCACTTTCTGAACTTGACACATTGCTGTTGTTGGTGCTGTCGATATTGTCGCCCTTATGAATGAACCTATAATTTTTGTGTATGTCAATGCAAAGCGGCTGTGTGTCTGTGTGTGATTATATTTATTACCAAGGCAATTGTCCATAAATGTAAATATTTTGCCTACAAGTTAAATTGCTATTTTCCACAAAAATTGGTTTTAAAATTAAATAACAGGAAGTTGGAAAGTGTGGTTGTAACAACTGGATGCGGCGGCAACAGTATTTCAAGGAATAATGTCAAAGCAACAGCAATAAGAAAAAAAATACAGATTTTTATGATAAAATGACTGACACTGACATTTGTAGTTCTGACAGCAACATAATTTTGCCTTTTTTTTCGTTTAACTATTTCACTTCTATTTTTTTAATATGGTTATATGATGCTGAACTGAAATTTGAGACAAATTTAATTTTAGACTAAAACGTAAGAAGTAAATTCACAAAACGAGAAAAAAAAATTGGACACGTGAAATTTGTCACATCAGGGTTGCAAAACTTATAAAATATTTACAAATACACCAGACACAAAATCTACTTAAAAATTCACACATACAAACGTACGAAATTTATTCACAACATTTTATACAGTGTATCCTTGAACAGGCCTAACGCCAGAAGAAAGCCATATTCGGCATAAATTGACAAAAATAGTTGCAATTTTTCATTAGCTTTCAGATAGATATAAAGTTTTTTTTTAATTTTTTTCAATATGTAAAATATGTTCTTTGCTTTGAGGTTACTTTGCTTTCTTGTTCTAGAGGAAATTAAAAATTAAAATTTTAAAGACCTTTTATTTGGCCATTTAAGCTGACCCTTAGATTTCGAGCAGTGATTTTTAATAAAAACATTCTTTCAGCTTTTTAAATATTTATTTATCTTCACATTGGGTTTTTGGTCTAAAATTTTTGTTGAAATTAATTGTGATGCACTGTACGAGTTTTAGAATAATATACAAACAAATATTTTTTTACCAAAAATATTCCACTTCAAACACAACAGTAATGTTTTATCGTACAAGCAGAGATTTGGCATGAATATTTTAAGTTTTTATATCCAAAATACACTGAAAGTTTTAGGGGACAACCCGTTTAAAATCCACTCATAGAATCGATTATATTTGGCTCACAGAATTATGGGATGTTTAATAACGAAAGTCTCTTTTAAATTGACAACAAAAATTGCAGATTTTTATATAAAAACTTGCCTTTTATATATTTTAAAAATTTTAAATTGTAATTTATTTTTAAACCGAAATGAAGTGGTTGAAATTAAAGAAAATATTAATGGCTTGTTACTGTTACTTTAAAGTTGGAACTGAACTTTTCCTTAGATTAAAAATCAAAACCGGTCTGCACGGAAGTCATCAATAAAAGCAAACAAACTTGGAATTGAAAAAAAATTATTTACAAAAGGCATCATAAACTCTATGGAGACCATCCACTGCGATAAGTAGACATCTTGTCGTGATGCAGAGGATTAAGTACAATGATCTAAGTAGGCCGCGCTGTCCCTTTCAATTAGACTGGGAACTCTTTTAGGGTACGTCCGTTTTTGGGTCGGCCAGATCCGGTCTACTGACCGAAACCCGCCAGCGTCTGTTCTCCACATTGGTGCGATTTGGTGGTCTGCCTAGTCTACACTAGGCAGCAGTCTAACTAACATGGCAGTATATATAAAATGCAAACAAAATTCCCCCCCTAAATGAGTAACTGGTGTCACCGAGAATCCAGGCGGGGGCTCTAGGAAACCAGAGTCATCAAAATGCGACGTAAATGCACAAAATAAAAGTAAATGCACAAAAAGGCACCCCAAGCAATTCCAAAGTAGACAATTTTTGAGTAAATGTCCACCATTTGTGTCCAAATTGTGTAGAACGGGGTGAAATTTACATCAATATACTTAAAAAATACAACAATTAGTGGCGGATATATTTCAGAGTATTAAGCACAGAACCCCTAAATCGACATGCTGCTATTCGGAAGATTAGATAAAGTACTCTCTAGATCTAACATTCTTTCCGAGGATTTTAATTGGCGGTAAGCATTTTTGGTGGAATCATGAAATCATTATTGAAAAACCTTTTTTGAGAGGACTTTGTAGCACATGTTATTTCGAAAAGCACTGGTTTTAGGGTTTGTAAATTTTTATTGGCCAGCAGAAAATATTTTTGTATTCAAAAAGTTTTAAAGCTGATCTTTTCTTTCTATTTTAAATACAAATCGTCAACACTTCACCTTTTGTAATTATGGTCACAGATAAAAAATTGCTTTTAATTTCTTAAAGTGTATTCTCATTGCTTTCTACTAAATCAAATAGAAAAAATGAAAACTGTCAGGATTTTTAATAAATACAAAATACAAGATATTGTATCATGTACCATCCTTAAGTCTTTTTTTCTTTCTAAAATTCTGCAACAACTCTTAAAGTATAAACTTCAATTGAAGTTATAAGAAGGAAGAATCTGAACATTTGCTTTAAAATATCCCAATTTCTTTTGTGCTACGATTTTAAGGCAAATAAATAGCAGTTTAAATGTATATAATGTAGTTTTGGCTTTTTAATTCTTTAATAAGCGGTTTCCATTGAATGTCCCATAAAATTGAAAATGTTTAGAAAGTGGTGCAGCTGCCGATAAAGATTACATTGAATAAGTTATTAAAAAATCACTGTAGCGAAGAATAAACAAAAGTAATTAACCCTCATTCGAGCTCAGTTTCTCAGAGAAACTCATTTTGCTTAGATTTACCTGGTTATGATTTTTTATTATGACAAGTTTATAACAAAAACTTTTACTTTCCTCTTTTATCCTTCCATTTTAAACCTTTTCTTCTTTTTTGTTTATTTTGCTGCTGATAACTAAAGATCAAGATCACTGATTGATGCAGTTATAAGGGTTTGTCAAGCCTTTATTATTTTTCTACAATAAAAATTTAAATTAAGGGTTCAGTTACCTTTAAAGTTGTGCTTGAGTAAATTGATTAGCAATGCATCGGTTGTTTTGTTTCGTTTAAAGAAACCAGTAATTTTTCATGATGGGAAATTGTTTTTTTTTTGTTGTTAGTTTTTTAGGTTTTATTTGTGGAAATTCTTTTGTTATTATTTTCAAAAAGCGGTTGGTTAAATCGTTTGGCAATCAATTTTAATTGCCATTTCATCATCAATAAAACTGCAATCAATAAATATTTATCTTACAAGACGTACATTTTATCATGCACAATCCCTTAATGCTCTGCACATCTTTTTCTTGTTTCTATTTGTTGATCTCTCATCCTTAAACCAGTACAATTAATAATTTCTTCATTTCGGTTGCCTTTATATATTTTTATTTTTTTTTTATTTGCTTTAAATGAATTTAATTGAATTGAATTGTATGGCACTAATCTTCAGGTAAGAATTTATTCAATACATTTTTTGCTTTTGCGTTTTGTAGCGCTGTTCAAACAATTACTATAATGAAGTGCTGTACGTACTTTTTACTCTGTACTTAAACTCGTACTTAACATTATTATTTATTTTACTTCAATTCAATGTGCTTTGCTTATTCAGCTAAACTTCTGTAAGATTTTTTTGTTTATTTTTGATTTTTGAAGTTTTGGTTGAGGCAAAAGATGAAAATTAATGAAATTGCCATAAGATGAAAATGTACATCACCTGAAAAAGGGTTCTTCACAAGTAGCTACGATGTTTTAAATAGCAGACATCATAAGATTGTATAATGATTATTAAGTTACAAAAGTCATTACAAATTTTTATCTATTCTGTTTGTTTTGCTTTTCTGAAATCGAAACCTTTAGAAAAAGTCCAGGTTTACACTCTGCAATTTTTTGAGGCATTTTTTTTTCTCAGTTTTCTATTAAAGTTCCATCGTGATGCGTTATCTAAAAGTTAACATTGGCAATAGTAATATCCCCTCAAAACTCAAGCAATACGATATGGCTTACTACTTCTTCTTCACAAACAAACAAAAATTTAATGCTAGTTTCATGAAAAATTGCATAGTGTAAATGCCGAAGTAGTAATTAAACTAATTTTTATACCCTTCACTATAAAAAGTTAACAAAGATTATAAAGTACAAAGTTTGCCATTCCGTTTGTAATTTCCACAATATCTATTTCCGCCCACATAAAGAATATATATTCTGGCTCTTTATGTATAGCGAAGTCGTTTGAGCAATGTCCGTCTGTCCACCTTTCCATCCGTGTTAGTGTTGAAAACAAATTTGAAGAGGCACTAGATATGTTAGAGAAAAATTAAAATAATCGATCAGACATAGTGTCGAAAGAGGTGCTATTGGAAATCAGCAAGATCGGTCCATGTCCTTCGAGGCAGCGGGCAAAACACCAAGTCTACCTCTAATTATTTTATATCTTTTAGAACACTGAAGTAACTGCAATAAAAAAACAAATATATGGAGTGATAGAGATATTTTCCGAGCTACAGGCCTCTGAAATTTTCAATTTTTATAAAGTATCAATATGGAATCATTTTTATGCTTTTGCAGAGATCTTTAAGGAAATACTAAAAATTGTAAAAAAAATGCTTAACCCATTAAGAACCGGTGGCATTTTTACGTAAAATATCACCCCAATATTTGCTTTTTTTTATTGAAGTTACTTCACTAAACTATATTTACACATATGGTGAAGGGTACATAAGATTCGGCATATCCGTATATAGCACTCTTACTTGTTTTTTTATTTTTATAATGAATTTAAGTTAGAATTTAAGCAAGCAAAACAAATTATTTATGCATGCCGATTAAAAGTGGTTTAAAATTTGTTTCCTTTTTAAAAAACGCTAACAAAAAATTTTTAACTGACAAAAAGGGATCAATTATTGTTAAAAACTAAAATTTATACAAAAGCGTAAAATAGATTATTCTTGTTTTGTTTGTTTATCAAATGATATGCTGCGGATAAAAAAGTACCAAACAGGAACGTCCCTTAAGATCAATTAGAATGTTAAGAAAACTTTTGTACGTTTTAAATAAATCGTTTGTTTTTTGGAACAATTTGTTTATAAGGGATTTAATTTCACTAGTTTTATTTAAATTTATTACTATTTTTCATAAAAATATTTTACTTAAATCATATTGAGCAATTTAAAACAAAATTTTTATTATTTATTCCTAAAATTATTTCCATATTATTTTTTTATTGTCAAAATAGTTTATTTTAAGATTGTACTTGGCATTGTAAAAAATAATTTAACTCTAGTGTAATTAGCTCTTTTTGGCGAACCATTTACAGTTCGTAAAGAGTTTGTTATTCAGATTTTGTTGTTAAATATAACATTTTTTTCTGTTGCTTTACTATTTACACAATTCATTTATTATTCGCTAATTTATTAAAATACTTTTTACATTCACAACCAAATAAGTTTCAATTTAACAGCCAACGTTAAAAGTTGCGATTTAAACTTTCTAGATGAACACCTTAAAAAATACTAAAATATTAGCCTGATCATTTCATATTTAAATTATGCTTTCTAACGATATCAGGGATATTTATAAAAGCATAAAAAAGATTTCTGAACGAATTGATTTTTAATATTACGAAATCAGGGAAGTTGTTTCTGAAAACCGTAATTTTGTACGCGCAACACGCTCTGCCGAACAGTTCGTATGTGGAATACACTCCCTGCTCAGGTTATTCCTTTCACATTTAGTGTGCTAAGATTCAAATGAAATGTCCACATGCACTACTCCCTCTATCCCCTTCCTACAACCTAATTTCCTATTTCTGGCACAATATGTTGCATAAGTAGGGGTCATCACCTGAGTGCTGGTCCTGATAAAAAAATATTATTAAAAATATATTATTAAATTCTGTCTTAGGTTCTTTCGTGAATGCTGAAATATTCAGTAGCTTATCGGTTGTAGATCTATCAATTTAAAGGCAATTTAGGTTGACAGTTTTGAACATAGCTGTTCTTTTTTTCAGCTTGTTGTTGGCTTTTTTTACCTTAAGTATTGTTTTTGCAGAGCTGCGGTAGAAGTCTTAGAATTTTAATACTTGCCATTTTTTACTTTTCATTCCTTATTTGCAGAAGGCTCCTTCACTCTTGAATGATTGTGAGACAGAAACCAAACATCTCTCTTAATCACAAAAAATTCAAAAGAATGTAAAAAAATAAATGTACGTGTGTATAACTGCATGTAGACGTCAACAACGTCATAAAGAAAAAAAATCAGCATCAAAAGAGTATAAAAAACCAAAGAAAAAAAAAATTAAATAAGAATTATAAAGTAAAGTGAAGGGTAGATAGAATAAATTTAATGTATCCTGTTTTGTTTTATTATTTTTTTTTTGTGAAAAAAGAAATCTAGACAAATTACAAAAACAAAAAGCTATTTTATGAAAAAAAAGTTCTGCAGACTTGAGAACTTTAAATAAAGAACAACCGCATTGTATTAAACTTTAAGAAAAAAAAGTAATTCTTTAATCACACAAATATTAAGAAATGTTCTTTGCATTTTGTTGCTTGTGTTATTTAAGAAACATTTATAAACAGAATTAAAAACTTTTAACTAGCTCAGCTTACAAGACAACAAAGAGAGTGAAGACCAGAATTTTTCAAGGAGTAGTTTTTATTCATTTGCAACATATTCCTGAAAAAAATTAAGTTCAGAAAGTCGAAGGTTTAAAGAACAAAACACCTCTTTGATTTTAGCTGGAAATTTTTTAAAATTTCAAAAATAAATTGCTGCAAGTAAAAATTGCTTTCATTAAAAATAAAAACTTTTACAAAAAGAAAGATATTTTTCTAGGAGCTTCACCAAAAATTTATAAAGGCATTAATAATCAAGCAAATGGAAAGGAATTGAGACCGCTGCGATCAGTATAATTGTAATTATTCATCAGTAAATTTATTTACTTTTCCAGAATAACCCTGGAATTTAAAATCGGTTTTCAAAAAATTTTTAAGTTTAGTTTTAAATTTTTAATATTAATAGTCGAACTATCTTAGAATTATAACAAATTAATAACATTTATTTGGCTTGAGTATGGTATGCTGCTTTCCAATTGTAATATCTCTATAAAAAAGGGGAAAACTAATTTTGCCAAGTGAATAATTTTCAATTAGTTGCCTAAATTTATTTGTTAAATATATAAAGTTTACACAACCCAAGACATATAAATGCAAAGAATGCTGATGGTCGTTGTAGTATCTAATATTTCCTGTTATCGTTGAAAATAAAAACAAGTAAGAGTACTGTATTCATCTATGCCGAATCTTATATACCCTTCACCATCTATGGAAATCTAGTTTAGTGAAGTAACTCCAATCAAAAAAGCAAATATTGGGGTGACAGATAATTAAAAACAAAAAAAAAATTTATAATTTTTCATGAAAATGACATCGGTTCTTAATGCGTTAAGCATTTTTTCCAATTTTTGTGGAAATTTAGAAATTAAAGTATACGTTAACTTAAGCCAGATTAAAATTATTTACTTGGTTGTTAATGCTAAAACAGTTCGACTTATAATTTCAAAAAATTAAAAACATCAATAAAAGGTTTCTGAAAAAAGAGAACATTGTTTTATAAAACTGTAATCCAAAGTTTTTTATACCGAAAAGAAAAAAAATTTATTGCTTCAAACAAAGAAAAAAAAAAAATCCAAAACATCTAAGTTTAATTAAAACTCTTTTCGTTCTGCAACGAACTCTTACAGGCGCTGAAATATTTGCGAATAATCTGTAGAATTTTTTTCTGATTCTTCATTGCTTTGAGTTTGGCCAACAAAATATGAAGAATAAGGAGAGAAAAAAATTGTAAACTCCATCAATCGTCAAAATTTGCCCGTCCCAAATTACAATAACCTTTTGCATATTAACATTTAGCTTTAATAAAGTTAATATAGCAATTCTGATTTATTTGCACCCACATCAATTTCGTAACTCATTAAACGACAAATTGTTTTTAATTTTTTTTTTTATTTATTTAGGATAAGCACTTCTTGGTTCGTTCTTCCTTACTGTTTTTTTTTTTTTTTATTTTATAGGGGCTGTCACTCGCTCGCTGCTTTAGTCATTCATTTAAATGTTGTTCCACACTTATAAATGAAGTCATCAGTCATTTTGTGTAGCAGTAAAACAGCTACTGTTGCCTTAAATTGATTTTATTATACAGTTTTGTAAACAGTTAATCTAAATATGTAAGTGCATGTTCTTAAAGTTTGTATGTATAAAACAAGAGAGTGAAATAAAAAGGCAGAAAGCGTCTAAAATAATATGTGCGTGTTAAGTTCATATTTAATTGAAAAATCACATCCATCATTGTCAAACCATTAAAATTAGAAATTAATTTGCTTTTAATATAGATCCCAGTAAGAAACACACATACACATTACAAATACACAAATTCACACATTTACAAAGCGACATTTAACAAACAATACACGCAACCAATTTATATATATATATATATATATATATATATACATAATTATGTATTTATGTATGTATGTGTGTATACACTTCAACATAAATTTTAAAAAACAACTTTCAAACTAACGAAAGGAACAACTTAATTTATTTTGTAATGTTGCTCTTTGTCGTAAATTTAGTTATTTAAAAGAACATCAGATAAACATAAAAATACGGGACCAATATTAGTCTGTCCACTTAATTACTTATCTCTTTATCTAACAGACTTTTTTAGCATTTTATATCAAAGACTTTGAATTTAAGTGTAAATGTGTGTTGGAATTGACAGCAATACACCAATACACACGCATACACACTTTTCGATGTTAATCAAAACAGAGAAATAGTTTTTCTCTACTTTTATATTTTTTAAATTTATTTTTAACAATTTTAATTAGAGACAACACCCTTCAAAGTACAATTAGTATAAAAATCAGCAAAGTGTAAGTAGGACTCGCTCACGAAGGGTTTCGTGCCATGTGTAGGTTAAGTCATGAAAGTTTTTATTATGTGCTGTTGAAAGTTTAAAGTGTCTGCTTATTGCCGCTAAAGAGATAACACAACATTTATCTGTATGTTCATTAACTAACTGTGTCTTTACTCTATTTTCGGGGAGTGTAAAATTGAGTTAGAATAATTATATATGTACGAGTATATGTGCGTTACAGATACATATTTAACAGTTGAAAACATGTTTTATTTCATTTACTCAAAATGTTTAATGTCTAAGCGGTTGTTGTGGCCACATAATTAAGAAGACGCTAAATGTTAAATGGCGTCATTTTGTTATCAACACCAAATCCCTACCAGTAACGCAAGCTTAATGCTGCCACCACCAATTTGAGTGTTGTTGAGTAGTGCAAGTTATCGTAATTAATATGAATTTATCTATGGATGTAAAACTGTCTTTTCTGTATTACTAACCTCCCTCCTGTCCACTACTCTCCACGATAAAAGTTACAAAACCATGTGCGTGAACTGATGTGGAAGAATGATTATCATTTCAAGTTGTATGTATCATCAACGTCGTGATGAATTTATATTGTCTAAAATAGAAAAAAAACAAATTGACAAAAAAAGTTAACAAAAACAAAAAATATACAAATAAAAAAAGATGTTAAAGTGCTTTAAACAATTCAATGTTTGATCATAAAATTAAATTAAATATTGACTTTCAATATTTGGTAAATGTTTATGACGCGCTTTATTTGAAAAGTAAGGACGAGGCCAACAATATGGCGTGATAAAAAAATGTCTTGTTATTATTTTGCGTTAATGTAGTTTTAAGAGTATTCAGTTTGTTTACGCTTAGAAAATTTAAAACTATATTTTGTTCAAATTATTTAATAACATAATTCTTGCTTATAAACGCCGACTTTAAAAAATATTTCATCTGTCTGTCTATAACGTTTTAAAATTATGACCACATACATCAAATTACATCTACCATTATGATTCCCTTGTATTGTTATAGTAGACTAAGCACTACAGCTCCTTGTTAGTTTTAACCGTCTGTCTACAACTGTTCAACAGCTTGGCAATATACATCAAATTACAGCAACTATAGGTACACTCTTTAATTAAAAAACATTCAAATTTTATACTTTTTGTTATAGCGTTGTTAGCAATACAGGTTCTTTATAAATTTCTAGCGTCTGTCTATAACGGTTTAATAGTGTAGCCATATACTTTAAATTACATCAACTATTGAAACACCCTTTAATTTATAACTTAAAATATTTATATTTCCTACTATACCAAACAAAATAGTGGACATTCTATCTAACTTTCATGCGTTTTTTTATAAGGGTTAAAAAGATTCATTACATTTACTTTGGAAACACCCTTTAATTTCTAAATTCAAATTATAAACTTGTTGTTTTAGCGGACTAAGCAATACAGGTCTCTTAACAGTTTCAGCTGACTGCCTAAAATGGATCAAAAATTTGCCAACATACATTAAATTACATCAACTATTGGGACACTCTTTTATTTCCAAATCCCAATCAATTACTTGTTGTTATAGCGGAGTAAGTAATACATGTTCTTTATAAATATCAAGTGTCTGCCTACAACTGTTCAAAAGTATGTTCAAACACATCACATTAAATTAATATTGGGGCACCCTTTAAATTAATATTTTGTTTGTATAGCGGTCATAGCAATTGAAATTCTGTTCAATTTTCAAGTGTTTGACTATAAACGTTCAAAACATAGGTCCATATGGGATAATTTTCGTTACTTACTATGGGGACACCCTTTATTTTTTAGATTTATATATAAAGATAAAGTGATATGCATTTTTTAAAAGTGGTAATATTTACGGTTCATAATACACGTTAAAAACAAGTACACTATATGGGGAACCCTTTAATTTTTAAGATTATGAACTGTTTTAAAAATGAGAACAATCTGTAAGCAAATTAAAAATTAATATTCAAAATCGATGCAGATATAACTGAGTTATGGAGGGACAAATATAAAAAAGCAACATTCAGTTAAATTGGTAACCTCCTCCTTCTTCAAATAAGAAAGTATTGCTTGCATTAATCATTCTCACTTTACAAAAAATAATTTGGTTAAGTGTGTAAGATTATTTTCCGATTAAAATGTTCATTACAGCGAAAAACAGGAAATACTAACAGAAAAAAACATGACTATAAACAATATTGTCATATCTTAAAGGCACACGTCCTCTCACATTCATATATATACATACATCTATAAATGCATATATACATACACACACATTTTTAAAAGAATGGGTTAAGTTTTTGAAATATTTTTCTTTGATTATCTTTCTTTGTCATTAAATCTTTTTACTTTGTTACACACTCCCAACTACTGAAGTAATTTCTTTGGCGCTTATTCGTTGATGCAAACTTGTTTTAGTAGATATTTTCTTGTTTTACAAGACACAAAAACCATTTATTTTGGTGATTTAAAAAAAAACTAATCAATTGAATTATATTCAATTTTTGTGAAAAAAAATTCCAAGGACATGAGTATGTATATTGTATTTTTTTATATAGGGAGGGTAATCTGTGAAAAGTAAAAAAAGGACAAACCTTTTTCTTTTAAGTGAAAAAAAAAAACGAAGAAAACATAAATAAATTCACCCAAGCGTTTATAAGTCATTCCTGAATAGGAGACAGTCTCAGCTACAGAACAAAAAACTCTTAAAATAAAAGTTTTTCAATCAGGAAACATGTGTAATCATGTCCAATGAGTTGGCAACAAACAAACATGAGACATTTATAGATACAGATACAGAAGCAGCAACAAAAACCTCATACGCAGTTAGAAACAAATTCGTGACATCAAATAATTTACACTCAGAAAAAGAATCGCTTTGAAACTAACATATATTTTTTTATAGAAATATATATAAAAGCTTGTTATTGCCTAACCCACTGTTAAGGGCTATGACTTGTTAAATTATTCTTCCGTCAAAAAATAAAGTCTTACTTATAAAGTTTCCAAAATGCTTCAATCACCCTAAGGGTGAAGAATTTCTACTTGAGTTTTAAAACTGAGACTATATTGTTTTTGCTTCAATGTCCGGTTGTCTGTCCGTCAGTTATAGGCCTATATCTGTGGAACCGTAATACTTTAAATAATTAATACTTTAGATTTTAACAAATTTGCATTATTATAGCCAACTGTTTTAGACAGACACCTTAAAGAAACAAAGAGTAGAACGCACTATATTGACTAAAGGATAACTTAAAAAAACTAAACTAAAAATAAGGTGTAAGTGACGCCATAAAGGCACTCTCTACCAGCCCTTTGATTCCACTCGAAAGACAGCAGGAATAAATTTTCAAGTCGTAGAAGTAATTTTAAATATCTCATACATAGCGCAACCCATCTAGCCCTATCTATTAACTCTGTGGACTAATTACCTAATTAATAATTACTTTACCACCCACATTAGTTCGATATCATTAATTATTAAAAAGTGTGTTTGAAGCGCTAAGCAATCGCCATTCTGTATTCTGTACAGTGGCTTGAAAACTATTTATTTGAACAAAATTCGTTATCTCATGAAATACTAAAGAAATCTTAATGAAATTTCACAGAGGTAAGGCATTATAATGATAATCTTATTAACACATTGACTGACAAGGCACTTTCAGCAAAAACGGTACTGGGGGCCAAAGTATTTATAGGGAAGGCCATAGTAGAATAGTTGTTCTTTAGTGGCGTGATACCCGTGATGTATGTATTCTTTCAACATAGTCCACAAATGGTTGAAAAAAGCCAAAATAATGTCGGACAAGCACTAATTGATGTTCTCGACCAACTGTCAACAAATGCCTCTAGGTCAGTTTTTTTCTTACTGTGTATAATTAAATGAATCATATTTTTTTTCAAAAACAATTTTTTTTCAACTAATTTTTGCTCTGCGTTGAAACCATTATTACATAATATTACTGCAATAAAATACTATTTATCGTCATCCACTATTGTGTGACATGGCTGGAGAGAAGGTGTCAATGTGTTAAACTAGAAGTCATAAGCTTTCTTTTGACACCATTTACAAGTATGTATATCGAGCATATATTTAAGCTATAGTAGCTTCTTAAAACTCGCCTCCTTGTAATGTTTAATTTTTAATTTTAATTTTATATGTAAAATCAAAAATGTGTCCAAACACATTTTGTGCCAAACTGATAAATACAAATTGCTCACAAGATGTTCTTTTAGACTCATTTTTAATTTTTACATACAAAATGTGAAAAGAAATTAAGAGAGGCGAGGTTCTCGCAGCTCTATTTAGAAACACTTCTGCATTTAAAAACACCTCTCTTTAAAATATTATTAAAGACATTTTCAGTGGCTTATAAGTTACCGAATTATGTCCAAAATAAATCGTTTACGAACCTCTGTGCTTTGTAGAAATATCATATTATATAATCACTGTGTATTAGATCATATGAGCTTTGGTTCTTAAGCGCAATTTTTAATCTGAATATGTGCAATGACTGCGAACTTATTAATACAACATGAAAACCGCAGTTCATATGTTTTTCAAGATCAATAGTGATAAAAGTGTGGCAAGAATCCAATTAAAAGAATTATTACTTGTTTAAGGATTCAACTTAAATTAAAATTGTAAATCAATTGAAATTATTTTGGTTTTAGTTCATTAAAAAATGGTTAAAATTTTAATTGAATCATGTGCATATTTAATTGAAAAATAAAGCAAAAATTATTTTCAAATAAGTTATGGAATCACTCATATTATTAATTAAAAAAGAAGAAAGAGGTTTTATTTAAAAATATAATTGCAACAATAAAAAATCTGAAACCACTTAAACTTTTAACAGGTGCATATATTTTTTCTGTATGAAAAATATCTTGAAAAAAGTCGTTAACAACGTAAATCAATTTCTTAATTCGAAAATTGATTTTTATCAACAAAGAAATCAGGTAGCATTTAATTTTGTCTTGAAGATACTTTTACCCCTAAAATCCGCCTTGAAAGAATTAATTTCCGTATTTAATATTTAATTACAACTTTGCTTAACTTTGTTGAATGTTAAATTTCTTTAAAACACAACAATAAATTTTATTTTGTAGCGTTTTTTCTTCTTCCGCCTTTGTTCACTCATAAATACCAGGCGAAAAAGGATTGTCCAGAATGATATCTATAAACTTAAAGTCTACTCTTGTTAATTTTATTGTAAAATAACCACTTCCGGTTGTTCTGTTCTTGAATTATTTTTTTGACGTCAACTACATCGACAAGAGGAAAGTGTTCTCATATATTGTTTAGACATGATGTAAACTGTAATTGTAAAAAAGGTTTGGAAGATGAATCAAAAGTTGTTTATTGCATTCATTTATTCACCTGTTTGCTGTTCGGTTTAGTATCCAGAAATTTAGACAGTTTTGGTTCCTTTTTTTGGCATGACATTGACAGTTATTGTTATTGGCAATATGAATTCTACTTATGTAGTCACGTGTGTGTGTGTGTATGTTTCATTGTTTTTCCCTTTTGTGATGAGCAGTGTGTCTATTTATAATCATGTGGTGTATCATTGACATTTTGCTTTTGCAGTTTTTATTTATTTTTGTTCACAACTACCTTTGTGGATTCATGCGTTTGCCATCACAGAACACAGTGACATTAATGGTCAGTAAATAATCCTGATTAATGTTTTGTTTTGCTTAATTCCAACAGGGGTACAAAAAAATTTATAGAATTTTTTTCCGAAAAATATTTTATACCATCAAAATCTTAAAAATCTTGCAGCAAAAACTCTTTTTTTTTTGATTTACATTAAATAGTGAAATATACTTTTTCAAACAAAATATTACTTACAAGACAAGTCTTCTTCATTATATTATTAACAACACGAAATTGCTTATATTTTTGTTTTTCAGTAAAAATATTTTCCGCCCCTTTAACAAACTTTTCTTTTATTCTTTCATTAATTCTAATGTTGTATAACTACACTTGTGTATAGTTTTTTGCATCAACAATTCTATATTACCCTTTATTTTAGCTAAGGAAAATCCTTATAAACTTTTTTTATTGGAAAACTTATAAAACAACAGCAACAACTATAACTCATTTTATAAATATTTATTTTAACAACGGCAAGAAGAAGAAGCTCATAAAGTATGAAAGTAGTTTTTTTAATGTTATAAATTTCTTTTGTGTTTAAAAAATATAAATTCCGGGTATTGTCAACATTTATTATGACTTTTATGGACCCTTTAAAAAATATTGTTTTTGAAGAAAAAAAAAATAAACAGCCAACTGTTTTTCTAGTTTCTAACGTCTTCTATATACACACATGTATTTTTCAAATAGTAAATACAAACATATTCGCACTTGTTACAGAGAAATAAAACAACATTTACTTTTACTGGACAAATTTACAATAACAACAAAAAATCGAAATTGGAAAAATATAAAAGAAATTGTTGATGTAGTTGTCCATTTATGCCAAAGATCTGTGAGTAAGCGTAAACGTGTCTTGGTATTGTTAGAAACTTGTCTAGTAGAACAGCAGGACATGACAACCGTATGTCGTTTTTCTTTGTCAATAATGTTAAATACACTTTTAAAAATTTCTGTTCGTGAAGGAAACTCACTGATGAATTCAAAAAATACAAATAGAAAATCTGTTAAATTTTATTTATATTTGTGTTAATCTGTGTTGTGATATAAGTGCGCAGTTGTATTTATTTATTTATTTTTTTTAATTATTTAACTGTTGACAAATATTTTATAAAACATTTTGACAATTTATTTGCCAAAATTGCGTTCGATAAGAAGTTCAAATGATAGTAATTGTCATCAAAATATTGAAAAAAGTGGTTTTCCTTAAATAAATTTCCTGGAGTTTTAATCTTTTATAAATTATTTAGATATTTAATTTAAAAAAAATATTCTGGCAAATGAAGCTTAAATGTATTAAGTTTGCTCTACTTTTCAAATTTAAAAATCGTTCTAGTATATGATTTTTATATTTAATTTAAATATTTTGCATAAATAAAATATTATTTCAATTTTAATTTAGGTTCATTATTAGCTGTAATAATTTATAAGGAGGGCACTAATTTCGCATCCATAAAAAGCAGAATAAAATGCACTTCCTGGTTAGATAAAACCTTTGTATTCATTCTTCGTACCAGCATATTTCCTATGTAGTTTTTGCTTCTACAAACAATTATTGAAAATTTTTTAATTCTTTCATATTGTATATTTAAACGTTCTCTTTTTTATAATTTATTACAATTAATTGCAAGATTATTTGCTTATAAAATAAATGAAAAATTATTAACTCCCTTCTAGTCAATCGAATAGGATCATGAAAAACCACCAACATAAATTTTTTTATTTATTTCCATCCAACTGATTTGCTCAATACAAAATATTTCCCGCAGTCAATTCGCTGTGTGCGAAGAATTGTAAAGATCGAGGCAGCGAATAATTAAAACAATTTGCCTTCTTAGGGAGAATAGAAATTAAAAATCCGAACTTTACTATAATTGTATAGTTCTGCTAATAAATATTAGAGATGATACAGCACTTAACTAAATAAACTTGATTTGTTATTTAATATAAATTTTCCCTTAGTTGTTTAGACAACAGATTAGAATAATATTAGAAAAATCACATTGCAGTTCATAAGCTTTGAAATATAATATTTTTTATTTTTTTAAATGCATTTCTAAAAAAAACTGACAGTGTAGCTTTGTCTCTGCTTTAACTGAATACAATCAATTTGTTAACTTTTACATTTACATGCCACACCCGCATACACACAATTGTTTTCCTACTTATTCGTATCTAATCATAATAAAACACATATGTAGGGTATATAAACAAGGTCCTTGAATTTACTACTCCATTTTTCTCTTCCCCCATCGCCTCACAGCAACATACTTCAGGCAAGTTGTTAAAACACTAAAAGGAATTCCGTTACCAGACGCATACAAAAGAGAACAAACTTATTGATTTACACCTTTACCAAGACATAAATAAATATAAAATGTTGATGCAAAGTAAAGTCTTTTCTTACTGCCTCTAGCATCTGTAGTATTTCTTTTATTCTTATTCTTACTATCACTATATTAATTTTTTTGCTTTTCACTTTTTTTTTCAGAAAATTCCACAAGTTCTGCATACTTGAAAACTGCATAAAATTCTATCATCCTTTAGGTGCATTGAGTTTAAAAAGGCCTTAACTGGTAATGACGAAGTTGTTGTCTTTTTTGTGAATATTTGCTTTTAATGTGGTGTGAGTTGTTGTAGTTGGACTCTATAAACTCAAAAAAGTATTAGCGAACATGAAGGTCCAGAAATTATTAAAAGGTAAGAGAAAAGGCAATTATATATAATAAGAATCTGAATAACTGCACTGAAGCCAGAGGGTTGTGTGAGTAAGTCTCAATGACGTTGGAGTTAACGGAAAGTTATCGTCAGTCATATGTTGGATATAAAGGTAATGGGAGACCTTAGGAAGCGATTACGCTTAACTTAGAATCAAAAAAAGACTACAAATAGCATCCTATAAATAAGAGAAAAGGAATTTTAAATGATTCCATACAAAACTCAGTAAAAAATATATGAAAACCAGCACAAAACAAAATTAGTTTGTTTCACTACCACCACTCATTTTATATGCCGTCGATTCAATTGCAGTTTTTGTTAATAATATTTCTTGACTAACTTTTTTTATTAAGCGTTTTTCTTAAATTTTGCTAAGAAATTTTGTCACTTGGCACCTTTGCAACAGAAGACTGCAACAAAGACTTAGATAACAGGGTTTCCTTGACACATACGATTGTGGTCGTTTTAACTCAACTTTAAACGAGTTACAATAAAAAGTTCAGCCAACTCGACATAGGTAGGTGTCTCTTAACGTAAGTGTTTGTGTATATGTGTGTGCTCAAAAGCTGATTGTATAGGTTGTTCTTGTTATTTGCTTCATACACTTCTTTTAAATCTGCTTGTTTTGAGTATGAGGACTGTTATCACTTTAAGGACCTACTTTTTCCTAATTCTTACATTGAGTTGACTAAAGTGTCTAAATTAAATTTATTTCTTCTACTACAAACAAGTAAAAGTAAGTGTAAAAGGTTGATGCGAAGATTTTTACTCTTTTGTTCAAAATAAAAAAAGGAAGGAAATTATAAAATAAAACTTTTCAATTAAATTAAAATAAGTGGGTCAATGCTTGTTAAAATAAATTACAATTTTTAAAGCCAATATAAAGAAAATGAATTTTTAAGAAAATTGTTTGATATCTTTAAAATTTGAGTTTAAATTTGTGAAGTGTTTACGACTAATTGTTATTCAAATATAATTTTGTTTGTGTTCATCTTTTAATTTTTTTGAATTAACTCATCAATCATATAATAGATTTCTTTCTGATGTTGTTATTCAACAAAGACACAGAAGAATAAGATTCATTAAACTGGAAGTTAAAATTTAATGAGCTGTAAAATTTTACAAACAAAGAAATATTTTACATAAATTTGGTTATAAAAAAATAGCAGAGTTTTCCAAGTTAGCCAAAATGTCTATAGTCATTGTGTAACGTTTGCGTGTAACTGGCTTGTCTGATCAATTAGCAATTGGCTCAGGAGTGTTCCTTATTAATTACTATTTTAAAGCAAAAGAAATTATTGAAAAGCAACTCCTTTAAGAATAGTTTACGTTAAGTTCTCATAGGTAGTTTTTGATTAAACTTTTTCAAGTTTAGGTAAACAGGATTGTTATGCCACGTGTTGTTGACAATATTCCCTGGCTATTGGTCATATGGAGTGCGAGATGTTTTATTTCTATACTTAATGCAAAAGGTCTTTTAAGGAGATGGCCAGGTGGGTGTTCAAAATATACCAGAAAACAAGTCAGTACCTTTCTCATACTTCTTATACATTGTGTTTAAATGTATTTATCAGAACTATCATTCTTTTTTATAGTATCCCACCCATATTAAATAAAGCATGAATTCTTGTTCCTCAAACTTTAAACCTTCCAGTTTCTTGTAGACTACATTACCAAAAATGTTATCTCCATCTCCTCAAAAATATTTCCTCTTCTTTTGGCAAACCAATTTTAAAATTCATTTGTTTATATTAAGTGTAAATGGCGTAGTAAAAGTAAATTTTTTAAAATTGTTTTTTACTTCTAACCCTAAAATATTACTAATATTTACACACATACGACATATAAAATATAAAAATATGACCTGGCAAACATATTGAAATATCTTGAACATTTTTCTTTAGAAAACAACAGGGTGTATTGCTTATTATTTAGGTCAAATGTTTGCTGGGTCACTGGATTGTGCCACAAAATTGAAACCATAAATATTTTATTACTAAACACATACAGATATACTTAGATACATTTACAGTGTATTAGACGCTTCTTAAAGCTTACAAGCATATGTACGTACATGAGTTTGTAACATTTTCTTTTATCTTTTGTTTACTTTTTAGCCAAAACTATTAATTTTATCTTGTTATGATTGAAGTTTATATAAATGTCCTTAAACACAAGAATGTTAAAAGTATACAAGCTCATGTAAAATTTAATTGGATTTCAAGCAAAATTATTATCATACAAAGAAGTTTCAGTATCTTAATAATGAATAAAACAAACAAAAACTCTTGATTACGAATACATAAACAAACAGTATAACTTACATTTTCTTATGCATAAGCAGAAAAGCTTATTAGGTTTCTGCTTAAAATGCTTAAACTTATTAAGCATTAAGATATGTTTCGAATAGTTTTTTTTTAAGTTATTTTAATTGCATCATTTTAGCAATCATATGATATTTTACTTAAACAAAAAGTAAAAGCAACATCAAAGACGTTTGTATAGTACTTTGTGATAGAAGAAGAAGGTAAAATTCTATTTGTGTTATATATAAAGACATTTGTCAAGAACTTTATTTATATTTTTCTGGTACTTTAATATATTTATTTTTTGATAACAAATAATTTCGTAATATTCTCACGTATAGCATTAAATTATATTATTTTGTATCTGAACAAAATATGCTTTCCTTTTTTTAAACAAAAAAAAAAAAAAAAAAAAAAAAAATTAATTCTAGTTTTTATCCGCTTCAACACAAAAAGTGGAAAAAGGGTATAACTAAGTTTGTCGTTCCGTTTGTAATATCTATAATATCCATTTCAGACCCCATAAGGTATACATTTATTCTTAGTTCTTATTCACAACGAAATCATACGTCAATCGATCAGACATAGTGCCGAAAGATGTAATATTCGAATTCAGAATGATCGGTCCATGTCCTTCGAGGCAGCGGCCAAAGCACTGCACCTACGTGTAATATTTTCATTTCATTTGGATTAATAAAGTAACTCCAATCAAAAAAATAAATACATGAGGCTATAGAAAATTAAAAAATGAGAAAAAAACATCAAGTGAGAAAATTGTTGCTCGCTAACATTTTCCATGTTACGGGGATCTGCAACTTTCAAATGTTTTAAAAAATAACTATAAAGGCTTTCGAAGAGATCTTTAAGAAAATACTAAGTTTTTTTTAATGCTTAACCCATTAGGAGCCAATTGCATATTTATATAAAAATATATATAGTACTTAATTTTTTTTCTTATTTTTCAATTCTCTTTTACCCCAATATTTGCATTTTTGGTGGAGTTACTTTACTAAAGCATAGCCGAATATAGCACTCTTAGTTGTTTTAAATTAAAATTTGTTTTCTCATATTCTTTATTTACAATCTATCCCATTGGGGATAATAAGCAAATTTGATGCAGTTCCATTAAGAACAACATCATTTCAACAATAAATTTTTATAATATAATTATTTTTTAAATTTATCTTACATATAATTAAATGTATATATGTACATATTTACAAAAAAAATAATAATTATCGAAATGGTAAATCAAGCATATGATAACATTTAAGTCTTTTCACTTCTTCAGTTTCCTCAAGCAGAGATATCGCTAGTGGGTTGCAGTGGTTGCTTAATCTGTTAAGATAGTTTTCGCTATATTTCGTTATTTCGTCTTTAATAGTTGGCATATGTAAGTCATTATGAATAGTTTTATTTGAAATAAATTTAGGAGCATTAACAATTAGCCTTAATGTCTTATTTTGATACCGTTAAATAATTTCTACATTGGAGTTACTGGCAGTTCCCCACAATTGTATGCCATAAGTCCACACTGGCTTAAGTATTGTTTTATATATTATTAATTTTGTTTCAATGTTTCAATTCTTACTCAGATTCAGGCTGAAGATGCCAATAAAGACGTTTAGTTTTAATATTAATATGTTACTTTTTTTGCTTTAATGCGAGCCATCCATGTAAAATTAAAATAAATATCCACTTTTTGCAGATAAAATTAGATTAAACTTTTGCTTTGTACAAACCATAGCATAAATTATCTTTGCTTATTATATTTTTCAAGTTAAAACTAACAAACTTATAAGAAATATTACCTACAAAATAATCTATCATATGCGCTACGAGTCATTTTAAGTGTTTTCCAAACTAAATTTGTCTTCCATCGTCAATTGCATTTTTCGTGCTTTCAATTCTTTATAATTTAAACATTAGCGATAAAGTTTTCAAGGTAAATTAAAATTGAAAAAATGAAACTTTTTGTTTTTTTATATAGAAATAATAAATAGTTAATGATGGCCTCTTTGCCGACCACTGATTTTTAAAGTTTTGAACATTAAAATAAAAGAAAAATGTATGTGTTTTTGCATGTGTGTTCGTGTGTGCTTCAGAGAAATAAGCCGATCGGCTCACAGCCGACTTTTTTTTCCAACACTTTCGCCGCCGCCGTTTTGATCGGCTTGCTTCGGCTCAAAAACAGCCGCTTTAATCACACAAAAATGTAACAGAATTCTGTCCTACTTTAAAAATCGTTACAAAATGGCTTTGTAGGTGCCACACTATATCCATAAACATATGGTGCTAATATTTTGTTGTTTTTTTCTCCTCATCTTAAAAAAACTAACTCTGATCGCATAGAAAAAACTATATTATGAATTATTTCAAAAGATTAGAAAATCGTTCAGATCAGTCTGTCACACATATACTCTTTTAATCCACACTATCATATATTTTGAGCACACATGCAATTTCTGACTGGGTATGATAGTGAATCCTGGCCTTTATAAGCAATGAAAATTTTAGTATTAATTTGTAAATGAATGAAAATTGACCTATTTTCGTCTTTTTGGTTCATTTTTTATTCAATACCCAGCCGCCGCTGCCGAAAATTTTGGTACGGCTTGTTTCACTGGTGTGCTTTTAGGCTTTTGAGTTACTGACAGACAATGGCATTAACAGTGATAATGGCCAACCAGCCATTAAACCAAACAGTCAATCATTGAGACAATCTATCTACGCAAGGTGGGTTAAACATTGTTAATTTTGGGTGGAGCAGCAGCTGTCGTTATAATGATAAATGTTAACCTTCGCGACTACTGTCTTTTAATCCAGGTTAGTGTTGCAATAAATGTGCGATATTGTAAATGTATGTTTGTTGTTAAAACAAACGAAAACTTAATAGAATTTTATTATTATTTTAATGAAAACATTTAAGTGCTCAGTTTCATGGTATTTTTTCTGTCTTTGGTTTTTTTAGCAGCTATTTCTTGATATGTTTCGACGAAAGAGAATTCTAAAAATGTGTCAGGAAATTAGGCAATATATACACACATATATATATGTATATAATAAATAAAATTATTAATGTGTTTGCAGTACGTATAAAAATCGTGTTCAGTTGAGTTTTTTTTTTTGCTGTTGCTAACAAGGGGATTTATTTTATTTTGTTGTTACTTTTCTGACAATAATTGGATTATAAATTATTGCTAATAAAGAATTTTTTATACTATTTATCTGTTCTTTCTTGTTTTTCTGTGCTTCACACAAAATAAATTCATGTTCTGGTGTGGACCTGCCCAGGTGAATTTAACAAATTAAAATTTTCTAATAAATTTTTAAAAAATGCTATAAAAAGTAATTAGAATTGTAGAAAAAATATTATTGCTATCTACAGATATTAGCATTTTATTTTCATTTTATTTTTAATTTTTTACTTCGTTTATACTTTTTGTAATAAAACATTAAATATAACATTTTTTCAATTTATTATTTTTTTAATTTTGTTGGAGTTGCTTTTGCCAAATTAATAAGAAGGGTAGCTTACTTAGTCACAATAGCAATTCTTTTTATATATTCTTATGACATTTTATATCCTTTTGATTGTTCAAGCATAATTGATAGAAGTAAAAGAAAAAACAAAATGAGGAAAAATCCCTTTAAAAAAGTTAAGTTTCTTACAATCTTCGTATTAATGTTCTGAGGATAATTTAGATTGTCTTATTAAAGAAAAGATTAAAACAAAATATTTGCTATTGATACATTTTTATTAGAATTTATTTGGCTGGTGGCATTGGGAAGGCATAGATTTGAATTAATTATTTACCAGCTACTAACTGAAGTTATTGTGACAATTTTAGTCTCAGCCGCTAAGAATCTGAATCAAAAATAGTAATTTTATACATACTTTATTACGGAAGCCGGTTTGTTCTTAACATGCATGTTAAATATTCTGCGCTCATGAATAAAATATAAACTACTCTCTTAGAACAAATACAAACATGCCGAAAAGCAAGACAAATAAGACTTCAAAAATAAATAGTGGCAGTAGTTGTTTTAGAAGCTGTAGCAAAGAAAACTACTTAAAAGTAACAAACGGACATGGCAAAAGAAAGCGTTAATGGCAAATAGTATAAAAATTTTTATGTTTAAGCAACATAAAAATAAAAAGAAAAAAAAATTAAAAGACTGAATTTAAGAGTACTTCTTTACTACAAAGTAACATAACAAACATAACTGCCAAAACACAGGCTGCTGATGGGAATCTTTGGTATTTTGTACTTGTAGCGGTTTAACTCGACAGACTTTGTAGCTCATTAATTATTAAATGCTTACACTTTCACTAACACATGCACAACTAAAGCGAAACATTTACACATACCACAAACACAAGTGCTTTTGCAGCAAGTTGGATAAATAAAATAAAAACAGCCAACAGAATCAACGTGAAGGATAAATGGACTTTTGGGGAAAAAGAGTAAGAAGAAGATAGGATATGTAAAGTATATGAAAATATACACAAACAGTCAAGGGGAGAAAACTACTTACAAAAACATACACATCTTATATACAAATTGTAGACACCATTAATGGCACACATACAAATGCATAAAGTGGACACTTTTCACAACTTTTAATATAAGAAAATATTTACGGGCGTTTGTTTGAATATCGTGAAGATGTTCTTAATGCTTTTACTTTTCGCAATAAAGAAAAAAAAAACAAAGCAGGGTGAATCGCATAATACATACTCACACTTGTTTAATGCATAATTTATGTCAACGAAAAATAAAAACATTCAAGAGCACAATAACATTAGTGTTTTATAAACGAAGTACGAAATTCTTTTAGTCACTCATCGTATTCAGATGTGGTAGGCCGCTGGTGTCATTTTTATATCTATTAGTCAAAGAGGGTCTGAGAGTGTCAATGTGCGGCGAACAGTAGTTGTAGTCTATATGATACACAGGGAGGCTTAAGCACAACAACATTCGTGAAAGCAGTTACAGACAGTATGGTACAATAAAATTACATTTAACCCTTTTTATACGCAGTTGTAGTAAACGTCTTTAGTTGTTGTCGAATGATATTAAATATTCTATGAAATGTGTGATAAGTAGTAGTTATGATATTTTTTCGGGTTTATTCCCCGAGAAAAATCTGGGCACAAAAACGAAGTGATTTCGAGCAACTAAAAATTAGCTGTGTTTTTAATTAAAGGTAAATCGAGGGAATGTTAAATTTACGTTAATTTAATTGAAGCGTGTCAAATACTCTAACAGGAAGTTATAGTTTACTTGTGAAAGTACGATGTCTTTGATATCGCTTACTTAGCTCTGCACGAAACTTTTCATACATTTTTAGATAAACTTAAGACTGTTGGGGTAACAAAGAATAAAATACACTAAGGAAATAAGACAGACAAAATTCAAAGTTTAAACAAAACAACATTAACTAGCCCACGACTTCATCTATCTTCTGTATACGGCCGACTTTTTTAAGCAGTGGAGGCAGTTGTTTCCTTTTTTTTTTCATTGTAGATATATTTAAAAAAAAATTAAGCCGCTATATGAAACTGACATTAAAATGCTGTCTCAAAGTACTCTGATATGATCAGACTAATATCAATTTTAAAAGCGTCAATTTGTACAACAAGGGTCAGATGTAGTCTATAGTAAAATGGTGTTATTATTATTATATAACAACAGTTTAACAATCTCAACTGGCACCTGAATAGGTATGTGTGTGCGGATTTGTGCATGCATTTTTTATTGTCTATATAACATACATTTACATCACTTGAACTTTTCATTATTTTTATTAGTGTTGCTTTTTTGTCTTTGTTTGTTTTGCAGTCTTAAAAATCCCCTTAAAATAAATAAATAAATAAATGAATAAAATCAGAACTATAAAGTAACAACAATAACAGCTACTACAACTGGGTATAAATAGAAAAAAAAGCGAAAAGCAAATTTATATGAGGATATAGGTGTGATGATTTCGTCCAGATTTCCGCACAGTTTATTCCATCGGGAGAGCACTTTTAGTTAAATAAAATACTGAACGGCCTGATTAAAAAAGTGAAGGACTCAAAATCATATCCTTTAAATATTGTAACAAATAACCAAAAAATCAAATCAAAAATACTCTTATAAAAAATCTCAAGTTTTCTCTTATTGCTGCTAGTAATATTTATAACAAAAACTTCCTGCTACAAAAGATTAAAAATCATATGGAAAAAATCTTTCCAAACTGATTTCATATAATATTACAAATTCATCATCATCGTACAACATGTAGCAGCTGAGTCTTGTTGCAATGTATCAGAAAAATTGTTGCATATAAAAAAGAAAACCAAACAGTACAAAAACAGTAGCAAAAAATAGAGAAAGAACTAACTAGATATGGGGCATAATGTTTTAAACGTTAAGACAATGACAACTGCATAAAAAAACTGCTTTTGACTGACTGTACGCACATGGCTGTTTCGCAGTAAAACAAAGTGGAAGAACATTCCAAATGCATCTGCAAGTTAAAATGCAGGGTTGCCCTTCTAATTAGATTTTTTTAATAATTCACATTAAAAAAACTTTTGTAAGAGATTGTGAATATTTTGCAATTTTTAGAAATATTTTTTTTTTTTTTTAAATTTGATAATTTGAATCAATAGTATATTTGACCTGAATCAATTTTTGATCCCTTGCTAAAAACTCTATGGCATTGTAGCTTTCAGATATGTTATTCGTGGTAAGTAATTAAATTGGATCACCCTCGGAAAAACGCTTAAATTAAAATGTTAGTTTTACTATAAAAAAGGGTTCAAAGTTCAAAATAAATTATATTTTTAAAAATTTAAGAAAAATTTAAAAATTTAATAAACAAAATAAAGGACTCTTTAAATTTGTCTAAGCCATAAGTAAACTAAACCTAGAGTTCAGATTTACTCGATCATCTTGTCGACTTATGCAAACATATTTATGTGGACGTGAATAATTTGTCAATGGAAGTCAATCAAATTTGAGACATATAAATTCTGGTGTGGCTTACGCCTCAGTCCTTGGACCATTGCTATTCTCAACGTACATGAGCGATTTATTTTGCTCGGATTAGAATCGTGCGA
The DNA here is from genome assembly GCA_916610165.2 of Gymnosoma rotundatum. Lineage (NCBI taxonomy): Eukaryota > Metazoa > Arthropoda > Insecta > Diptera > Tachinidae > Gymnosoma > Gymnosoma rotundatum. Next base: position 136,849,955 of record OU744338.1, on the reverse strand, counting down.
ATCTTTTGCTTTTGCAGATGATATTCAGCTGCTGTTTTTCAGAGAACGTTCATCTAACATACTTCAAGCAGTAGTCAATAATACTTTAAATGCAGTAGAAACATGGATGTTGACAAAAAGTATTTCAATAAATTCATCAAACACGAAGGTCATGAAATTTAACGATTGACTCTTCACGATATTCTAGTACACTTAAATGGTGAAGATATTGAATGTGTTGACCGAATAAGAGTTTTAGGCGTAATTATTGATGATAAACTTAGTCCAGATTTTCACTATACAATTTTTTAAGGATTTTTTTTCTCAATTTTCTATTTAAGTTAGAGCATTGTGCGTTATCTAAAAGTAAACATTAGGAAGCGAGAGCAAAGTGGGAAATTCAATGAAATATTAGAGAGAAATGGAAAAATTAATTTTAAAGGGGATTTAAAGTATTTTCATATAACAAATTGAGTTTTTGGACAAAACATTACATTTTTTAAGTGATAAAAGATTAAAGCCTTTTTCCTCCTAGGACTCATAATTACCGAGATAAATGAGTTTTAAGTTTTCCATATAAAAAAAATAAATTTATGGGGAAAAAAATTTACTCAAAACTCAAGCAATATCATATTGCTTACTCCTCCTTCTTCAAAAACAAACAAAAATCTCATGCTAGTTTCATGAAAAATTGCATAGTGTAAACGCCGCATTAGTTACACTTTTCATATAAACAATCTCTCAGACATCGCGATCATATATCAATGTATGCTAATCAATTTCTGAAGTGCTTGTTCTCTAATTTCCTAACTTTAAAGCTCCTTTTCGGCTTTTACAAAACTATGAAAAACTCAACTCCCACGTTTTTTATTCAACGCATTCAATTTATTCATTCGTCAAGAAATTTACAAATGTTCATATCTAGAATATATACCTCCTATCTCGAAAGATCATTTATTGTTCAAACAGACCGTTCATTCAATCGATTGCCAGCTACATTAAGATCATTTAAGTTTTCTGTTGCGGTCTATTTTAAAAAGCTGCTTCAAAATTTTAGCGTTTCTTAAATATTGCTTTCCGATCTACTACGTCGTTAACACACTGTTATTACTGTAATTTTGATAGTCTTAAATTGATGCCGTAAATGAAAAAGAAACAAAATACATATATATATACAAAACTAAATAAATAAAAAAAATATCTTTAATTCTTTTATATTTGGCACGCTTTAAAATTAAAAACAACCGAATTCTCTTCGCAAAAAAAAAATATAAAATATTTTTGGTAGAGAGCACCCTAAAACACAACCAGTAACATATAGAAAATCCGCACAGACTAACAAGCAGAATGATGTTTTGATGGAACTTTCAAAAACAAGTGAATAACAAAAACCTCAAACACACGAAGACTTCAAAAGAGCAGAAAAAATGCGCAAAAACAACTGCAACAAATAATGAAAACAAAAACACAGTGAACAACAGGACAATCAAAATAGTTTTGTTTGTTTCGTATCAAAAATATTAAAACCAAAAACAGATTAAAAGACAGCACTTTGCTGCAATAATAGCAGATTGCATGAGTTCTTTATTTTTTATTTCAATATATAAAATAAGAAAACCAACAGAGAGAGCAGTTTCAAATGCAAAAACAAGCACTTTAATATTAACTCTATAGTGACACGTGACAGCTCTAGTTTTTTGAGTAAAACAGTTTTCATTTCATAAAATAACCAAAAACTTATACAATTCATTAAAACGAGATAAATATGTGTGTTCAAAACGTTACTTATACTTAAGCCATTGTCTTGATAAGTAGAAACGCAAAAAAGTACGAAAACAAGTGACAGCATTTATAAACTGCTGTAGCCGCAGCAGACAAAAAAAAAACAAAAGCTCAATAGAATTATTTTGTGAACAATAAAACTAAAAACGACTTTCTTATCAGCTCAAATATTGCACATGCAACTTTTTAAATGGTTCACATGTGTTTGCAAATGTTATTTCCCTGCAACTCTGGAGCCAAAAATCTTACAGCTGATAAATTTGTTTCGGTTGCTTGCTACCACAAGTGCAGCGAGTTAATTGTCGACCGGCTATTTTCACCACAGGTGGAAAAGGGGTATATGAAAGATTATCATTTCGTGTGTTATTTCTGCAATATCAATTTTCGACCCCTATAAAGTATTTACATTTTGAGTTCTTATGCATAGCGAAGTTATATCATCGATGTCCGTCCGTATTGGGGTTAAAATCAACTTTGCCAAGGCACTATATGAGCTAGAGAAAATTTAAATACGCCACTCCATCAGAAATAGCTTAGAATTTATTTTGTTGAAAATCAGTAAGTTCGGTCCATATCCTTCGAGGCAGAAGACAAAACACCACACCTGCCTATAATTTTCCATATCATTTGCAATAAATCTAGTTTTTGAAGTAACTGCAATTGAAAAAAAATATATATGGGGTGATAGAGGATTGAAATATAAGAAAAACTATCAAGTGAAAAAATATCACGCGAAAAAATTGGTGCTCGCTCATATTTTTCGAGTTATTTAAAAGCTTATGAAAAGATACTTAAGGAAATATTAAATTTTTTTTTTAAATGCTTAACCCATTAAGAGCCGATAGCATTTTTATGTAAAATTATATTTGTATTTATGTAAAATTATATTTGTATTTGTATTTTTTTTTTTTATTGAAGTTATGGTAAAATAGGAAAATAGTACGAATAGTACTCTTACTTGTGTAACATTCTCATCTACGTAAAGGTCTTCTTTAAATCTGCTCTTCAACTAAGTACTCGTATTTTGTCAGTTTAAACGTAACTTATTAAAAGACTTACTATTTTGGAGTATCCCATGCCGTTGAAAGAAAAATGATGAATATCTCAGGTAGTTTATGTGTCAAAAGTTTAACCTAAGCTTTCACAATATACAAACATTTTAATTATTTGCAAATATAAATAAGCATGTAATTGAAACCACTTAATTTGTAAGCTATCGGTTTAAAAAGTTGTGACGAATTTTAATCGATTTCGAAGATTAAACCAAAAGAAATTATAAAATTTTATTTTAAAACTAAAACATGTTTAAGGATGTTTCAGAAGATTTGCAATAAGCAAATTTTCAAAATGTTCACACTAGACTTATTTCTCAATTGATTCAGAAGCTAAACTGCTAAACGGATAGTCAAGCAAAAACTGACAAAATTGATACCTTAAAAAAACCAAATGACAATTTTTGTTACTTCACCTTGTTAAAATAATTTTCAAGATTTTTTTTAGAATTGCAGGGTAATTTAAATGTTTCTATGCATTTGTCTACAAAGTAATTTCAAGTTTACAATTACTTGCTGATGATGGAGGCTCTTGATATGAAATTGTAATAACAACAAATTTTAAAACATTCATCAAAATTCACTCTCTCGTTTAAATAATGGCCGCCTTTGTTGGATTGTTTTTTAATTTCAACATATTTCACATACACAAATTTGTATGAATTCGAAATATTTCCAAATATATTTTGCGATCAGTAAAGGAAATTGAAACAGGCGAAAAAACCAAAGGAATTTGTATGCATGATGAATAAAACATAAAGCAATTTTGCGTATAAAGCATCCATATATATATATATTTGTGCATTTAATGCACTGAAAGAAATTCTAAGCAATTATCATACTAATTATTTAGCCTATCTAAGCACATACATATACGTCTCTTAGAAATGATGAATAGAATATTAATTATTCCTGGCCAAAATTTCCTTTGAAGTCCTTCTTATAATTGCTTTATATTATTTTGTCAGTGTTGAGTAAAAATTTGCATTTAAAACAAAGTTTTTATTTTATTCTATTTTTCACCCACAATATACATATGAAGCAGTCAAACACTGAAATAACAGATGACACTTTAATCTCACTGAAAGCAAAAAATAAAAAAAATAAAAAATAACAGCTGACAAAAGAAAAATAAAGATGATTTTTATATTGAAACAAACATGTGTGTGTGTGTGAGTGATTATTTCTAAAACAAAACGTTTTGTCATGGAAAATACTGAACCAGTAACAACAATAACTATAAAAAATAATTCTCTAAATCTACTCACACACTTTCTATTTGTGTGTATTTTATCACACACAAACAATGAATAAAAAAAATAATGATTACAAATCAATTTTATTTCAATAATAAGAAAATTCCAAACTCAAAACTCGAACTTATTCTGCTGTGATGAAAATTTTGCCAACAATCATTAATTATTTAACGAAGCTAATAATTTTGTTGGTTTTAACAAACTGCTGAATAATAAACGTTTTCTTAAGAAAGTCAATATAAATGGAATAAATATGCCTTAACATGTCATGACTGGCTAAAAGTTTCCTACGAGTAGCAGAATAACAGAAAAGGATTATATTGATGAAATTGGTGCGCCATGAAACCTTTTTATTTTCAATTTTTTTTTTTTTTTGCCTTTCTTATATCATCAATTCTAAGTAGATATTTTCTAGAAAATAAAGAGAAAATGTAAAACAAAGTTAAAATATAACTTGAAGTGTTATAGATTTGCCAATGTCATTCACTCACAGTCAATCGTTTTATTGTCACTTGAATCCCACTTGATTGACAAATTGTTTTTCCATCGTTGTATGAATGATTGGTAGCAGCATTTTCCCGAAGGGTTTTACGTTCAATTTTTTATTCGCTAGATACTATCGGCAAACACACAATTCCGTATTGGAGCTATAGACATTTATTGCCTGCACAAAACCCCTTGAATCACACAAAATAAACCACATCATTCACTTTTCATTTCAATGAAATCGTTTTTTAAAAATACAAATTTCTACAAATGTCAATCAACACATCACCTTTTAAACCAATTTTTATTTGGGTTAAAGGAAATTTAATGTTCACCTTCCGTTGTTTCACATTTAAACACTTTCAATAATAATTTTAAAATGTCAGTCAAGTTTTACTTGCAAAATGAATTATTTTAAAATTCATTACAAATTCTGGCTCATTTTCAAAGGATATAATTTTTTTTTTTTATTTTGTGATATGAAATTAAGAAAATCTTTGACAACAAAAGACTTTAACAAAATCGAAGTTGTTAGGATCAAGAAGGAAAAATTAAAAATGTAAAGGGCAAGTTATATAAAGGAAGCTTATCTCTTTACGGATAGGAAAATTTGCTTAAAGAGTTTAGTTGAATTTAAATGGAATTGTTAAACATTAAAAAATAACGTCAAGTATATAATAAAATGTATATTTTAACAATGTTATATACACACATGTATGTATTTTTTAAATAACAAAATTTACTTTTGGTTGAGGACTTCTACATAATGTTGCAAGCAAAAAGAGTAACTCCATTAAAAAGATACCTTTTCAATCAAGTTAAATTTGTAATTAATTAAAAACTTTTTTTTATATTTAATATTGGCCAAACCACCAAAAGCACATTATCAAAAAATAAAAATAAAAAATCTTAACTGTAAACTGTAAAATAAAATATACAATCAACAAATGAGCAAAATAAAAGTAAATCTAAATCAACAAGTTAATAAATTAAATAATTCTATTAAAAATTATTTTGATTGGAATTTTTTCTTACAACAACTCATTTCTTATTTTCAAAACACAATCATTTATTATGTTGAACCAGTGATATTTTATTTACTTTTATACTAATAAATAAACTAATACAATTAAGAGTTTTTTAAACCTTTAGGTTTTTGTTAGAATATGCTTCTACAATAAATGTAGAAAACACAAGGCTCGATGTATTTGTTAAAGCCAGGACAAAGGTGAAATTTAACTGGACTTGGGATTGATTGAATAAAAGAGAAAATCTAATATTTCAATATATTTGATTGCAATTTTCCATGTATTCTTTTCTACAAAAATACCAAAATACACATGTAGTTGATTTTATTTATGTACAGCGTACACATATTTAAGTGTGTGTATGTTGGTATCTACTTTTTTAATTTGATTGTCTCCTTTGATGTTTGTTTATTATTTATTTATTTTATATGTTGCTCTGTTTTATTTCTTTAAAGTTTAGTTTTGACTCATTGATGTTGAAAAATGGAAAACTTAAAAAAACCCCAAAATAAAAAAAATAATGGCACTGAACATTTTTTAAATGAAAAAAAGACAAATTTGTACAATCCCATCGCTTGTTCTTTTTAGAAGACAACTTTTTGAAGTCTAAAAATTACATACGAATATAAGGAAATATGTATGTGTGTACATTCTTACACACTTGGTTAAATTTAACCTTTAATGTTTAAAAATCAAACATAAAATTGAATACAAAAAAACAAAAAAAAAAAAAAAAGAAAGTGTCAAAAACGGGCATTCTTCAATTTTTCTTTCTTACTGTGTTTTACTGATTTTTAGTTTGTTGTTTTCTAAATATATCAATTGTCTATAACAGATCTAAGGAACAATTACAGCTTGCAATTAAATGTCTGAATTTGAAAGTGAAGAAGAAAAAGTTGTAAAACTTTCAAGACGACCACATTTGATTAAAAACAGCAAAAAACTTCTTTATGCGTAACGTCGACCTTTTCTTAAAGATAAAATATGATTAGGGTGTAACCATAATCAAACATATAATGATTGAATTTAATGGTTTTTATCAAATGAAAATTTTAATATAAATAATAATAATAATAATTATTATACCATTGTTAAGGGAACCAAAACAATTTTGTTTGCGTGCCTAGAGTTTTATTTAAAAAGCAATAACTTTGTGGTGGCATGTCATAACGTCGAAAATCACATAATGTCTATCAACGAATAGTCACAGCGTACATGGATACTAAAGGTATATCTTATGGTATTCTATGTAAGAAAGATGCAAACTGGATTGAAGAAAATCTTAGGTAAGCAAAGCCGGTGTTGGTTATACCATAGAGGAGAAAATTCTCCTCCTCCTCCTCCTCTATGCAGGAAATCTTTGGCAAGCAAAGCCGTTGTTATTTTAAATGTTTAAAAACGAAACAATGAAAAACGACATAACGCTTTAATTGCAACAATGTCATATCTGAAAAAAACTTGAATTTGGCGAAATGCAATTTAAGTTTTAAAGACACAAGTCCTATGATCTAATTTCCGCAATTGCAATTGCTATAACTTCGGTTCAGCTTGGGATATAAAACTGATTTTTTTTCAACATGTACAGAAGTTCTAAAAGAGCAGTTTTGCTTAAGTAACTACAAATTTTTAATTTTTTGAGATATGACTATGTTGCAATAAAGGAGCGATATTGTCCATGGATATTTTGTCACTTTTGAGTGCGTTACAATGTCCATGGACACTATGAAATGCCACCTAACTTGTTCACCGCACCCTTTTATAGTCACAGAGAACTTTGTAATTAAGTATATTAATCCGAACCGATTTTTAGGGTTAAAATTTTATCTTAAGTAAAAAAAAAAATATTTAAAAAAGGAATTTTTTAAAAAGTTCATTTTTTTATTCCCTCCACCACAAACAGTCGAAAGGGGTTATACGTGAGTTTCTAATTTCGTTTGTAATTTCTACAATATCCATTTCGGAACCCAAAAAGTATATATATTCTGACTTCTTATGCATAGCGGAGTCAATTGAGCGATGTCCGTCTGCCGAAGCAAACTTGATTTCACAGAAAAATTTAATATATCTATCGATCAGATAAAGTGTCGAAAAGGTGCTATTGGAAAGCGGTAGGATCGGTCCATGTATTTCGAGGCAGCAGGCAAAACACCACGCCTACCTCTAATTTTTTCATGTCATTTGGAACAACAAAGTAACTCTAATCAAAAAAATAAATAAATCGGGCGATAAATAATAAAAAAAAATAAGAAAAAACATCAACTGAAAAAATTTGAGCTCACCCATATATATCGAGTTAGGGGGCTCTGAAATTTTAAAATTTTTAAAAATATTAATATGGGTATCATTTTAAAGCTTTTGAAGAAATCTTTAAGAAAATACTAAATTTTTTTAAAAATGTTTAACCAATTAAGAGCCGTTGTCATTTTTGTGTAAAATATTATATAGCACTTAATTTTTTCTTATTTGGTTATTCTCTGTCACCTCAATATTTGTTTCTTTGATTGGAGTTAATATATTAAAATAAATATAAATATATGTTGGAGAATCGGCGTATACGAATATAGCACACTTACTTGTTTTAACTAATCTTTACTTAACTTGAAAAAACTGTTTACAAAAACAAACTCTTTAAAAATTGGTTCAATTTATCCTCTTATAATCGTTTTATATTTAAATTGACCAAATTTTTTAAGCATTCTAAAACAAAAGTAACTTATTTAAAAAAATATGCATTTAAAAAAAAATAAAAAGAAATGTATATATTTATATATAATACATCTTTTAAACAAGTTAAGAAAAAGTTCAACAGATAAATAACAGTACAGCAAGCATTCTGTTTCATTTATTTCTGTAATAAAATAAAATTGGCTTAAAAAATCTTACTCTCATAATCATAAATTATTTTTTGAATAGAAAATTTATTCTTATTGTTATTATTCTTTGTTTTGGTAGTTGAATTTTTTTTAATTTCTTCAAATGAAAATCTAAAAAAAAATAAAAAAAAAATACTAAATGACTCTCATCAAGTACAAAAAAGAAAGGACGGAGTGCTTTAAAGCTTAAGCAAGAGATGTTGAAGGTTGAGCAAAGGTCTTGGTGGTTTAGATGACTTAAGACGAATGAAAATAATAAGGAATATTAAACCATTTTAAACTGGTAAATTTTAATTTAATTGAATTACGTGCACATGACTACAAATTTAAGTGGTCGGAATAGCAAAAGTTGGTCGTAAGTTAACATTTTTTAGGAGTTTTATTTAATAATATTTGGTGTATTTTGGCTGGCCAGCCTGACCATTTTTGAGTACGATTATATCACAATGAGTAGCTGCTTCAATATTCAGCCATTAAGTAGACAAAGTTAACTAAAATGAAATCTTTTTTTACAACAATATTTTTATAACCAGACATTATTTTGCACATGAATTCATGTTCTTTCTATTGTAAACTTATTTTTATCTAACAAATTCTGTTTTCTACTCCTGTAGTACAAAAAAAAGCAAAGTTTTTGAAAACAATTTCTTTGCCTGGCTATTTCATTCTAACGTTCATTTATTATTTAATAGATATTTTTTGTTTGTTTTTACTTAAAGAAAATTTAAAGATTGTAAATAATTCAAGTTGAAATATTCGTTTGTAAGTTATTTCAATCTATATATCCGACATACTTACATTTGAAAATACTTGTAAATTTAAACTTAAACCAAATAGAGTATGTTTATATTATTATTGTTTTTTATAATTGTTTATTTGTTGTTTTTTCTATTTTAGCTTGTATTTCATCTAATGGACAAATTAAGGCCTGAAATATAAACAAAGAATCATTTGTATTTTATTTGAATCTCAATAAAAGCCATAAGAATAAGAATTGAAATGCTGCAACATTTGCACATGAATACATACGAATAAAGTTAAAATATTGCAAATTGCTGCACTGTGTGTAACTTTCAAATTTGTATTTTATTGTTTATTATTTCTGCCTACGAATATTTATGCATGACTTCTGCTATTATTTGTTTGCCTTTATTAAAAACTTCTTAAAACTTTACCATAAATGCTACGAGGCTCGACTCGAAAATCCAAAAATTATTTTCAGTTTATGTCGATTTAATCATTTTGATATTTAATGTGTAAAAAGAAATTTTGCTGTAAAAAAATATAGAGATTAAAAAGTAACACTTTGTTTCTGTTTGTTTTTGCATTTATTGTTTATGTCCTTATAGATTGTTGTTAAACAGCCGCATAATATTAAACAACTCAAAAAACTTTTGCTTTACTTGTTCCTTCCGTTTTCACAAGCTAACTTACAACGTACTGATATTTAATTTGGTAACATGCGATTTATTTTATGGGTACAGACTAACAAGTTTATAACCTGAATTCATGTGGTCTCAGAAAAAAATCAGAAAATATTCTGATGACTTTTCTAAGAAAAAGTTCTGACTTTTTCCTCACAAAAAAAGAAAACGAAACATACGAAATCACAAGCAGTTATTTCTCTGGAGTTTTTGATTTTTACAAAACATTTAGATTTGGTTTCTACAGAAATCCGTGCTATTTATTTTTTACCTTAAAATCGTTTCAACTACCAGATTTTCCATACAATAGATTTCAACAAGTTTTCTTAAGAAAACAAAAACTTTTTTGATTGCTTTCATAAATGTTTTTCTTTAACTTCCTTTTCTACGGTCCGTTACATGAGCAGTATAAATATTTCTTAAGCAAATAAACATGCACTTGCTCAAGCTTTGGATACGCATCACACGCTCACGCATATACACCCACACACACACATATATATAAAGAACGTAAGTAAAGTTTTTTTTATTTTTGGTTTGGCTTTCATTCCCATTCATTCACTCATTTATTCAGGCAGTAAATCATGTTACATGCAACATACCTTATGATTCTTGTTTTAATTTTTTCTTTATTTATTTTTCCAAATAGAAATGTCGATAAATTCTAAAAAATTGTTAGTAAAAAATGTATGCTTGTGTGTGTGTGTATATGAAAGAGTTTGTTAAATCATTCAAGTGTATTTCTTAACTAAGTTGTCAAAACACAAATAAACAAATGCAATTTAGAATACAAAAATCTGTTTTATGACAAAAAGGTAGTAAATATTAGTTATTTTGTTAGAATAAATTAGAAATAGGATAATACTTTAAGCCAAGTCGAATTTTTATTACTTTAAAATGATTTTCGTTTTTAAAAGGAGAACATAAATCGCTGCAATATTTTAGTTCGTATGTTATTTCCTTGTTTTACACAGTCACAGGGAGGGGAAAAAATATGGCTATGTTCTAGTCAGACAAATCATATTATATTCACAGTAACAATACATGATTGAAGTATATACAAAATAGTTGTTTTACAATCAAATATGCTCTGGTGTAAATACATATGCATGAAAATGTCAACAATCCAATATTATGGAGATGCAAATGTTTATGAATTTATCCGTCTACATAAAATTCGATTAATAGATTTTTATTTAGAACGTAAAGTTTCTATAATAAAAAATTTTAAACAGAATGAAAGCATTTTTATGCGGTGATATTTTTTCTTGACACTAGTCAAATCCTACTATTCGATTAAATTCAATATAATATTTTTTTTATTAGGACCAGCAGTTAGGGGATGACCTCTACTTATGCAACGTGCGAGAAGTATAAAATTAAGTAATGGAAAGGGCATAGAGGGAGTAGTGCTTGTGGACATTTGATTTGAATCTTTGCATACTGAAAGTGAGTTTATTCCACATATAAACTATTACACTTATGAATTTTCTCTGTAATACGTAGTGCGATTCACTCTTGATGCAGACCTCGTTGCGCATACGAAATTACGGTTTCAGAAACAAGTTCTCAGATTTCATAAGCACACATTCAGTTGTAGTATCGGTAAAACAGTGGAACATACCAAACATGGCGTCGATGCACCACTGAATAAATAGAGTTGTATACGCTACTGTCACCGATGAGCTTCTTCACTCCCTCCTGCACGCGGTCGAGTAACGCCAAAATAGTTCTTCAAGCACCGGCCCATACATGAAAGTTGTATTCCATTTTCTGATAAAGTCGACATAGATAGCGAGGAGATCAGATGGAGTGAGTACTTCTAACACCGTTTCCGAAAATCTGTGAACTTGAATGTTTCTTTTGCGACCTGAAAAATATGCTTGTTTCACCGAAAATCACATTGAATCTTAATGCAAGAACATTGGGAGCTTCTGATTCCTTAATATTTATATCACCCATAATTACAGATGAAGTAGCAAATTCAGCCGTACGCCTGTGCGAAAGCACACAGCATATGATTATAATGTATTATAATATGGTTACATTTTGAAAATAATTATGGTTGTACTTTAGAATGTTACTGTTAGTAATGTTAGCATTGTTTCAATAATAGCAGTATTATTATGTTTAGTATAGTTAACTAAAACTTATTATTGTTTTCCACGTTGACTTGCAGTAGAATCGTTTTTTTTTTGTAGCGAAAAAAAAAAATTTTAAGGGCAGAGTTTAAATGCTTAATCAGTAATATGGTCACGACTTGAATTTTGTGATTTATTTGAATTCAAGTAATTGGGTTAAATGCGAGAGGAAGTTTTAAAATGCATTGCATATTTCAGTTTTAAATCTGTTACAAACTTTTTGCTAAATCAAAAATTACCTGATGTTTTAGTACAACTCAATGGACGGAACAAATACGGGCAGTGTAAATATATTGCAGACTTTAGCAAACCCACATATGATGAAAGCAACTGACAATAAAATCACTCATCCTTGAAGACAACAGTATCGTTTAAAGCAAAATCTCTACACACATTTTCGATACTAATTTTTGTACAAGAGATTTCATGTGATTTAAAATTAAGTTTTTTTTGTTTTCAAATGATACACAGCTACCGAGTTTAAAAGTAAATATTAAATAAAACTTTGCATTTGTACATATATGATATTTTTGTGTTTATATTTGTCTTTTAAGTCTTAATGAAAAGTTATATTTAAAGGAAATTTTATTTACGAAACATCTTTGTTTGATTTTCATTACCCCTTCTGTGGGGAATGAGAAAATGAGTGCGTAAGTGAACTTTTGTCAAGATTTGCTTAAATAATTAATTTAACATCAAATTTCTGCATTGAATAAAGTTAGAAACAATGTAAAAATAAATTAAATCGTTTGTAGGCCTCCTGCTGCTACTTCTGCTATTTCAATTGAAGTTTAAGGTTGTAGATTTACATTTACAAACTGACGCCCATTTTATTTTAGTCAAAACGTTATTCATTCAATTCATACACTTGTTTAACAATATTTACTAAAAAATCATCCCCGATTTATAATTATCGCCTTTCAATCCTATTACTTTTCTAAGTACACACTTACTAACATATAAATTCTAGCACGTAGCAATAGATGTGATACGTGTAAACAATTTAATTTATTTAGTGTTTAACTATTTGTCTAAACCGTTAAATAATTTTGTAAATACACATGTCAAAATTGCAATTATGAACTCGAATATCCAAGAGAAAAGCAAAATCATTCATTGTTGTCTATATGCAACGCCCTATAACAACACAAGCCAAACCCTTTTTGCTGTTAATTTTTCCTACAAGCAAATTTTCCACCCTCCGGTTCGCGGGCTTTAAATGCTACTTCTCGCTGACTGTCGTTGACAAAGTTGTTAATGTTATTAGTTTTAATGCCATTATTTCCTGTTTTACTGTTATAACATGGCCTTTTGTATTACTTTATGTCAATTTAAAAAAAAAACCAACAACACCAACAACAACAATTTGTTAAATGCTTTTGTTTGTAGATTTCGCTTTATTTCACTTTACTACGTTGTAAATTTTTCTAGTTGGTTTGTGTTTGTTTTTAATTTTCATCACAATATTTTCTGGTTGATTTTTATATTTTCATGCTGGTTAATTTTGTTGCTCTTTCATCACTTTTTTTCTCTTTGGCAAATAAACAGAAATCTACGTTTAAGCTTACAAATTTTCATTAATATTGTCGCCACACCAGTCACGCAATCCATCAAACAACAGCGAACACTTAAATTGAATGTGGAATTCTTTACTACAACGTTCGTGGAACACCGGGGTGCATAATCATTCCGTGCATCCACAATCATAAAAGTATCATATTTGTACTAAAGTCGCATGTTAACACTTTTTGAGCCTGGTTATTTACGTGCTAAATAGTTTTACTACCCAGCAAACAAATTGAAATTGAAAGCGTTTAGAATTTTATGTTAAGCTTTCTACACCTTTAGCCACTTTATAAACACTATGTTGTATAAATAATACAAGACTGACAAAATTGAATTAATTTCATAGAATTTAAAGGTTTTACACAATTTTTTTTATCTATTCCTGTGTTTTTAATTGTTTCTAAACGAACTCATTAAAATTTATGACTCTTTGTTGGGAAACAGTATTTCAGCACTGTTTTAAGTAGATTTAGCGAAATTAGTTGAAGTCCAATAATATCCTTCTTTAGCATGACCAGAGATGAAAAGAAAGGAAATAGAGGTAGTTGGTTTTGGGAGTAAAGAAGATTGCTGTTGATTTACTATCAAATACTACTTCGTTCTTAAAATGTATATTTTCCCCCACCGCAAAGGCGATAACAATATATAAAATATGCGATTTCCTTTTTAATTTGCATCGAAGTGGTACCGCGACTGACCAAACTTCTTAGCAAAAGTGGTTGTGTATTTATAAAAGAATTTTTACAGTAACTGTTTTTATTTCCTTCACCACATAAAGTGGAAAAAGGGTACATATATCTAAACTTGTCATTCCATTTGTAATTTTTACAATATCCATTTTCGACCACATAAAACTTATATATATATATATGTATAGAATATACATATGCATAGCAAAGTCGATTGAGCGATGTCCGTCTGTCTCAGCAAACTTGATTTCACAAAAAAATATGTCAATCGATCAGATATAGTGTCGAAAGAGGTGCTGTTGGAAATCAGCATGATCGGTCCATGTCCTTCGATGCAGCAGGCTAAACACCACGAATACCATTTATTTATTATATTACGCTTATATTTCATAATATTTTCAAATAAAAATGCTAATTTGGAATAGCAGGTATCTATTCGTATTTCGCCGGTTGCTAAAGCCAGCTCTTCAGGAAACCTTAATCAAAATTTTATTTAGAAAAGCCAAACACATTTTTTTAAGTATAAAAACTTCAAAGACAACATGAGAGTTATTTAAGAAGCCAATACAGAAATATTAAGGCTTTAACAAAAATTACCAAAAAACAAACTTACGTTTTTATTTTTGCATATATTCCCTTCTGCATTAGGTTGGTTACGTGCCGACTATTAATGCAGACTTAAGGCATATTAAAAATAAAAACAACACAGTTATTTTTTTAATTTCTCAATAGAAAGAAAAAACCATAACAGTGAATCCAACAATTTGCACAAGCAATTGCATATAATTTTTATTTGAAAATTTACGAATACCTTTTAGTTTTTCATGTCCTTTGGAACAATAAAGTAACTCCAATCAAAAAAAAAAAAAAAAAAATATATATATATATATATATATATATATGGGTCGATAGAGAACTCAAAAATAAAATAAAACATCGAGTGAAAAAATTATAGTATATTTTAGTCGGCATAGCCGAATATAGCACTCTTACTTGTTTAACTTACACTCCATGGTTAAGTTGCATAGGCTGCCTAGTGTTTACAGGGCAGACTCACTTTTATCCTAATGGACCCATTGTGACTTACGTACGTATACTGCATCTTAAATTGCACATGTTTTAATAACTTGTTTAAAACTGTTTGCTGGTCCTTGCTGCTTTGTAATTGCTTCGAGACGAAATTTCATTTCTTTTTTTCCACTCACATGTTTATGTTTGTGATTTGCAAAATCCACAACATTTTCCGCAAATACGAAACAAATAAAAAACGTTATTTTGCTGTGAACTTCAAACCAAAATACCAGCAAAATATTTAATGTAAACGGTTTTCAGCATCATCAACAACATTATTACAAAACCTTTTATGATGGTTATAATTATGGTTTTTGTTATTGTTGTCACTCAAGCACATCCAAAATAATGCGGCCACGTTAATATACAGCAAATGTTAAAAATCCCAATCCAAAATGACACGATACATACAACAAATTTTGACTTCATACTCATTTATGAATGCTTATATTCCACAACGTTAAAATAGATATGTTCGCTAACGATGATCATAGCAGAAGTGCTGTAAATAATTTATACCCCAAACATATTAAAGTTCTTTTGCAAGTTGATTTAAAGAAAAAGCAAAATCTTAAATCATCATTAATGCCGAAATGATAATTCAGTTCTATGTTTTGCAATAGAAAGCAGCTCCAAGTTGAGCTCGAGGTTGAGCTGGCTTTCATAGTTCTTCTAGAAGCCAAACAAAATGTTCACATTATAATAATAATGTGATAAATTTATTTATATACAACATACACTTATCACACAACCCTAGTAGTTTACAGTAAAATCGTGCCCATAGAGTGATGACAGCTCGACTGTTAACTAACGAGTGTGTTTTTATGATTCAGTATTGGACGTAATGTTGCTGACAATGACAAAATCATAATTAAAAACAAATTTGACAAGTCAATAATAGTCATAATGGGGGGTACAATATGCAACAAAAAAAAAAAAAAACAAAAAACTTTTTAAAACCAACTCAGTTCAACAAAAACATCAACCAACTAACCAAAAGAATTTTTTAGATGGATTATTAAAATTTAAATTTACATTAAATATGACATAAAAAATTTAAAATTCTTTTCACTAGATTTTAATAAAACAAAACAGTTTAAACATTCAGACTAAAATATCCTGTTGCACTTCCTTTTGGAAGAAAAAAAAAACAAACATAAAATAAAATACAGAGCGATAATTTAGAAAAGAAAAACTTTAACCGCAATGCAGTGTATTTTCAACTAAAATGTTTGAAAAGCTAAAACGTCATCATTGTCATTCACATGGATGTAAGAGCTTTATATTTTCAAGATTCGCCCATTCACTTTGTTCGTCACAAAGTGTTTAAAGTGCAAGTTTGAATTATTACAAAATATATCAAATTCTTTTGTTGGTAGAAATATAAATTTAAATTTAATAGCATTTTTTTTTTTGTTTTTTTTTTTTTGATATTATGTTGACCTACGAAATTTAGGCCACTGTGTTATAGAAACAAAAGGAAATGTATTTTATTTTAAAAGTTTGTTTAAGAAAATTCCATCACTCATTCAATCACTTGCTTACTCTACTCTACTACTCTACACACATTCTTGCACATTTAGCAATCATGCAACTTTGTTGCATTCATCTTAAGAGTCGAGTTGAAATGTGTTTAGTTTTTTTTTTTTTTGAGTTTGTTAAAGATCAGAGTAGGATGTACTGGCACAAATTATTCCTTAAGGTTATGCAGAAAGTGTGAATAGAACAATGATTATCTTGATGAGATGGCGTTTATGACGAAACAACGAAAATGATAATAATGATGATGCTGAAAAAAATCACTTTAGTTACTCAACCACAATGCAGCAGATTGTTAGAAATCCGTATCCTTTATTCGTTTCATTTTGCATTTCGTTTGTTCGAAATACTTTGAAACAATGATGATGCTGATGCTCTCCCGCAGCCTCTTGTACAAGTCTATTGTAAAATTTTCTGAAAAAGATTGAAGACAATGCAAAAAAAAAAAAAGTTAAAAAGCAGCAAGAACAGCTTATCAAAAGTACAAAAAGTTAAATGCCATCTAATGAATGCCAAATAAATAAAAAGTGTTTTTTATATTGTTGTTGAGGAAAGAAATAAAAGGATAAAATTGATGTTTAACATGAAACAATTATAAAGGACTTGATTGGAGAAAGCTTTTACGGCAGGCAGCTACATGAAACAAAAAATGAATGATTGTTAAAGAAACTTTTTTTTAGTGGCAAAAGAGAAGTAAATATGGATGGTTAATTTAAGAGATGTATTTTGTATGAAAACTAAAATTCAATTGAAATACAAAAGAATATTTAATTGGAAAATTATGCGCTTAATTTTAAGGTTTCTTCTTCAATAAAATAAAAGCAGCAAAGGAATTGACATTTTAGTTAAAGAACCAATCTAAAGCAAAATTTCGACAGCTGTCACAGTTTAAACATTAATCCATGTCATGCTACAAAAATTTAAACAAATTCTATTCACAAGTTACACATTTGTAATTTTACAGCAATAAAACCTTTAAGTTGTTTGTTCGAGTCGCTTTATATGAATATTTTTAATTTATTTATGACAACTTCTTAGATTTTTTTTGGTGCTGATGTTTGAACTGTTTATTAAAATGTAGAGCTTCTTTGAGTGCAAATGTATTTTTATGAAATATAGAAGCAATTTCATGGTATAAAAGATGTTGATGAAGTTTTAAATCAAGTTGTTACCTCCATTGGGTTTTTTTTGTACTGTTATCTACCACTGCTTTGCAACACTTCCGTTTCCGCTGTTGCATTGCGTTGGTTTTTACAGGCACAAAACAACTTTAAAATAGATAAAGAAAAGCAATAAGAAAAACATAAAACTTTGTTGCCGCTTGGTTTGTTTTTTCTTTTTACCCCCCTTTTGAATGCTTTCCTTTCTTGTTAATTTTCTAGTTTTATTGTGCTGCTTTTTCACACAAAACACTTTAGTGTTTATCTCTATCGTTCTTGATTTATCCTGTAGCTGTCATCGTTGCATCGTTAGCTTCATTATATACGATCCACTGCAGTTTTTGTAGGTAACAGCAGAAAAACGTTAACAATCTTTTAGTTGCTACACGTTTTTTTTTTGTTAATCCAGTAGATTTAGTTTTTTCACTTGTGCAAACTAAAGCTGAGAAACGAAATGTTGATGATAAAGATGCAAATTTTTTATTGGCATTCAGAAGAAAAAATTTGGGATGAACTGGTGGGAGCATAAATGTAAGAAGTTGTTTATACGCTCAAAAAAATATGGAAAAGAATTTTTATCTTCTGTTAAAAGTTTGTTTTGTTTTTGTTGCTGTTTCGCACGCGGACTAAGTGATAGCAATGTAGTATAAATCTCTTTAAAAAGTGTATCAGTATGCAGAAACTTTTTCATTGCTAAACTTTAGCATTTCTTTTCCATTACTCTATAGACTTTTATATCATAAACAAACACAACACAAGTTTTCAGCGTTTATCCAGATGTGTATGTGTGCGATTGTAAACAGGTACTTTGCATTTTTAGTGAAAATAAAAAAATATTGCTGTTAAAATACAAGCCACAGTTCTCCCTGTGTGAGTAAAAGAATAAAAAAGAAAAGACTGTAAAATCACAAAGTTTAATATTTGATTTATCTGTTGCAGCAATAAAATATTTATCCACATGCATTATAAACACCACAAAACAGTTAATACTAGACATGATTTGCAACATAAATAAAATTGTTAAAACTAAGTTCTTTGGTAAGAAGTATAAAAACCGCGAAACAGCTGTTGGGCAACGGAATTAATGTTGTAAAATAAATGATAAAATATGCTAAAGAAAAAAGTGTGTTCTGTTTATGAAACTTTAAGGAAAAAGTGGCGAAGTTTTAAATGCAATAAAATTATTCCTTAGGCACTTTATCAAAGTATTCTTCGTAAAGGGACGCCAAGTAATATTAATCGATTAGCTATTTTATAAAAAAAAGACTCTAAAGTTTGCTATTGACACAATGTTATCATTTTCGTCTTTGAATTTTTCTTTTCCTTTGACTACAAGCACTTTTTTTAGATCTGATTCTATGCGCTTATACTAATGGACTCTCCACTGAACACCAACTTTGTATTTAGTTATGAAGCATTAGTAGCAATTACACTTTTTCTAAATATAAAAAGTAAATGTTATTTAATAATGATTTTATTTTTTCTTTTGCTCGAGTTTCAAAACAAGTTTAATTTTCCTAAAATAAATTTGAATTTCAAGATCTCATTGTGGGGGACAAAAGAAAATCAAATTCTTTTTTCACAATATTTTCTTATCTTTTCATTACTCTTGTCGTTTAATTGATAACAGTTAGAGTAGATTGATGCTACAAAGGTAGTTGTTTTTCACAACTACAACACATAAATTTATGCAGCAAAAATTAGGCATCATGGAGACATAAAGAATTCCAAAAAGTTCTTTTTTTAGATGAATGTTGAGGCCTAACAAAAGGCTTTTACTTTTTACATACAATCACCTTGTGCTTAAACATTTTACTTAAAACGGTAGACAGGCTCACAGTCAGTTGTACACTAATTTTGTAAATAGTATTCAAGCTCTTTTTGCATTTCCACCCTTTCAAATAGAAGCTTTCCTGCAAGTTTTTTACTCTTCTTTTTTTCCCCCTTTAACTGGCTGAATTTTTGTCTACACATTCTACATCTATTGTCGCAATAATGACGACAAGTGAATTTAAAATGATTTATTCGAGTGGAAAATGAGATACAAATAGCTGACAACTTGATGAATATTTATTGTTCTATTTCTTCAACAATTTGAGTGCAAAATTATATTTCATTTACAAAAAACAAAACAACACGAAGAAGTTGCCACTGCCACTACCATTGCCAATGCCAATACCATCATCATTTCCATTAATGCAAATGACTATACGTTTACAGCGGAGTAGCTGACGATAAGTATGATAATGATGACTTATTATGCTGCATCTTGATGTTATTAGCTTAACGTTTAAGTATTTACGTGTACTTCGAAAATTATTCACGATTGTAAACCCTTTTGACGCATCAACATCATTATCATCTGAATGCATTTGTCACTGTGCATTTCATCTTTTTGTAAGTTTTGTTTCTTTTTTTCCAGCTATTGAATCTCACTAAATCATTCTTAAATTAATTTTGCATCAAGTTGAAAAGGAAATATAAACGAATTTTAAGAAAGTCTTTAACTAAGTAAAAGTCCAATTATATCTCAAAGAACAGATCTTTTTCGTTCAATTTATATTTTTTTAGTTTTTTTTGCGTAATTCGTTTCATTTTACCGCCTTAAGGATGAACAGAAGAAATATTATGAAATATTTCTGTTACTTTTTAATGAACTATTCCTTCTTACTTTATGTAATAAATATTAAAGTTGATTTTTACTTCATTATAAAACAAATTTATTTTTATTTTTTTCAATGGCAGTGCTAATGAAGGTCTGAGCTAAGAAACACAAACAACAACTTCAACTTAACAGAACAGAAGGAGTTTCTGGAGCAAATAAAAATTCTTAAAAATATATTGTTAACAGCATTAAAAAGAATTGCAAGAAAAAAGTTTACTTTAAAGTATATAAAAAAATGCAGGAAATTGCCCCAGTTGCAACAAGAACAAAAGGACTTTTAACGTCTTAATATTTTTTAATACTCATGATCATAACCAGTATGCATCTCTTTATTATTCACAATTTAAATCTAGAGATTTGAATAGAATAATGGACTTTGGATATTTACAAATTAATATTAAAAACTCTAGAATTTCATGGCCCTTTCCACAAGGACTTTAGAGACAGTCATATATTGCTTTGTTCCACAGGCAAAATTAAATAATAATAATAACGTGTTGATCATATTGATGAGATATTTATACTTGTAGAGCTAACACAACACCCTAATTAGGAGAATATTAATTTTTAGTTTTTATGCACAACACTAGAGGCTGATTTCAGCAGCATAAAGACGAATTTTATTTGTAAAAAAAAAAAAAAATAACAAAAATTCACCGCTGCGATTTAATTATTAACCGAATTTAACAAAAAGAAGAAAGTTATCAATTCAACTCAATGTTGCTTTTTTATGTTTGTGCCTCTATAACTCAGTAATTTCTGTATTGATTTTGAATTTTTTTATTTCGAATGTGATGCTTAGAGATTGGTCCCGTTTTAAAAACAGTTCTTAACCTTCAAAATTAAAGGGTGTATCCATACAAAATATATGTTCTTTACGGGCACCACAATATACACTAAAAAAAACTGCATATCACTATAGCTTCCAATAGCAAAAATAAATCTAAATATTAAAGGGTGTTCCCATACATGATATAAATTAACCTATATGAGCCTATCTCTTAAACCGTTATAAACAAACTCTAGCAAATTGGATAAAATATTAACTGCTATGACCATTGATATTCAAAATTATAAATTAAAGGGGGCACCCTATATTTTGACTAAACAGACGCTTGAAATTTACAACGAACCTGTACTTCTAACTCCGCTATAACACCAAGTATAAAATTTGAATTTGGAAATTAAAGGGTGTCCCAATAGTTGATGTAATTTGATGTATGCGCTCAAACCTTGGAACCGTTATATACAGACAGTTGAAACTTACAAGAGACCTGTATTGCTATTGAATTTGAAAATTAAAGGGTGCCCCTCTAAATGATGTTATTTTATGTATATTTCCAAACTGTTGAACAGTTTAAGACAGACGTTTAAAATTAACAAGAGGCAGTGGTCCGCTATAACAAGTATAAAGTTTGGAGATGGCATATTAGGGTGTCCCAATAGTTAATGTAATTTGATGTATGTGTCCCTTCTATTGAATCGTTATAGACAGACAGATGATATTTGTTTTGAAGTCAGTTTTTTTGCAAGAATTATAATATTTAAGCTTTCATATTAAAAGTGGTAAACTTGCCAGACTCTACAAAAATTTTCTTAACGATAAACCGATTACTTTAGTTTCATTCCAACCTCAAAAATTGAGAATGTAACGTGTAAAAAACTTTTAAAAATCTAAAATAATTTTTTGTAATTAAAATAAAACTGAGCTGAGATGAACTAATCATCTGGAAAGAACCATGGTGGGGTGAAACGAATTTCTTTCTTTTTTCATTTTGAAGAGTCTTTCACTGTGTTGTCAATATATTCTAACAAAGTTAAAGAAAGTTTAGTTAAATCATTTATTTTGTGACATATTTTATTTGATTATATTTTCTCTACATATTTTTGTTGTAAATTTCATATACGAAATTATCAATTAAAATGATTTATGATTGTTACATGACAACGCCTCTTCAAATCATAACACTTGAATTCTTTTTGTAAGTCGGCAAGATGATGATGGTGTAACATTGTAATAAAAGAGGTGTATAGTCGATATTTAAAAGTCAATGGCATGTTAATGAATGCCATATAAAATAGTGGATAAATGCAACTAGAACTTACAAATTGTTGTTATTTATGAGTTTGATAGACCTACGAACACAATGATTTATGGAGGCTGCTGTGAAGCATCATCTCGTATTCATTGTGCAAGTATTTTCAAATAAAATAAATGAAAATTGTATTGTTGTACAATTTAAGACTTAATATCTAGATTCATACATTCGTTTGGTTGCGGGTTTTTCTTCTGTTTTTTTCTTTTGTAAAGACTATGATGTTTGGTATTTGTGTGGATTAGAATCTATAAATACAACTATAAAATTTGAAATGCAGAAGAACATCATCATCATCTTCATTTCTTCTTTATAGCTTTTCTTGTTTGTGAGTAAAGATTTGTAGGTGTGGCAGGATTTCCTGCAGCGCATCCCTTGGGGCTTATCTGTAACGTGTATACGAGGCAGCAGTATCCACAATTAAAAAAATGATTTAGTCTTGTTAGAAATTTAAGGGTGAGTTCCTGAGATATTTGTTCTTGATAAATGTTTCTAGAGAAATAACTAATAGTTCGATTTGTTGTTGTAGTGGTAGTTGTTGCCGACGATGATGTTAAGGGTACGTATGCTTTTTAGTAAATCAACAATTAATCAATAAAAAAGTCAAATACCAATTCGTTTCATATTCAACATTTCTAGACTTTGTAATTCGTGTGTGTGTCTTGTGAACTTTGTTTTGTAATAACTTTAAATATTAGCTAGTAAAATTTATGATTTTTTTTTGCATTTTTACATCAAATACACAATATAAAAATAAATTAAATATATCATGGTTGTATTCATTGTAATTTCAGTTTTGAATATAATTCATTGATTCGCTATACCAATTCCTAAATGATAAAGACTTTCTGTTTAACTTGCAATATTTCTCTGCATTCGATGAATTAAATTATTTGTCTAATTTAACAACAGTTGCATAAAAGAGATAAAATAAATTTTATTGTACCCTTGGTTTTTGCCAATATGGGGATGTGAGTTCACTTTTATAATAAATTTGTGTATAGTTTTTAGTTTTTGCTGTTTATGGAGATGTTTTGTTTGTTTACTATTCAAACATACAACAAGTCCCCCTTGTTTTAAAAGCGAAATGCTCGGCAATTAAATTTTCATTTAATGATGAACTTTTAGGAACAAACACAAAAAGTCAAACAAATGCTTATTAAAGAATATAAAACTTCGAAAACGAAACTTAATACAAAGAAAACGCACTACTCGCTCGGCTTGCGGGATGGGTGTTGTGTTGTGTTGTCGATGTGTCTGTTTACACATGTTAAATTTTTATTATAAATAATTTATCAAATTCATGTACAATTTGTTTTATACACTTTAATGGTTAATAAAACATTTTGCCCTACAAATTTTTTTTATATAAAACTAGTTTTTATGACACATTACTATTAATTGTCCGCCTGTTCTGTTGAATATTTATTGTATATGATTGTATTGAATAAAAGCATACATAAATTAATATGATGTCTACATTAATAACATATCAGTATTTAGAAATATTATTAAGATTTAAGATTGAAATTAAAATAATAAGACCAAGCACCAGATTAAAATGAACGCAAATAACTGTTAATCCGAAATATTTCTTCACCGTAATATTTATCTTTTATACGGCCTTAATCTTTTGATTGTAGGATTTTATTACAATTGTAAATTAATTAAGATAATTGAGACTTTATTGTGATATCTCTCTTCGAAAGCTTTCCAAAAATAAAAGTACGCTGTTTCCTTTTATGTGTTATAAACAAGAGATTCCCAAAATATTCTCACATGTGAATGAAAAAGATCACTTAATTTAGCTCTTAAAAAAGATATACTTTTAGAAAAGGATGGTGAAAATGTGACCCTTGATTTAAGTAGGCTCATTATTTCTGAGTTCGCTTACAATTTAATTTCGTAAAGCCATACCAGAAATGGAGGCCGGTGTAATTATAATAAATGGGCTGCAGGCCAAGACACCAAACTTACTACTGTTTAACAGTCAGAGTTTAAGAAACACTGTCTACTCGATGAATTCAAGCTAATTTCAATCGATTTTATTGCTTTAACCACAATAAACGTGGCCAGACATTGAATGCATACAACAGCTAACAACAAACAATGGTAGCAACAACAAGAAAAAAACAACAAGAAAATCATGTTGTGCAGAGCTCAGCAAAGGATTTTGGCAAGTTCAATGAAAACATATTTTGTTTAATGCTCGAAGATAATGATGATGATGATGTTTCTGTAAGTAAAGTTTATTGATAAAAACGTAGACATTTTTAGGTTGAACCAACCTCAAAAGCTACAAGTACAAACAAATGCAATAACAACAAACACCAAAGAAAAGATTACATCAACAAGGTTTAAATATAGATAAAAGGCTTTTAACATTATTAAATTTTATAGCAGTAAGTCTTAATCATACATCAAAACACATACAAGCGTACATACGTTAAACACACACACACGGTGTTTATCTATCAGTTATTAGCCACAAAAGAATCATATTAAACAGATTACAGTGGCTTTTAATAAATCATGTTGTACTTTACAACTAAAATGAGCTTAAAGAAAGTTATTATTTTGATGAGTTGTAAGGTTTTGATATTATTATAAAATTTATGTTGCTACTCCTGCTGCTGCTGCTGCTGCCATTTGATAGTTGCTGTTTAAGTATTTAACAATTTATTACACAGATACCTCACATGGTATTTGGACCTGATTGACCAACACCTCTTAATCAGCTTAAATAATTGCGAGTTATCTTTAATGTGTGTCTACTTGATTAACATTAATTATTATTATACAGACTCACACTAAACTAAAGTACTGTAAATTCTGCAGTACGCAAATCACTCTTACACACACAATTAAACTTGTCTCACCTCCGCAATGGTTGGTTAATTTAGCCGAAGTTGTCTTTAGGGAATGAGTTTGTTTTTAAGGATTTTAATTTATAAACTTGTTTATAACTTATCATGCAAGAACATACATAAATCTTTAAATATACAGATACAGTTACGATTGAAATTATAAATATGAATAAATACGTCTACACACAGAGATATATGTAATATACACAACCATACAAAATACATTTGTAAGCATTGATATTTATTTTTATTGTACATGTTCTTCATCTGAACATAATTTCATTTGGATTCCTTAAAGTTTATACGTGTACGAATGTATGTTTGTGGGACTGTATGCAAATAATATTAAGTGTAAATTTGTAAAGTGCATAATTTTTACAAGCAGACAATAAGTAAGTAATAATATTAATAAAGACATGATCATAAATAAATTATGTTGGTTTATTTGCCTGAGTTACTGCTGTAAATTGAACTCCATGTAATTAAACAAAATTGTAATTTATTACTATTTGAGTTTAATTTATCTAATTATAATAAATTGTTTTAATTACAATTCAAAACATTAATGATGGAATGGAATACTTTCAAGAGGAGTGAATGTTTTCTTAAATCCTTATGTTTAAACAGCAGCTGTTTGATTTATTTTATTTAATTTTTTGTTCATGGGATTTTTTCTTTGTCTACAAAAACAATCAAAGTATGTTTTTTTACAGAAGTTGAAAAATCTCTACATGTTGCAAAAGTAATTGTTTACCTGCTTATAATTCCTGTTAGTTAATTTGTTAGTAGGGTTTTTCCAGGAATTCCACTTTTCTATAAGTCAACTTGTTTAACAAACTAACTCTCTTATTGTTTGGGTAGAAGTACTTCTTACACTTAGAGAAATAAAAGATTTGAATAGGACTGAATACGTTTGAGAATTTTTGGTCTTTTGTTAGAAGTTTTTGATTCTCCATTTCGCCAACTAGTAAAGAATTTCCAATAGGATCACGTAGAATATCACTTGACTATACGAAGTAACCTTTACCTTTTTACCTTTTTTTAAATAAATACAAATCAATACAAAAATAATATTCATTAGGTAGATCAAAGCTTATCATTGGAGAATAAAATTAAATGTCAAAAACACGATAATAGCAAATTTCCAAACAGCACTAAGTTTTTCACTTGAACAAATCCGCTGTTTGGTTTATGAAGTTATTTTAATATTTGTTGCAGCATTTTTGTAATAAAAAAGTAATTAATTATTTATTGCAGGTTATTGATTTCTAATTTTTTAGTAATTATATACTTCAAATAAAAGGCGTTTGCAAAAAACCTTCAATATTTCGCCACACTATTAAGTGGCATCAACAGCGAAGAGAAAGTAAAAATATTTGTGTAACTTGCAGTTTTCTGATGAATAAATAAAATGATTATTTTTTGTGCAAAAGAATTTGTGTTAAAAATTTAATTATTAAATGTAATTAATTTTTTAGTTGAAAAAAAAAATTAGAAAACTAATTTTAGCTTTTCTTTAAAATTGAGCTGTCTCAAATGACAAATGAAATCTCAGAAAAAAATTGAAATTTAGTATTAAATTTTGGGGCTTATTACCATATTTTCAACAATATTTTTAAATGCCAAAGAATTCTTATAAATAGAAAATAAATTTTTTTGATCATTGGCAGCCCCGTTAAACTGTTGTCAAGTCGTTTGTAACTGTATTTTTAATTTGTTTTATAAAGAAATATGCTTTTCATGTACCGCGTAAAAATAAATTGAAGAAGCGAAAATATTTTTAAGTAAATTGGATTATTGGGTCCCTAAGTTGCAACATCTCGAGAATTTACAGATCTTAAAACTCACGTGGGCAGTAACTGACAATGTCAAAACAGCAAAGTTATAGTAAATTTCGGAATGCATCCAAATTTAACAACAACAATTAACAAAAACAAAAAAAGTAGAACAATTAACTACATTTTGTCTTAACAACAATAGACTTGTGTGGAAAATAATAAAAAAAAAATTTAAAACTTTTCAAGTGCAACTGAAGTCAAGGTGGTAAGCAGGTTGACTACAAACCGGCTGCCCTAGGTTCAACCCCTGCGGCAGTCAAAAATTAAAGATGTTTTCTTTCTGTTTAATGGTATATAAACATATTCAGATCTAAAATTAAAACTGCAGCCTCCTTCGTCGATACTTCTTCATAGCATATTCGCCAGCGAAGTAAAATGATTAATAAAATGGCTATATCTATCTCCTTTCACCACCTGTCTTCTCTCTCATCTATTCCTTTCCTAAAGAATGTATCACGGTTACAAACTAAGTAGGAATTAATACCTGAAGTGCTACTTCTCTTTATAAAAAAAAAAACAAAGAAATCAACATTCTCCACAAGCTTTATGAAGTTAATATAATTTTTCAAGTGTATTTTAACTCGCCATCTGTCAGAGTGTTTTTAAGTTAAGTATTGTGAACAAAATTTCTAAAAAGGAAAACTACAACATGAATAAGAACATTAGATTTTGTTGTAGGTAATTGTTATTTTAATTTAATTTCTAAAATATATTTTCATGCAAAAAAAACTTCTTGTACCAAGAAACAAAGACATACGGTGAAAATATTTACACAAACTACTACAACGACAATAATGAGTACA
Source organism: Gymnosoma rotundatum (assembly GCA_916610165.2). Classification (NCBI taxonomy): domain Eukaryota; kingdom Metazoa; phylum Arthropoda; class Insecta; order Diptera; family Tachinidae; genus Gymnosoma; species Gymnosoma rotundatum. Next base: position 136,821,640 of record OU744338.1, on the reverse strand, counting down.
AGCTAAAAAAGGAAGCCTTCGTTAAGCACTCTACAAATATTCATAAGTCTTAATAATACCAGTCAATAAACTAATCCTCTTAAGTTTTTGTTTTTCTAATTTTTACACAGAAAAAAAAAACAGGCACATGCACATCAACATGAACGTTGTTAGGAAATTCCACACAAACACTAAAATGCTTTTACCTGATGAATAGAGGAGTGTGTATGAATGCTGTATGTGCAAATATACACATACACATAAGTAAACTCTCCCTAAAATTGTCAGACAGTCCATCAGTGTTGAACAGGTTTTTAGTAGATTTCAATGCCACAAACACATATTATTTCACACATACACATCCAACTATTTTAAAAAGTTATGTATGGAATTTGTATGTTGGGTGCACAAGTTGACAGAGTGAATACTTGTTGTGTATGATTTCCTTTTGGTTGTTGTGTTACATTTTTATTTTTCCTAAATAGAAAATCGGATTTACATTTTTGTAAAAATATTTTCTTTAAAAAGTAGTTTAATTGTAAAGCATGTCATCATGTGCTGATTGAATGAATGAATGAATGACTGTCTGATTCGAATTGTTGTTGTAATAGCTGACACACTTATGTTTAGAATAATATGGAAAAGTAAAATTGGAAAATAGCAAACAAAAGATACCCTCTGGTCATTGATTTTAATCATAATCCATAACAAAATACTAGAACACATTCAAATTCTATTAAAGAATTTTTTAATTAAAATATTTAAATTATTTTTAAGGAAGATCTTAACAGTACAGAATAAAACAAAATTTTTGGGTGAATTTTAAAAGTGTTTTATGTGTTTGTATATTAAATAATATTTTGCAAATTATGTGCATATTTTTACTTAAATTATCATCATTTACATTCATTTCATCTTTAATAGTCTCTAATACAAACAAATTTTAGAAATAGTGCGTACTGGAATTAGAACTTGAATTTAAATTGGTTACCCTTTGTACTGTGATTTATTTTTTATTGGGGGACCCACAGCATATGTTCTATGCGTTGAATGTTCTATTCTTGTTGACATTTGGTAGAAGAAAAGATTTTAAACTCTATTCTATTTAGTCAGTCTATATTTGTGAGTGTTTGCTCTAAACTTTTAATAGCTTGAAAAGTACATAAATGCAATATGGCATCGAACAAATACAAAAAGCAAAAAAAAAAACACACAATACATAAAGGCATTGGAAATTTTCCTTCCAAAGCATCATCTGACATTATTTACATTGAGATAAAAGACACTTACACACACTCGCCCGCTTGCTGGACCTAGTAACTCTTATTATGAACAAATTTGTCCTTGCATAGACTTGTTTGTTTGTGTTATTAAATGCCAAAAAGTGTGTGTATTTTTCTGTGCAAAAATTGACTTTATGACTAAAGAGTTTATACTTGAAAAAGGGTGAAGGTACAAAAAGTGAAAATTTCCTCAGGCTATCAAAACAAAAGAAAACAAAACATACAATCTGCATACACACATACAGTTACAAATAAAAAACTTAAACACAGGTCTTATATAAGGACCAAATAACTAAAAAACATTTTTTTCTCTTTCACTAATATGAACTTTATGTCTGCTATTAGTAGAAAATGAATTGAATTTTCTTTTGTCAAGAGAATTTTTTTGTTTTCTGTTTTGAAACAAATTTTTTAAATACAACTGTAATTTAAGTTTTATAAATAGTTTTGACCATGGCTTTAAATAATTGTCAATAAAGATAAGGCCCTTTAAGAAGTTCTCTCGTGGTAATAAATTCGAGTAAACAATTTTTACTTTAATTTATGATACAGGTTTTAAAGCCATCAATAATCCATGATAAAAATGTATGACGATATTAGAAAAATTAAATAAAATTAATTATTGCACAATAGATCAGAATGGAAAGATTTTTTTCATTAAACATGCCAAACTATATCGCAGAAGACTTAAATCAAGATTATGTATTTTAACAAACTATAGCATAAGAGTAATAAAACTTAGTTATTTAATATACAATTAAAATATTTTTTATGATATACGTCTACTATGGGCAAGAATTCTAAAACTTTAGTTTGTCAGGAAATTCCAAAAGACATTATTGTTATGTGACAGAATTTTAGCAATTGGTTCTAAAACTTCAAAGAAAATGTTAACGTCAAAGAACGATCCATATTCAAAAGTATTTAAATTTTTTAAAACAAAGAATGGGATCGTTACCAGACTTTTTTGAAGTTACAAAAACCGAAATATTTACGCTTAAAGCATCCTGTTAAAATTTTTGATAATCATCAGTTTAATTTCCATTTTTCGCTACTCTTTAATTTCTTATTTGATTTAAATATTCTTTTTTTAACTGCTCAACCTTAAGAACTATTGTCGAGTCTGTATCAATGCGTCAATGACATTGGTGAGCATACAAATTGTCAAACTTATTACTTGTGACATTGTTATTTAACAATCTACGCAAACACTTGTTTAGTCATTACTTTTCTTAGTATAAATCAATAATGTCTTGAGCATAAGGACTTCGCCAGTAAACAAGAGCCTGGATAGCAAATAGTTTGTTGAACTCTGTGGTTGATATTTCGACAGCAGAAATTAAACATATGTTCTTTTTAAGAAAGAATTTTTTTTTATTTTTTATTTACTCAACAACAAACATCTTTCGCATCATGGTGGAATATTTGATATAGCAGTTTCCAAGAAAAATACACCATGGGATAATAATTTATAGTTAAGATTTTTTTGAATTTACTTTTGGAAATTGAATAAAGATGACAGGACGTAAAATGTACAAATTGGTCATCAAAAAGCTGTCTTTACAGCTGTTCACAATATGACTTGTGCTCAATAAGATGAGAGGCAACTTCGCATTTGGCTATTTGGCATTATGTTATTGACTGTTAAGTTGGTCTTGTTGTTCTTTTTATTTAACTCTGATATGATAACCCCCAGCTCTTGTTGTTCTAATTCATTCTACTCAATTTTATTTGAAAATTATAACTAACAATCACTCAGCAACTTTCGACACCTACCAGCAATATAAATTTGCAATTTTAGTTTGAAGTCTCCAGGATTTAGCCTTTTGGCTATTACATTATTTGCTGTTCCTTGCTTTATATAGAAATTATGCAAATGAAGATCTATTATAAAACACGAACGAATAACTGTGGGTATGTAATTTAATTTTATGGCAAATAAAAGTGGACATCTAAATTCGAATCCTTGAACATGTTTTAAGATTCTGTTATGGATTTTTATTTATAATAAAAATAAATAAAATTCTCTAGATAAATAAACTGTTTATTATGCACAACATAACACGGAATGAATGACTTTGTCACCATATGTTGCTATTTTCGCAGTATTTCTTTCTTTTAATTTATTTTGAACCCAAAAATAGTAAAACTTAAAGAAATTCTTTTGAAATTTGAATGAAAAAATAACAAGAATTTTCTTCAATTTTTTTTAACAAAAGTATGTTAAGCATTTACACACACACAAATATATAAACGTATAAGAGAGTGTAATGAGTAAGAGAGAGGGAGTGAGAAGGAGTTAAAAGCCAAATGGTCATAAATTAACTGATATCTAATGCCATAAAAGCCTCTTCTTAATTTCCTGTATTGCTTTTAATATCAACATTAAATTTAGGATAAAATTTCAATTTGGCCATTTTCTTTGGTATTTTTTGTTGCTTTTCTATTTGAAATTATCTTTTTTTTCTTTTATTTACAGTTTGTGAAATTGAATGAGTTTTAAATTTATTTTTATGAACAATATGTGCGGTGGGGTTTCATGTGTTCCTTTTTTTCATAAAACAAACATGAGTTAGACGTTTAGTTTGTATTGCAATTTAAACTTAACTGCCCTTTAGCAAGACCTTTTAATATTTTGTTTTTTTTTTTTTAACTCATAGAAATAGCACAATCTTCTATTCATAGAAACAACATAACTTTCTGTATGATCAATTATAATGTATTTTACTATTTTTCTTTACTTATAGACAAGTAAAGCAAAATGGTCTTACACACATATTTTGGTTTAAATAGCTAACACTCTTTTTAAAGGGTACTTAATTTTAATGATGCAAAATTATGTGGCTTTCAAACAAAAAATAAAAAATTTTAGTGGTTAAACCAAATAAAAATAAAGAAAATTTTTTTAATTGGGTGCTAGAATAAGAAGGAATTTGTAGAGCGATTTCAAACAATTTGTAGAAATTTATAAAGTCGTTAAATTTATATAGTCATGTTAGAAGGAACTTGATATATAGTGAATCCATGTTGTTATTTTTCTTAAAGATTTTTTAATAACAGCAGAAGTATTGTTCCAGAAATAGTCTAAAGAGTAAAGGCCGTTTAGCGCTTGTATAAAAAATTTAGTATTAAAATAATGTTGTCAAAGAAAAAAATAGACTTTAAAACAGCTGTCTGTCTAGTGAAGGTTCATCGAGTATGAAATAAAAATGATATTGCACACAAAATAAGCCCACATAATTCTTTACCTGTAGGGAAGCCCTTTAATTTTCATGCTGTATAATCTTCAAGTTTTTAGCTAAAACATTTGAATATATTAGGCCATATAAATTAAATTATCTTATCTATAAGGACACCCTTTAACTTTAAAGTTTTTTTTTATTTCCTTCAATTGACATGTAAAAATCGGGTATATTGTATGGGGCCGCCCTTTAAGCTTAAAAATAAGTAAGTCGGATCAGTCTGTAAGCATCACGTTTTGATTTAAAAAAAATCAAGTCAGTTTAGAAATGAACGAGTTCTGCCTTCACAAATGAATAAAAAAAATATATAAAACTGATAAGCTTCTTATTTTTTACGGTTACACTTTTTAGGACTCAAAATAAAGAAATATTTTATTCAAACTTCAAAAAGTACCTTCAGAACAAACTTTAAGCATTTCATTTATTTTGGCGAATTGAATTTATCAAATTTGTTTTCTATAGAGAGACAACAGTAATCAAAAATATTAAATTAAATCAAACAGATTGCTTTTAATATTGAGCAACAATCCTTTAATCATTTTTTTTATTTAAAGTCTGAAAAACATGCACACACAAGCCGTAGCGTAGGGCTTGTGTGTGCAAAAGTTAAATATAATAACAACATAGAAATAAAACAAAGTATTAATAATAAAAAATAAAAAAAATTTGAAAATGGAAAATTTATTAAAATAGCAGACAAGCACTTTTTTTTACTCCTCTTCATAAATAAACTAATATTACAACAACAAAAAAGACATTAACTAAATGCTAAAATGTTGTTCGCTTTACCGAAAATAAAAGTATTAAAAATAAAGACAACAACATTACCAGCAGCAACAACAATGATAATAAAAAAAACCAGCAATTTTAGTCAAATAATTTATATATAAAGAAATATGAACAAAAGGATAAAAACAAAATAAAACAAAATCTCGTTACTTCCGTTTTATAAATAAAAAAAAAAACATAGAAAAACATGTTGTATCTACAACACAATAAAAGGGAAAATGAGCAACACCAACATCCGACATATAAATATAATTGCATAAACTTTAACAATACACATGCACACACACACACACACGTACATGCAAAATGATCCTTAAGCACACAATATTTTTTAGATAAAACTTATAGTTAAAAACACAAGAAACAAATATGAATACAATAAGGATGCAGGGAGAACTCTTAGAGTCATATTTCACCAAAGTTAAAAGTTCATTTGTAGCCGTAGATAACAGCGTAATTGCAAAAAAAAAAAATAAAGAACGACATGGTGGCTGTTTTTTTGACAACGAGCTGCTCCTAACAACCAAATATGGTGTTTTGCCATAAACAACAGCTGCTTAATAGTTTTGCTGACAGAAAATGTTCTAAATAACATGTCTCCAACAATCATATTCACAAAGTCGTCGTAGTAACGCTAAATGATTCGTTCATCACCCTTTTTCTCACACATACTCGTATATGTACGCAACCAAAAGTATGGGAGGTATAATTATTTGCCACATGGTGTATAAATTTGATGGAAGATCGTTAAATGCAAAAATGAACAGGTTTTTTTATTATAAAATTTTTTACTTAAAATACTTTTTCACTCAAAATACATTGCGAGTCTTGAGTCCTTCACAAGAAATAAGGCGATTTTTGTTTGTCACGGCTTAGTGCACGGTTTCAAAAACTCTTAGTTATTTCGTTAGCAATCGCTGGAATATGACGCAATTGTATACAAACCATTTTCATTTCCTAAAATTAAAACGATGACAACGAGAGTTTTTCTAAAAGGCCTGATGGATTTCGCAAAAGACGAGTACGAGAAGATTGGTTGCTGTAATACAACTTAAATTCTATTTCAGTTACAGATAAAACACTTTGTTTTTTATAACTGTAAAATTTCCATTTCTGTTTCATGTATGCGTGTGTATTTTTTTTCCATCTATTCGTTAAATGTTGTTGATTTAAGCCAAGTGTTTGCATAGACTCTGCCGTATATTTGAAACTGAACAGGCAGGCAGGAGCAATGTTGAAAGCATCATCACATGAGCAGTATCTGCAGCAACAGCCATGTCTGCTATTTCAATTACATAAATTTGTCGCTTTTGTTTACATTCTAATTTAAATATGGGCTGTTACTGCATCGCAAAATTTTAATAGTGTGTATTTTTCAAACACTGCAAGAGTTTTGCTTTTATTTATTTTCGTTTGCTTTTATTTCATGCCACTATTTTCCTTAACCACCAATTGTTACATAAAACACATTTAAAGAAGGGACAGTTTGAATTGTATGGGACTTGGGATTTAAAAATAGCAAAAAAAAAACAAATAAAAAACTTTACATACGGACTGCATGAGCACAACATTTATTGAAGTTCAAGTTCGTCGAAAGTTTAACAAACGTTTAAAAAATTTCTTTTGTTGTCTCGTGCCAACAGCCATTTAAAAAATAAACTCGATTAAAAATATTTATTCGCATACATGCAATTTTGTAAACAATTTTTCCACGTATTTGGCGCGGAATACAACACAAAAAGGACAAAAATAAAACAACAGAATTGTTTATGGTCATGTTGTTTTAATTATAACCAAAATTAACACAAAAGAAAAATTCTAGAATTTAGTTTATTTTTATTGTTGTTTGTTTAAATTTTGTTTGGTTACAAAAAAAGAACTTATTTTTCAAACAATAAAAAACCAAACTTGTTGAAATTTGAGTATTTCAGTCTCACAAATTTTAAACAAAAGACTTTATTTAAATCAATTGTTAGAAGTTTAATTTCAGTTAATTGGAAATTTATCAAGCGTAATTTTTTAACTGAACAAACGAACCAAAATAAACGGCAGAAATCTCTTGAAGCTTTTTGCTTTACAAAAATTACTAAAAATGCACTTGCAGCGATCAGTTAGAAATTTGGCAAGACTTTTAAATCGCTTCTGTGCTTTATTCTGATTTAAGCAAATTATCTTTATTTTAGAGAAATCCTCTTTATTTTGTATTATAAAATTTGCCTATTTTCCTAATTATAGCACTTTTATATAATTTGTAGAATTCTCCTTAGTCGACAGCAAGAAATTTTTATTGTCTTTTGCTAACAGCACACAAAAAAAGGTGAGTTAATAACAGTCAATTGTTAGAGAGTTTACAGTGTAAGCAATACAAAAGCAATGTAAATGTGGGTGGACAGCGAAAGTGAATCAACTCATGCAGTTCTCTGCCTTTCGAACATTCTTGAAATTCCTTTGTGTTATAATCGATTCCGCACATTTTTCCTCTTTTCCATTTGCCCCTCCTATTCCTTATTTTTTTAATTAACAAAGCCTCTTGTAACTAAAAAAAAATATCTATCTCTGTTTTAAATTTGTTCAAAATTGTCCATAAATTTCGTAAACTTTTCTGCACGTCCATACCAAGAAACCCTAAAATTTTAATCAAATTCGGTTTGACCGTTCGTAAGTTATAAAGTCATAACGAACTTGCAACAATTTTTTATATAGATAGATTTGTATAAATAATAAATAATTACCTTTTTTCACTATTATTATTATTTATTTAATTACAAATTTCCTGGAGTTTTATTTTTGCAAATATATAATTATTTTCCCAACAGACTTAAATTAGTTCTGCTGGTATCTTCTTTAATATTCTCTTAAGATTAACTTACTTAAGCTAATTTATTCATTAATTTTTTTTTAAGGTTTTCCTTTGGTTTTTGTTTTCATCGCCGAAATTTTAAGGATCCATTTTGATAACTTAATAAATGATGACGTAAGTGAGTTAGCGGACAAGTAGTACGCTATTAGTCATTGTAAGCAAAGCTTTTCTTCGTAAAAGCACATTGATTAAAAGTGATGACTATTTGTTATAGATCCTTCTAAGCCTCAGTATCGGCTTGAATAATCGTGACTTTCAGAACAAGAATCGATTCATTTAACAGAGTCTCGTAAGAAAGTCTAGTGAGATCCAATAGTTCGAAGTCGCGAGTAGTTATCTTAATTTTCACGAGCATTTATAATTACATAAATTGTGATGTGATGTTCGCAGAGTAGCGCATTTGATCGACAACATTATAGTGTTTACTTTCTTTAAATTTAAATGACTGGAGTTGCAAAACTTTTCTCCGTAATTAGCTACTGCATTTCGTTTTCAGTTTCTCTACTTTCCTGTTCAATAAATGTTTGTTATCTTCGATGCCTTTTAAGTGCTTTTCTTTTTTTTTTACTTTCAAAACATTTAACGTCAATTTGTCAAAGAATTTATTGTCACTATTTTTTTTAATTTATTAAGTTTTTTTTTATAGGAAGCTTGTGACAATAAATAAATTGTTAAGGTCCGCTTAAAGAAGTTGAATTGAACTGTTATATAAGCGGTTTATAGTTTTATAATTTTCTTAATAGGAAGAAACTTAATTAACTAATTTTCCAAAAAACTTTTTGTGCTATTTTTTATATTATCCCGACTTAAATTATAAATCACCAATATTGATTATTGAAGGTGAAAGCACGTTTCGCTGACCATTTCGCCACCGCTTACTAAGCTCTTCAGGAAACTTCTTGCAGACATTTAAAGTATTCGTTAGTTGGTTTTTTATTCACAAAAAGTTTTTTTTTATCAAAAAAGGTATTTTTATCAAGTGAAAAAAATAATAAATAAACAAGCGTAGCAAAATGTAAATCATTGATATTCTTTTCTTATATTTTAGTCAATAACACCAATCTTTATTATCAAAATGTCTGGGTAAAATTACAGTTTTTTTTTAGAGTTTAACTTATAATTCCAATTAAAAATTGTGCAAGTATTGTAATTATTATGTTCAGAACGACTTTTACAATTAATTTCCTTTAGGTAAATCATTGTTTAAATAAAAGGTTTTTGTTTTAACATAAATTTAAATTTGTGATAAAATATTTTAAAACTTTGGCCATTAAATAAGAATAACTTTTTTTTAAGAAATTAGCTTTGAATTGTTTGAAAAATAGAAAGGAATAAGATGCTTGAGTGTAATGGTATGTTATCAAGGCTTGAGTTCGATTTTATGTTTAGGTTTTAAAAAGATTTTTTTTAACAAGAATTAGTCACGTACTTGAAAAAATATTTTTCTTAGTATTAATAACATTAAATCAAGGCAAAGTAAGAAAGCAATGTTATATTTATAATGATTGCAAATAATTGCATTTATGACAACAATTAATAACAACAGATGCAAAACTTTAAATGAAATAATAACGGTCTTTGAAGTTTTGCAGGATATTTTGGTACTTTTTAATATAAAACAAATACAAATAAATTAACCACCTCGACATACGTGTGACAATATGCCAGTCAGGAAAAGTTCAGTAAAGTTGACAAGAATGCCTAATTTTTATTTCCTGCACTAAAAAAAACAAATAATTATAATTAAATGAAATAACAAATGATAATTGTGGCACATAAGACAACAAACAGAAAATGAATATTTTGTAGACAACAACAACAATATTATACAGCTGAACTGTAAGCAATTGTTTTCTGTTCGTTTGCTACTGCAAAGAAACTGTCACGTAGCAGCAGTTTATAGCGCCTCATACTCTAACGCTTTTGATTAGATCTCGTTAAGAATTCATTGTTGTTTAGTTTCGTTTTCGTGAATCTTCAAATTAAAATTGTGGTGACAACCAATTGTAATAAAATAGAAACAGGTCCTTTTTCCTTTTATTTAAGGTGAAGCAAATGACGAATCCAGAAAATAAATGCTATTGTTTATGGAATAGCATGTCTCCTAGACCACCATCAACGACATCAATAAACCAGCCGGTGCCAATGGCGGCCACCTAAAAATAAATAAAATAATAAAATGTTTTAATCCAAAGAGCACACAATTCCCAGATACGTTTTTAATTCTTGCCTATACGTGCATAACTTCTACGTTGAATTAAAGCTTTCTTTCGTTATGTTGTATCACTTCTATTTTTATTTATGCATAAAGCGTCGAAGGCATTAAAATGTAAATTAATTTAAACGAAAACGACAAGTGTTTGTTTTTAACAGCAAAAGCAATCGATAACAAAAATAAAGAATGGAAAAGGAAATAGAATAGACACAATGACAATCAAAAAGAATCTATTTAAAATAAAACTATACAAAACATTTATATGTCGGAGCGTTCTATACTTAAAATCAGATAAAATTAAATAAAGTAACAAGAAAAAAAATATTGATGACAACGTTTGTCAAAACAACTTGCTTTAGTTGTGTTTCTGTATTAATGTGCCAAAATCTATATCTAACAGAAAACATTAACCCATGATTATCGGACGGGAAATCATATTTATGTCTTCTACAACTACTACTACTGTAGTGGACAGAAAAGACGATAAAAAAAGACATAACACGATATGAATGCTATGAAAATCTAAAGAAACCAATAAAACTAAAACCTAAACAAGAACAAGGACATGGACAACAACAATAATAACACGCAACATACTAAACCGGAAGAAACAGATTTACAAAAAAAGGACACACAATACGGGTGCTAACACTACCATCATAAAACAAAAGCACACATACAGGCCAGATAGTTTGTTAAGATAAAAACTTTGAAAAGATTAAACAAAACATGAAAATGGATCTAGAGATTTTTGATAAACTGATATAAATGTGAAAAAAAGTATAACGAAATCAAAGAAATACATTTTAGGAGGTGTTTTCATACTCAATTTAATCTTGATAATTATTTCAAGTGAGAAAGTAAAGACGAGTGGCAAAATATTAAGCCGCTAACATAGCAACATGTTTTTGAAACAAATAATCTGATAATTTTTTGTTTTTAATGTTTTAAGACAATAAAGAATAAAAACATAAAGAAATAAAACTTTTGAAGAAACAAATATCAATTTTTCCTAAAATGTCTGAGGGGCAAACAAAGAGATATTTTAAATTAAAAATAATACAAAATTAAACAAAGAAATTTAAATCATTGTCTGTTCACTCTGATTAGAAATTTGATATCTTTTTTGTTGTATTTGCTCCTAACAACAAATATAAACACGATTTTAACGGTTTCGTTTACATGTCAAAGATGAACTTGTAAAATTAATTTTAAGTAATTTTTTTAACAAAAATTGATTTATATTTGTATTGATTTATTAGGAATCACATGTTTATATCCTTCACCACAAAAAGTGGAAAAAGGGTATATCTAAGTTTGTCATGTCCGTTTGTAATTTCTACAATATCTTATAGTTAATATAGCCTAAGTGTCTGCACTTGTATTAATGTGTAATCCCTAAATTTAATTTATAACCACCACTTTCTTATACTTTAAATATAAGATAAAACTTGTTGTATAGGAATTGACAAAATAAAAAAATAAAAAAAATATATAAATAAATATCTATTTTCGACCCATTTTCGAGTTGTTATGCATAGCGAAGTCGATTGAGCGATGTCCATCTCTCCGTCTATCTATCCGTATTAGTATTGAAATCAAATTTGTCAAGGCACTAGATCAGCTAGAAAAAATTTATATACGCCAATCCATCAGTCGTAGTGTCGAAAGAGGTGCTTTTAGAAATCAGCAAGATCGATGCAAAACACCACGCCTAGCTGTATTTCTCATTATCATTTGGAACAATGAAATAAATCCAATAAAAAACAGTACTCAAAAGCCACAATAAAGCAGTGGTGTTGGTCCCTTTGTAGAAATTCCATCAAAAATGGACCGTTTTGTTTACAGAGACATTTTAGCAACTCACATGCTTAACTATGCTGAGAGGGAAATGCCACTTCGATGGGTGTTTCAACATGACAATGACCCAAAACACTCATCGAAGTTAGTCAAGGATTAGTTATCAGCTAATGGGGTTCAAGTTTTGGATTGACCACCTCAATCGTCAGACATGATACCCATAGAGAATCTCTTTGAAATTTTAAAACGGAGAGTTGGAACTCAACGCTTTAAAAATAAACAGGTGTTGATGAACTGTCTAATATCAAAGTGGGAAGCTATACCAATATCTATTCTATCAAATCTTATTGAATATATGCCCAAAAGATGCACTGAGATCGCAAGAAACAAAGGATATCTTACCAAATATTAAAAGTCGCTTAGGTTTTGAACAGCGAATTTTTAAGTTAGTTTTGTTTTTATTTTATTATAACTTCCAAAGAAATGGAATTAAATTTTTGTTGTTATTTTTAAGTTATAGACACATTGTGTAATAGTAAATAAAAAAATATTTTCTATTAATTTATTTAAAGAAAAGGTATTAGGCTATTATTACTTAGTGGGAAAAAGTTGCTTAGGTTTCGAACAATACTGTATATGCAGTAATTATTGTTTTTTTATTATTTTTTAATACTGTCACCCTAACATTTGCTCTTTTAATTGGAGTTACTTCCCTAAACTAGATTTAGATATACGGTGAAGGATATATAATATTTGGCATACACGAATATGACACTGCTACTTGTTATTAACTTTAATTTTTTTAATTGTAATTTCTGTATCTCTAGGAAATATCGCAAAAATATCTGCTATAATTTGTTTTTTGATTTCAAATTTACGGTTTAAGAAAAAGTACTTTGCTAAAAGTTCCCTTGAAATATAAGAGAGCTATCTCTCGTTGCTTTAAAAATATATTTAGTAAATAATGTTTTAATTGTAATTTATACAATTACTCTATGTCAATAATCTGATGTTCAATTATATAAAATGAATAATTATTTTTATCTCACTGTGGCAAAAAGGTTTTTCACTAATAAAACACAATTAAGTTTTTGTACAAAAAGCTTTAATTTCTTTTAATGATATTGGCAAAACACTTAATCTCAAATCAATTAATAAAGATAAAATTTATTTTTTACTAAAACCAAAAAAAAAACATTTTCTATTTATTAACTGGTAAAAAAAGTAATTAGCACTTTTTGTTGTAGATGTTTTCAAATTAACATTTCGTTAACAGCATTTTTCTTTTCTTGTTTAAATACTGCATTAAACCTTCTTTACGAACTCAACATGATTTTAAATTTTTTTCTGTATTTATATTTGTCTGTGTGTATTAAAAGTACTTGTATTATCGTATACATGTGTTTGTCATATTTTAAGCCTTGTGACAGTGAATAATTAATTTCATCCATTAGTGCACATATTTATGCCATCAACCAGCAACGAAAACTTCCCAAAGGACTATTAAAAATTACGAAAAACAGAAACTAACAAAAAAAAAAAAAAACAACAAAAAAAAAAGAACAACAGGAAAAATTGAAACCTAAATAAAAAATGCTACCAAATGAATGAATAAATGAAACAAAAATTAAAAGTTGAGTTAAAACTTTACTGCGATTATATACACAACTATATATTTACATGTGGATGCATATGTCTCTATATGCTGTATTTTTTGATTTAACATAAGATTAATAAAATAAGTCAATTTAAATTACAATTTCTTAAATAAAAACTATTAAAAAAGATTATTAAAAAATTTAATATTCCTTAAACCAAAAGTAGGGTGCATATACTAGTCGCAGCATACTGCAAATATGTCCGTTATGAACTTACAAACACTATAATATCAGACATATATTAATACAAACAAAAAAATACGTTGCTGCTGCTATTGTGCATGACGAACGAGCATAAAATGCAAAAATGGCAAACATAAATCGTGGAATTTTTAAAATCAATCAAAAATTCCAACACCCCTTAAAAATACAGTCTCACACAAACACACAATGAGATGTGTAATGCATGAAGGAAACAAATTTTATTGATTGGGTTGTTAAACCTGCTGTTGATAAATAATAGAAAATGCATCACAATGCAGAGGACAAGGATGCAAAAACCAAATAAATACTTAAAAGCACACAAACAAGCATTCCTTCAACATATTGCTGGAATTGATATATAAGTATGAACGCGAAGCAAACTGTCAGCCAGGCTGCTATACAGTTGGCTATTGTGTCGTTTACTGTCGTGAGCTAGTGAGTTCAGTGGTAATTTGAATCCCCTTGCCAATAAATTTTACGCGATACAATTTAGAATGAAGTTTAAAACAACTGACATTTTTAACAACTTCCCAATATCATCCAACAATATTTCCTTTCCTCGTCTAACGGCTCACTTTAATTTTGCATCTCGCTGGCAAAGACGTCAACCGTCATATGCCAGTGTTTTTTTTATGTTGTATTTGAAAAGCGTCGAAATGACAAATCGATGCAACGCCAATATATTTAAATATGTCTAAAGCACACACTGCCACAAACAACCACAACAATTGTTCCTGCTACAACTATTCGTAACATCAACTGCAACTACAACATTGTTTACCTCCCCCTCCAACAATATGGTGTTTTCTATATTTTATGACTTTTAAATGCTCAATAGATTTCTTGTTAGAAAGAGCTTTTTATTTTATGAATTTTTTGTTGTTACTGCTGCTATTGTTGTTGCATTTGGTATTTGTTTTTGGAACTTCAACCAAACAAAAAGGTTGGCATTCTTGCTATCACTTTGGTGATCGAGCGGACAAATAAATAGACAGACATACGTTTAGTCGGTTGTGAAGTTAAACAACAAAAATTACATTTTTATTGTTGCAGTTGTTTGGATTTTATTGCAATGAACTCTTTATAAAAAATCAAACATATTGAATGTGTATTTGTGTGTGAAGAATGTTGTATGCATCATGGACATTTAAAAACAATAAAGACAACTGCAGCAACAATACAAACATCAGCAACGACTTTGATAAAATCATAAAGTTAAAATAACAATTTAGTGATGTTGTTGTCACTGTATTCGTTTTTCTAGAGGGAGAGGTACAAAGGTGTTTGCTGCTGCTTGAGTAACAAAATGTTAATTTAGTTTTCCCTAAAAAAATTCCAAACGAAAATTTGTTTTGTCCTCAATACATTACAAGAAAACAAAAGGGCATCAGTGAATTATTTACTTTATTGTTGGTTTGTTTGGCTGCATGTTTAATGATTTTTAATCCTTTGGGGAAACAAACTTTACTCAATATACAATAAGGAATTTTTCAAATATAAATAAAAAATATATTTTTTATTAAAATTTCTTAAGCCAGCGAAAGAAAACTTAATATTTTTCTTATTGGGGTTTTTTGTGTTTTTAGTGAACAAGTTTGTTTGAAATATTAAAAAATACTTTTTTGTCGAATCGAACGTAATTATCCTTTACTTTAGTTCTTAACATATTAAGCTTTTTTTAAAAAATAGTTGATTCCAATTTTATACACTTTTACGGTATTTACACTAAGCAATTTTTCATGAAACTGGCAACTGAAGCTGAAATTTGTGTTTGTTTGTGAAGCAGGAGGAGTAAGCAATATGGTATTACTTGAGTCTTGAGGGGATGTTACTGCTGCTAATATTTTATTTTAGATAAGGCATAACGCTGTAACTTAAATAGAAAATTGAGAAAAAAAAATGCCTCAAAAAATTGCATAATGTAAATGCACTCTTTAACAGTAACAAAGTTTTTTTTCTTTTTTAAATTTAATTCCTTTCTGTAAAATTCTTGCAAAAAAAAACCTTCTTCAAAACAGATTTCATCTATCTGTCTATAACGGTTAAGAGTGTGGACGCAACAACAAATTAGATGAACTATTGGGACTCCCCTATATTCCATTTCTAAACTTTATACCTGTTATAGCGGAGTTAGCTACTCAGGTCACCTCAAATTTTTAAACGCCTGTCTAAAATTATTCAGAAGTATGGCCATATACATTAATTTAAATGAACTATTGGGGCACATTTTAGTTTTTAATATTAAATTTTAATACGTGTTATTTTAGGCGTCATAGTAATCGGCATTCTGTACGATTTGCAAGCGTTTATCTATAACGGTTCAAAAGGTGGGCCTATATAGGTCAATTTACATTATCCATAGGGACAGCCTTTAATTTTTAGATTTGCTTTTGTATTCCTTTTTGCCATTGGAAGCTTTATTGGTACACAATTTTTTTTAAGTTTTCAAGTGGTGCCCTTTACGGTTCATAATACACGACATGTTGTTGTATGGGGACACCCTTTAATTTTTAAATTTATTAATTGTTTTTAAAACGGGACCAATTTGTAAGCATCCCTTTTAAAATAAAAAAGCAATATTCAGTCGCATTGATAAACTCCTTCTTTTTTGAAATTGGTTAATAAATATATCTGGTTCTCACTGAAAGGAGCATTACTTTCGGTATTGCCCATTTATGGTGTTTTAATCCAAGTTGCCATCTTTTCTAATTTTTGTTGCAATTTTTTTTGTGTTGCTTACTAATATTATGAGACAATAGAAAAGATTTTTATTAAAGACATATACTTTTTCATCTACTAATCCCAACGACCTAACGAATGTTGACTTTTTTTAATTTCAGTTATTTTATTGATTTAAGAATTTCTGCTAATTTAGAAAAATTTTGCTCTAATAGAAATATAATTTACTTCCTCTTTTTAACAGTTATCTGTTTCGAATAAAGCATTTGCTCCTTATTTGATCTTACTTGTCTCCTTACAACATTATACATGCTGTTTCAGTATCACATTGATTATTATGAGTTAAGCATAAATGTACATGCGCTGTGCCTTGCGTTTTTTTTTTATTATTATTTTTTATAAAATTACAAGTTGAACTGTGGATAAGTGAGAATGATTAAAAATAAAAATTGCATTCGTGATTAACCAAGAGTTGGTACAAAGCAAAAATAAATGCACAAGACGAGTTACAGAGAGAATAGTAAAGAAATACTTTGGTTTTTGTATGGACTTATTCGTATTGTTATTTGCAAAGTTATTTGGTTAAATAGATGATGTTTACAATGTACACAGCCTAAGATAGATGGATGCGATGAATGCTGATGAAGGATGTAGAGATCCAGAAAATGCAGCATTACATTCTGCTGGTGGCTAATTTTTATTGTTTTTTTAACAATAAAAACTAAATTGGAAATTATTTATTATAGGAAAATTTCTTCATACACAGCCGTTAGTACCCACTAAATAGTTTTATTTCAAAAAGTGTTAATTTATGTTTAGATTGTTTCTGAAATGTTTGTTTGATTATTCAAAATTAATAAACCTTCCATTGTTCAATAACTGTTTTGAATATAAATTTTAAAAATTTTTGTGTTTTAATGAAAAAACAAATAAATTCAGTTTGAACAGGATTATACAATGCGTATTGTGCGAATAGAATGCAATTTTAAACTTCAGCTATTGATATCATCACAAACAAAAATATTTCTGTATTTACATAAACATGTATGTGCGTAATTGTGTATGTGCATATTGTGTATAAAGACAAAAGAACAAAAATTTTTAATATCCAACAAAATTTATTGGAAATTGTATCAGATTAAATTTCGCTATTTGAGTGTGAGTTTGAATTTTATTTTTTTTTGGGTTTTTTCTTTGTGGCATTTGGTGAGAGTGGAAAGTGGTGTTTGTGTGCGCTGTTCAACTGAACTTTATTGCAATTGCATTTGGTTATTGTTGTCATTGAGTTTTTTTTTTTTTGCTTATTGCAATTGCTTTAGTGGCTGCACTTTTTGCCAAATTCGTACACATACGTGTGTATGTATGTATGAATGTAGATCAATTCAGCTGAACACATTATAAAACATACATACATGCATGTTCATATTTTTTCACTTTAAATGTTATAAAAAGAAATCAAAAGTTCTTCTCAAAAGTTGCAATAAACTGTAACATGTTGTTCTGGCACATGCGAAGCGAAATAATAAAGTTTTGCTTGTATAAAAGAAAATAGTGTAAACACATACATTGATATATAAATATGCACATAATGTATGTTGGCTCACTTGGCTAAAAGATGATGAAAAACAATAAAAAACAACAATTTCCAAGATGTGCTTCCAACACACAAAAAAAAAAATAAATGGAAATTAACTGATGTGTTTTTCCTACTTTTTTTCGTAATACGAAAGTGGAGGCATTGCGGTTGAATTTGTGGTGCTGATATGGCAGCATGTTTTCATTTTGGGGTAACAAGTTTTTGACATATCATAAAAATATACACTTTCAATTCAACTGCTGCTGTGTAAATGATACTCGTGCTCACAGTATTAATTTTTTTCCTTATTTCTTGTCTTTTCTTTTTTTGAATTTATGAAAAATGTTTTAACTGATAGCAGCCAAAAAGATGTCTTGTTTTTATTTGGTTCTGTTATTTTCTTTTGCGTACATATGAAATTTCATAGATATCAACCCTGAAACTCATATAAAGTATTTTTATAGTAAAAAAATGTACATCTTTATAAAAAGAATAAAGCTTTTACTTTTAAACTTCATATCACAACAGATATGATGTCCTGTTTACATTTAAAATCGTACATACACATTTAAAACAACAATACATACGAGTAGACATATAAATAATGTTTTTTGCTTGTTTGTTTGTTTGTTTCGATATTTTGTTTTTCTTTATTTGCGAAAAGGGGAAAGTATTACATGAAAATAAAGAAAATTATGACTTTATCTGTTGTGTGTTATTGTGATATTTTTATCATTTAATCAACAGAAAGTACCAAAGCAAAAAACAAACACTTTTTTCGATATCTGTTTTTTTTTTGTAGCCTTATTGCTATATTCTGTTCAAAACAACCCCAATTTGTTTCTAAGAAATAAACAGACATTTTGAAAATTAAAGAAGGTCGTAGCCATCCATCATTTTAATGATATTAAACACAAGCTTTTGGTCTTTTTACTTTAAAGGATGCATCACAGATTCACACTTACTATAATACACTCCCGCCAGTAATGTTTGTATTGGTTAAGGCCAAATGCTTTTTGCCAAAATAACCATGTTATTAACCCCTTACAATATGCCTCAGAATAAACTATAACGACCTGCCAAATTCATATGCAAAGCGTGGAAAAATAACAATTTTTCTTAAGGAAATTTTTTATAAATATTTTTCGCTTTTTTCTTTCTTTTTCAATTTATTTTTTTTTAAGAAAATCTTGTACAATTTTTTAAGGTTTAAAGATTTTATCGATGGTTTTATTTTCTAACCCTTTTTTGCGCTTAATTAAGATTAATTTGAAAAATGTTTGAAGATGTATGGGCACAATAAAAAATATAAATGAAAATAGAAACACTCTATAAACAATTTATAGCAACAACATTAAAATCTCCCTTGGAAAATATTTACATTGGCGCCAAAATATTTTATCTAGCCACGGGCGGTATAAAAATAAAAACAATTTACTTTAATATTTTGCACAACATCTACAGGCGTTGTCAAACAAATTTAAGACAGGAAAATATTTAAATAAATAAATTAAATAACTTTAAGGAATATAAATATAACAACAATTTGAATGTCTGGATGATTTCGTTATGATGTCAACAAGAGCTTATTAAGTCAGACAGGACTTTCTTCCAACCGTATGACATTTTGACGCTCCATTGAAATAATTAAATAATTGTTTATAGGTGTGTTTTAAAATGTTGCAAAACTGGTTACGTTGCACATACATATTAAAAAAATTATGATTTGAACGTCTTTTTTAAAAACTAGCAGTGGCCACGACTTCGTCTACGTGTCATTTCTAATTTTCTTAAAATATCGAAAAATATGTTTTTAAAAATTTATTGCAGAGTTCTGTAGACAATGTTAAAAATTTTCCGTTTAAAAAAATCAAATGTGCAGAATACTGTTTTAGTACAATTATACTGCTGAAATTGGGTGCTTTCACACTTGTATCTTTATTTTCTCTACGCAATAACTTATTTTTACAAAAAGTATTCTGTATTGGAATCAAGTTTCTAAGGGACCTCCTCACAAAATTTTGTTCAAATCTATTCAGTAGTTTTTACGTGATGCGAGCACAGACAGACAGACAGACAAAAATTCCAAAAATCAGTGTTTTTTATTTTATATCGATTACTATCTACGCCAACATTAAAATTTTCAAACAATATTTCATGTACAGATATGATCCCGTTATATTTTTATTATATGTAGAGATTTTATAAAATATTTAAAAGATCATTAACTCGATTATTAAATTAAACATTAATTTAGATTATTTTAAGAAAATAAAAATCTTTGTCAACCCTTCAGCAGTTTCCTTAATGACGTGTTCTCATAACTGTAGGCCCGACTGTAACTAAAATCATTTTATATTAAAAATGGTGTCTATGATTGTCTGTTTCTGTATTTGGCAGGCTTGACTTTATGCAAATTTAAACAACAAAAGCATAGAAAATAGTGTTGTTTAAGAAATAAAAATTATCTCTTCCAAAAAAAGATGAAGATATTTCGGTACAAGTGACAAAAACACTTCAAAACTTAAAAACTTGGAAATGTTCTTTTATATTTTTGTACAACCACTTAGAAAAAAAAGGAAATAGAAAGAAAATCAAACATAGAAACGGAATGGCAAAGAAAAAAAAGGTGATGGTGCTAACGGCTAAATATACCTATGAGACAGTTTAATAGTCTTTATATTTTGAGAAATTATCCTACAACAATAAAAACAAAAGCATCAAAATATTTAAACGGATAAGGTAGCAGGAATATTTGATACTGCAGCAAAAAGTTATTGTCAAAAAAAAAGCATTAAAGAAAAATAAACGAGACTTTACGGAACCCAGAGGCATTATTAGGCAAAAAGCTAAAGTGTTAACAATTCTGTGTGCAAAAGAAACAGGTTAGAAAATTATTTGAGATATTTTAGAGCCTCATTAACTTATTTATAATTATATAAATAAAAGTGAAGTGTTTTTAGAAAACAGAACAGAACAGAAATTTAGATAATTGAAATTTATTTAAAATACAAAATAATTAAACGTGAACAGCAATAATTAAAGAATTATGTTTAACTAAGTCATCAATCGAAACAAAAGCAAAAAACAAGCATTAACATTATTAAATTCGTTGCTGATTAAAAAAGGTTTAAAGCAAAAGAAATAACCAGCTAAAAACAAAAAAGCTTTTACCAAACGAAAGACTTCAAATAAATTACTTGAGAAATAATTGTTAAGTCGTTTGGAAAATTGCAAAATTACTACAAAAAATCTACCCAAGCCCCACACTCTCTCTCAAACAAACTTAATTTCAATTCGTTCAATAGCTTAGACAATTTCTTAACAAACAATTCAACAACCACCCTCTACATTTAAAAACTAAGAAATGGTCTAATATTTCAATACACAGTACAGAGCATGCAGAAACTAGACAGACACACAGCCAGATTCACATGAAAGAAGTATCTACATAGAACCCAAAACTTTATTGAGCTATAAAATGGCAAAATTTACAAACTTGACCAGCAGCATCACTTAGAATGTGCTTCGAAGGAACTTTTGCAATCTAGTTTTCATTTACATCCAATTCTCGTTTTACAAGTGAAATTAAGACTCTTGTGACAGTTCATTAATTTTAAAAACACCAAACAGGTCTTAGTGTTTTAAAAATTTTCAAGAATATTAACAATTAACTTTGTAGCCTTTCATTAATGCGAAAATAGAAAAAAAATTATAAGTAAGAAAAGAAATTTATACTTTTTGTTTAAATTTATTCATTTGCAAGACTACAAGTTGCCTAGATTACATTGTGCAGGCAGAGTAATTAAAATAACTTCCACAAAGTCATCTACAAGTTAAAATTTTTGGAATATTTACATGTTATTTAATATTTCGTTAAGAGTTAGTCAAGTTAAGACAACACTTGTTGTGGGTGATTTCATATTTAATTTAAAAGAAATCAGCGGGTGGGTTATAGAACAAGGCGTGTTTTAAACAATAGAACTATTAAACTATTGCGAGTTTATGACTTTAACTACACGAATTTTTTTTAAGTTTTTAATTTTTTAAATATTAGCAGATACTGAAAGCGATTTTGGAACACAACTTGATTTAAGATCCACTGTTTCTTTTTTTGCTTTTTTTTTAAGAACGCATCTCTACTTTCATAAATTTTAAGGACCGAAGTTGAACGAAGGTGAACCACACCTAAACGTTAAGTTTTTTCTGCATTTTATTTGACATTTCTCTATTTCAGACTAACTGAATATGAAGCATGGAAAGATACACAATCGAGCAACGCGTTAAAGTTATTCAGGCTTATTAAGAAAATGGGCGTTCAAATAAAAAAGCGTGTCGTGCACTTCTTGATTTTTTCGGTCAATTTAATCGTTCAAATGTGTGTACAAACGGAAAAATCATGTTTGAGCAAACCTGGTCTGTAGTATTTGTAAAAATTTCAGTGCATGCTCGTATATCTGGTACTGCAAAAAATATTGCTGCTGTTCGCGATAGTGTGGCTGAAGAGCCGTCCACCTGAACCCGTCGTCGTGCCCAACAATTGCACCTGTCATGCTCGTCGCTGATGAACATATAGAAGTGGACGATATGTGGTTTCAACAGGGCGGTGACACACAGCTAACGAAACAATGGCTATTTGGCGCGACAAATTCAATGGCCATGTTATCTCATGTGGTGACGATTTCAATTTGCCGCCAAAATCTTGTGATTTGAAACCGTTGGACTTCTTTCTTTCTTTCTTGAAAGTAAAGGTGTACGTCGATTAGCCAGCAACAATTCAAGTATTAAAGGATAAGATAAGATTCAGCACATTAACGGCACACAACCTTAATTATCCCTCAATGTCATCGAAAATTTGTAGCATCGGATGAAGGTTTGCCGTCGAGGTCGCGGCGGCCATTTGTCCGAAATTTTGTTCCATAGATAATTGAACCCTACCAATATTATCAAAATAACTTCCGAAATAATTTGTGTTTTATTCAAAATCAACATCGGCCCTTAAAATTTAACCACCTCTTAATTATTATATGTAGCCTCGGTAGATAAGTTGGCGTATATCAAAAAACGGATGGGAAGTTTAGGGTTCGTCTATAGTAAAACAAGGAAACTGACCAAAACCTTAGTGAAGAAATTAACAACATGAAAACACTATGTGGCTGTGTTGGTTGAAAGGCATAGTTGGTAAACATAAATGGAGGTCGTCAGTTCGAGTTTATGCTAAACCCACAGATTAGATTGGTATAGAAATTTATAAAAAAAAATGAGAATGTTCACTTAGCAAGACGACAATTAGTTTGAGTCTCGTCGAAGTACCATAATGGTGGAACGTAAAAGGCTGCATAAGTTTACAAAAGAGCATGTTTCGTGAGTTAAAAAGCTTAGGAGCAAACGAAGCCAAAAGCCTTTGAGTTACAAATAGAAGAAATGAAGTCAAAAGTGAAATAAAGTTAGAACTTTTTTTTATTAGTAATTGAAAGAATGCTACGATTGAAAAAGCAGAAATGTAACAATATTTTTGCGAATTCTTTCTTTATATAATGGATATGATAATGATAATGTTAATGTCTTTAAAATAATAAGTTTCTATATTCGTAGACGCTGTATTTAACATTGATATCCTTAAACAAATTCTTTTAAAAACTTGTCCTCTATCCCCTTGTAGTAAAAAATATGTATGTGTGAAGTTCCCATAATTTTTATAGCACGAAAAACATCGTTTCCCTACACCATAAAAGTCTTGGCAGCGTGAAAAATAGAGTTCACAAAATTTCTTCTCGTTTTACATTTACACGATCAAAAATACGAAACTATCTGGCTCTAAATTCTTACTGTTGATTTACGTTGCCATTATTAGAATGTCTCAAATAATTATGTGGCATTTGTTTTAGCGTATTTTCTAGTCACAATTTTCCATCATCTAAACTACAGTATGACGAAGCCAGGCATTGACAAAATTGTATGTTAATAAAATTTAAAAATATATATATAATGCGTGCTAGATACGATAATACGATATACTATTTGTGTACGTATGTATGTATTGATATCAAAGGGTAAACATTTTGAATATTTATGTGTTTCAACTCGTTGGTTTAAAAAAAGATCAAACGAAATTAAATGTCAATGATAGTGAGTGATAGAATTTCTATAATAAATTTACATATTTATATACGTCATAAGTGGCTTTCATTTGTTTTAAATAAAATAATTTTTAGGATTTTCCCTAGAGTATAATCTGTAAACTAATTTTACTATTTGATTAAAATTCAAAGACATTTTAATAAAGTGTATAACATTTAAAAATAAACAAACACATAATTCCTCACAGAAGCAGTAGAGAAAGCCATTTCAATTAATCAACTCATGAATTGGTTAAAATATTTTTAAGCATCAACAGACAAGAGACACTTGCGCGCGTGCCACAGTATTACAACATCCGGTTATAAGTTTCATGTGTCTTTTCTTTTCAAAAATAAAGCAGTTTTTGTGTCTTAAGAATTTTTATATATTTTTGTGAATAAGTGTACAGCATAGAAAATATTTTCTAAGATATTAGATTTTCATCAACATAATGACTGAAATTCTAGGTATTTTTGGGCACAACTTAAATGCTGACTCTATGAAAATTTTTAAAAATTATCTAGATTAAATATTTAATAGGATTAAGTATGTGCTTTACTATTGATATTATTGATAATTAGAAAACAATTGTTCAGCTTTATATAGAAAAGACTGGATAAATATAATTTTTTAAACTTAATTTTTGATATTAATCAATTTATACATAAACGTGATTTTTTATCGTCAATATATATTTTTATTTTATAATTATTTTTTTTCTTTTGAAATCTAAACCATAAATCTTACATTTTTTTGACAGTTTATTGGAACTTATTACAAAAAATTTACTTTTTTAATGTAACCACATAATGCAGCCACATAATAACCGTAAAGAAACATTTATTTAATTAATTAATAAAAATGTTTTTAAGAGTCTGCATTGTTAAAAATACTAAATCACACACAAACTGCAAGGTGTATAATTTTACTTTAGCTACAAAAAGTACTAACATTTATCTTACAACTAAACACAAGGAAGCTTTTGAAAATTTGTTTACGACTGTCCCCATTAAGCTTCTGTATAATTTACTTTCTACGCATTCTTAGTTTTAATTAAGTTCAAATCTTGTCTGCAAAAAAAATAAAGTTAACAACTAAAAGCAGATTTATAACATTAAAAAATTTGCTAAAATGTTCTTTATATTTCCCGTTTATAGCGTCTGTCCTTATGTTTACGGGCCACTCATGCAAATGCGCGATTCCCTAAACAACAGTAAACAGTTATTTCAACGACACTCACTACTAAAAACATTTTTCTTAAGTTGTCTTCTGTAGTTTTTTTTTTTTCCTTGTTTGTTTGCTTTTATCTTAATTTATAAACTAATTAATTTATGCAATACACTCCTTATGGCAAACATGCATCCAAACAGATAGACAGACAGACAAATTAAAGGACCCAGTGTCACATAACACTATTAACAACAAACGGCGAATTATAAATATTTCTGTCAGTGTTTATTATTCCCTTTATTTGGATAATTTCGTTAGTTTTATTAACGTGAGTGAGTAACTGTATTCTTATTTTTACACAGCCATGTGAACAAAGTGTTTATAAATGTCGTGCCCTTAACGCAATTTTACAACGCCATCGAAAGTTATTCATTCTGCCAACCAGCATTAACTGAGAAGAAAAAACAGTTAAGACAATAATAGTGGCATAAGGGATTTTCCAGACATTATGTCTGCTATTTATTACTAAATATCCTTTGTTTAACATTTCTCTATCGTTTTCAGTTTCATATCAGCAGTTGTATTTAATATTTATGAAAATGTGTATCATGCTTGTAACTCTTAAATTGTAATAAAACTAAAATTTACATTCCTCTGCAGAAGGCAAAAAACATAAAAGTAAAAACCGACTCCATTAAATCAGTTTAATTTAAATGCCACCAACAATCTACGGATAGGGAGAGTCAAATTAAAGCTCGCTGAATATTTGCAAAACAACTCAAAATGGTTAATTATTTTTACCAGTGAAGAATGAATATGATAAGTTTTTAAGTCACATAAATTCTGAATAGAAGATTATTCAAAAATCGCCAAAAATTTCTTCTTCAAACGTGCAAACTGTTTTACATAAAAACCAAAACTAAAAATTTAAACAATAAAGGAGAACATATGTTTAATAATACAAACACCAACAAAGTCTCATTTTAATTTTGAATGTTAAGGGTCATGGGGTGGCTAGTCATTTTTTGTTAGATTTGTTACATACATTGGCCCATATGTACATAGATATTTAATAGTTTGCTGCATCATAACGGTATATTATATTCTGTAATGTGGCTGCCTTCACTTCCTTTCACAGCCACATTTTACTCACATTGTGACTTTTGACGATTTCATTTACATTTTATTGTATTAAGTAACAGGAAAATAATAAGACCAACTATTTTGTAAACTTTTATATCAAAAATATATTAGATTCAATCCGTACACAAAATACTCTTAATATTCCAGTAAATTTAAATTTCCTGTGAATTGGTGGATTTGGCAACAACTCAAATTCTTTCTATAAACGATTTCAATAAATTCCTAATTTTAGTCGTTTGTTTATTCTCAGTCTTTCTTTTTAAAGAAGTCAAGGTAGTTAAATTAAACCACTTTTTTAAAAAGTCGCAGGCATAACTGAACCAGAAGATATAAGAATCATTAGCTAAAGTCCATTGTACTGATTGCTCTATTACTTTTAGCGTACATGTCTTATTCACGTTGGAGACATTTGTCATTACTAGCATTTATTTTTAATTGTGAACAACATTCTGACATATTGTAGCATTATATCTCATCCGTCACTCACAACTACGTTGTTAATTTTATTATTAATTTCAAATGTTACTTTCGGCATTGCTCGTCCTGAAAGACTTGGCTGAAATGCATGCTTAGAAAGTTTTTAATGGGCTTCGACTAACTTTAATTTTTTTAAGTAATTTGCCTTTTAAGTAGAAGTACCCGTTGGCAAAATCAAATTAATACCAACTTGTAAAAAAAAATCTCAAATGTTTTTAGAAATTCTTTTTTATTTTCTCAAATTTCGTGATAATTTTTTGAAATTTCATTGCAGAAAAGAAATTAATTAAAAGCGCTTTTCTAAAGATAGGTACTTTTCGGAAACTTATTAGTTGCACAGGAATTTATTGCAAAAGGTTATACATACTTCAATAAAAAAAATTTATATAAATTCCATTATTGTTCTTATTATTTTAAAAATATGATTTTGAGTAAACAGCAAGGAAACAAGATAAGTTTATCTACCTGCTCGTTTATATTACATATGGTAAAAAAGTTGTAATCAAAGACAGGTGAAAACAAGGAAATCAACTAAGCGATTTAAAAGAATCTTAAAAGAATATACGACTTAATCTTTCATACATACAGAAATCAGTTCTTCACTTTAGAATTTAGAATTTTATACTTTTTAAAACCTGGAATCCTATAACCAGGTCCAAGCCCACTTCCTAACAGTGATAAGAAGTATTTGAATATACGAACACAAGCTACAGAGACCTTAAAGTGTCTGCCCTAAAAATAATAATATCAAACATCATGTAAATGTTAAGTGGTCAATTTAAAACTGGTCCCTTTTATGTAAGAACCGTCCTGGTGACCAACTTCGCAACAGCTTTCTTACCCGTAGCATTGTTACTAGTATATAAAAAAAAATATTTGTCCCCGTTTAGACGAACGAACATGTGGAAGAGAAACATTTAGTTTGAAAGCAAATTACAGGTGGGGAAGAAGGCATTGTTTTTGTGTTCGGTACTCGGTGATACGCCTTGTTAACATTTTCTTTGCATAAGTTTATAAACTAATGGAATGTTGCCGACAACATTTTCTCCTGTGTGAAGGCGAATGAAATAATAAAAGAGAATTCTAAAAGTTTTTCTTCCAAATATTCGACCGTTTAAACTCGGACTTAGACAATATTAAGAAGCGATGGTTTATCTCAGCGCAAAGGATATAACCATTAACATGTATTCTATTTGGTCCCGTTATATTAAGCAACGTTTTCTCCCTTCCTACAGCAATTTAAAAATTTAATAAAAATATTAGAGTGATTAGATGTTGCAGCAACAACATATCTAAGGCTTTGATGAGAGCACTCACAACAATGTCAATGGTTCACATGCCATTACATACCCCCAATACCGCCGTACAACAGCAGCAGTAACAGCAACATCAACAATAGCAATAGCAATATTGTTGGTGTTTTTTTTAACAGCAAACCAGCAACAGCGACAGCTGTTGTTATTTGCAATTGCCGACGTTTTTGTGGCATTTTCCTGTTTTATTTGCTGTTACAAACACACACACACACACACACACTATCTATGCAAGAGAAATGTGTTTTTTCATGTTTTGTTTTAAAAATGTATGAACCAGTTTGTATGTCAAACTAACGGTTGTTGCTGGTTGTGCTTTAAGCGTGCATTTGGGTAAAAATGTGTTGCAAGCATTGTGTTGCTGTATTTAGATGGGTGTGTTTATTGCATTTTATTGGTATTTTTTTCTTTGGTTTTAATACTACATTTTGTGCTTCCTTTTTTCATATGAATGCTATTCACACACACAAAACAAGACAAAAGGTTGATAAGGAAAAAAAGAATGTTTTTAGCGGGTGTTGTAGGTGTTGAGGTTTTAATATATATTTGTTATTATCCGTATATACTCATACACACACACAAATACGCATACATTATTATACTGACTGATTCAACTCGTTTATTTATGTTGCCTCCAAGCAAAGCATTCTCGAGACATTGATACAGACACAGTTAAATAGTCCATGCAAAAAGCTTTAGGAGTTGTGTCATGGTATTTCTTTTAATTTAAATTATTTCCGTTTTGTTGGTATTGCGTTTCTTTTTATTTTTTATTTTTTATTTGTGTTTGTATTTTTATTGTGATTGTATTTTGTTTTATTTTGTGTAATTTCAATTAAAAATTTAATAAAATTTTATTCTGACAACCTTTACAACTGTTAAGATTCGAAAGAAGTTCTTTTTTTAATTGTAACTCGATCAAGGAGAGAGTAAGAAGGGTCATATAATTTAAATTTATGCAATACACTCCTTATGGCAAACATGCATCCAAACAGATAGACAGACAGACAAATTAAAGGACCCAGTGTCACATAACACTATTAACAACAAACGGCGAATTATAAATATTTCTGTCAGTGTTTATTATTCCCTTTATTTGGATAATTTCGTTAGTTTTATTAACGTGAGTGAGTAACTGTATTCTTATTTTTACACAGCCATGTGAACAAAGTGTTTATAAATGTCGTGCCCTTAACGCAATTTTACAACGCCATCGAAAGTTATTCATTCTGCCAACCAGCATTAACTGAGAAGAAAAAACAGTTAAGACAATAATAGTGGCATAAGGGATTTTCCAGACATTATGTCTGCTATTTATTACTAAATATCCTTTGTTTAACATTTCTCTATCGTTTTCAGTTTCATATCAGCAGTTGTATTTAATATTTATGAAAATGTGTATCATGCTTGTAACTCTTAAATTGTAATAAAACTAAAATTTACATTCCTCTGCAGAAGGCAAAAAACATAAAAGTAAAAACCGACTCCATTAAATCAGTTTAATTTAAATGCCACCAACAATCTACGGATAGGGAGAGTCAAATTAAAGCTCGCTGAATATTTGCAAAACAACTCAAAATGGTTAATTATTTTTACCAGTGAAGAATGAATATGATAAGTTTTTAAGTCACATAAATTCTGAATAGAAGATTATTCAAAAATCGCCAAAAATTTCTTCTTCAAACGTGCAAACTGTTTTACATAAAAACCAAAACTAAAAATTTAAACAATAAAGGAGAACATATGTTTAATAATACAAACACCAACAAAGTCTCATTTTAATTTTGAATGTTAAGGGTCATGGGGTGGCTAGTCATTTTTTGTTAGATTTGTTACATACATTGGCCCATATGTACATAGATATTTAATA
This sequence comes from Gymnosoma rotundatum, assembly GCA_916610165.2. Lineage (NCBI taxonomy): Eukaryota > Metazoa > Arthropoda > Insecta > Diptera > Tachinidae > Gymnosoma > Gymnosoma rotundatum. Next base: position 136,791,262 of record OU744338.1, on the reverse strand, counting down.
GTTTGCTGCATCATAACGGTATATTATATTCTGTAATGTGGCTGCCTTCACTTCCTTTCACAGCCACATTTTACTCACATTGTGACTTTTGACGATTTCATTTACATTTTATTGTATTAAGTAACAGGAAAATAATAAGACCAACTATTTTGTAAACTTTTATATCAAAAATATATTAGATTCAATCCGTACACAAAATACTCTTAATATTCCAGTAAATTTAAATTTCCTGTGAATTGGTGGATTTGGCAACAACTCAAATTCTTTCTATAAACGATTTCAATAAATTCCTAATTTTAGTCGTTTGTTTATTCTCAGTCTTTCTTTTTAAAGAAGTCAAGGTAGTTAAATTAAACCACTTTTTTAAAAAGTCGCAGGCATAACTGAACCAGAAGATATAAGAATCATTAGCTAAAGTCCATTGTACTGATTGCTCTATTACTTTTAGCGTACATGTCTTATTCACGTTGGAGACATTTGTCATTACTAGCATTTATTTTTAATTGTGAACAACATTCTGACATATTGTAGCATTATATCTCATCCGTCACTCACAACTACGTTGTTAATTTTATTATTAATTTCAAATGTTACTTTCGGCATTGCTCGTCCTGAAAGACTTGGCTGAAATGCATGCTTAGAAAGTTTTTAATGGGCTTCGACTAACTTTAATTTTTTTAAGTAATTTGCCTTTTAAGTAGAAGTACCCGTTGGCAAAATCAAATTAATACCAACTTGTAAAAAAAAATCTCAAATGTTTTTAGAAATTCTTTTTTATTTTCTCAAATTTCGTGATAATTTTTTGAAATTTCATTGCAGAAAAGAAATTAATTAAAAGCGCTTTTCTAAAGATAGGTACTTTTCGGAAACTTATTAGTTGCACAGGAATTTATTGCAAAAGGTTATACATACTTCAATAAAAAAAATTTATATAAATTCCATTATTGTTCTTATTATTTTAAAAATATGATTTTGAGTAAACAGCAAGGAAACAAGATAAGTTTATCTACCTGCTCGTTTATATTACATATGGTAAAAAAGTTGTAATCAAAGACAGGTGAAAACAAGGAAATCAACTAAGCGATTTAAAAGAATCTTAAAAGAATATACGACTTAATCTTTCATACATACAGAAATCAGTTCTTCACTTTAGAATTTAGAATTTTATACTTTTTAAAACCTGGAATCCTATAACCAGGTCCAAGCCCACTTCCTAACAGTGATAAGAAGTATTTGAATATACGAACACAAGCTACAGAGACCTTAAAGTGTCTGCCCTAAAAATAATAATATCAAACATCATGTAAATGTTAAGTGGTCAATTTAAAACTGGTCCCTTTTATGTAAGAACCGTCCTGGTGACCAACTTCGCAACAGCTTTCTTACCCGTAGCATTGTTACTAGTATATAAAAAAAAATATTTGTCCCCGTTTAGACGAACGAACATGTGGAAGAGAAACATTTAGTTTGAAAGCAAATTACAGGTGGGGAAGAAGGCATTGTTTTTGTGTTCGGTACTCGGTGATACGCC